>JAKCPI010030913.1:0-597438 GCA_023213315.1 Euborellia annulipes
CAGGATCGTACCGAGACAATTGGGGGCCTGGGAGGTCTTTTAGTAGAGGGGTCCTATATACATTTTGTACCAGAATGAATTTTTTTGAGGGGGGGGCGAACTCATTTTGAAATATCCCCCCTCTTCTATACACAAAAATATTTTTAAAATATCGTATATCTCTGAACCCCGGGCTAGACCGGAATTTGTGGGCTTGTGCAACATCACACCAGATTGTAAAAAATGCCTTCATCTACGCGCCATCTCCCCACTCCCTTTTTGAATTCCCTCCCCCTTTTTTAAAGGAGACAGGAACGCCATCTACAAAGAGTCACCCAGTCAGTTGGCTTTGACCAGGGGGGGGACAAGTCAATGGAGCGATTTGGTGTGCGTTTTGAGATATAGTTCCTATGTTCAGAATGAATATAACTGGCGCTGGCGTATGATGGTGCTAGTGTCGCCGAGTTGATCGCGGGCGCATGCGCAGGAGACACATTTGTTCCCATTGGTCCATCCATGCATTACGGTTATTTTCAAAAAACCAGTGAATAACTGTCATTTCAAGCATATGAAACAAAGTCAATGTGTTCACCGATCAAAATTGTCAACGATTGAATTTCTTCAAATATACAAAATCAGGTTGGTTTTTAGCTCAATTTATTTGTTTTGGCATTTCAAAAAAAATATAAATATATATTTGTTCGTACAGCATGTAACCGGAGAGGAAAAGATATGTGCCGAGCTCCAGATATCCAGGAACGAAAAATATAAAAATGTTTTGTTTTCCACTGAACATACAGCTTCGAGATTCATGGATACAAATTATACAGTAAATAATCCTGATTTCTTTAACAAATCAACAAATATTCATACTCATTACTTGCTCCGAGCATTTCAAAATTTGAACAATTCCAAAATTAATAATAATTATCCTATAATTATAAATATATTGTATATTTTTTTCAATTTTTTTATGAACAACAATAATGTTTACTTTAGTCATTTTTAATTTTAATGAATATATATGTTATGTTAATTTGGAACTTTATGCTTTTTATTAGAAGTTGACTGGAAAAAAAGAAATATTTTATATGCTTTTGTTATATTTATTTTAATAATAGTATTAAATCTATTGTATATTTTTTTTTTTAATTTTAATAAATATATATGTTAACTTGTAACTTTATGCTTTTTATTTAAAATTGGAGAAAAACCATTCACTTAACAATTTTATTCATTTGGGTGAGAAACCATATAGATACGATATAGTTTTATTCAGGGTATTTTATTCATTCGGGAGAAAAGCCTTTCATGTTTCACTGGCGCTGCCGTTAAGAGGCGCTGTAGGCAGCCGTTCTAAACCGATTTTTAAACACTCCATTTTTTTCACTACGTGATGTCCCTTCCCGTTAATTCCCTGGCTTTGACGCGCCATTCATTCACCTCATATTCGCGTTTTTTATTAAAAGTTTTTTTTTATTTTGTGATTATTAGTGTTTAAATAGTGTTCATCAGTGTTTTAATTAGTGCCCTTGGATAATGGATTATTAATTTTAATGGTCGTAATCTTTCTACGTCAGTCTCACACTGCGAGGTCGACTCAGCATTATTATTAATGGTATTTATTAATTATTAATTAGTCTCACTTTCTCTATTCTCTTGTAAAATTGTGTATCCTAAAATTTTCTACCATATAAATTTGTATTTGATAAAAATCCTATTTCTTATTTTTTTTATTATATAAATCTCTTAAATCATTTTAATAATTCGTTATTAAAATATATTTCTAAGAATATCCATTTTACTTGGAACAAGGTATTCTTGGAACTTGAATGTCAAGTGCTTAAGAGAATCAAATCATACAACAAGCTTGTTCTTAGTTAGTTCGAACTCTCGCCGCTTGGTGTCTCTCAATCTGAGATGATATGAAAGTGTCTTTCCTATTTTTAATATCCACAATTTATAATTCATCTTTTCTTAAAATGAATTTGCTTTATATATTGAAAGGTATATTTTAATTTTGTTTGTTTTTTTTGTTAGGCTGTTATAATTGGATAAAATTAATAGGTGATGATTAGAAATCTAATTTTCCTATTATTATTCTACACCAAGGGCGGATCCAGAGGTGTTTCTCGGGGGGGGGGGGGGGGTAATCTGGTGTGACTCGTCGCACAGCACACTATTTTTTTTTTTTAATTTCGGTAATTTAAAAGCGCATTCTGTACTTGTTTGCCAGAATATAAATACAAATCAAATTTTTAAGTATTAATTTTAAAAATTTTACATTAAAAATAAATTTTTTTGCGAAAAAAAAGGTATTTTTTCGAATCTCGGGGGGGGGTAAAGGGGGTAATTACCCCCTAGTAGGTAGTTCGCACCCTCCTCCCCTCCCCCTGGTCACCGAAAAATTCAATACACCTCTGGTACAAAATATATATAGGCGCCCTCTTCTAGTGACGCCCCAGGTTTATTCCTGCCCCAGGCCCCCAACTGTCTCGGTACGCCTCTGTTTAACCATGACAATATCCTCACTCACTGAGATCGATTGATATGAAAAAATTTGGTGTAGAACAAGGGCGGATACAAGGGGGGGGGGGTAATTACCCCCCCGGATATTGTCATGGTTAAACAGAGGCGTACCGAGACAGTTGGGGGCCTGGGGCAGGGAATAAACCTGGGGCGTCACTAGAAGAGGGCGCCTATATATATTTTGTACCAGAGGTGTATTGAATTTTTCGGTGACCAGGGGGAGGGGGGGAGGGGGCGAACTCATTTTTAAATATCCCCCTCCTCCATACACAAAAATGTTTTTAAAATACCGTATATCCCTGAACCCCGAGTGTAAGTTAAGGGCTTATGGGGAGGGGGAGGCTATAGCCCCCTTAACGCCCCCACCCCCTGCTTGTTTCCTAACCATTATCCCGTATTTCTGCCATAATATTGGCATGGCCTGATATCTGAATGGTAAGGCTGGCATAAAAGTAGAAAAAAAAAAAACTAGATTCACAGCCCCTGAAATTTCACCAATCAATTGGGGTCCAGAGGAGCCTGGGAACATATAATATGAAAATAAATCATTTCATTTAATACTATATTTAAAAAAATATATGCAAATTATTCCCAAAAAAATCTGAATGCATACTTATATTATCTTAGGAGCTTACAACTACAATTCGAGGAGCCCCCCCCCCACTCCCTTTCCCTTCGGACAGAAGAACAATAATTTATATTAATAAATTTGAAACATTTTTTGATTTTATTTATATAATAATAATATGAAATTCATAGAGTATCAATATGTAGACCATAAATTTTTGGTCCTCATTCTAAGACCGCCACTGTATAATGTTAAAAAATAAATGAGAAACAATTAATCGCGTAGATTAAAATAAAAACTCTTAGGCGCTTAACTAATTAGCGAGCTCTATAGTATCGTTTATACATTGATTTTTTCAATAATTGGAGATTTATACCATCTAATACAATAGTGTTGAGACTAAAGCCCGGTAGTTAGGCAGCCCAAATGGCAGCTTGTCTTTGATAGCAATACCTTTTTCAAAGCAGACAATAGGCCGAACCACCCTTTTTAACAAAAGAATAACCATAAAAATCTATCTTTTTAATATCAATTTCAAGACAGGCCTATATCAAAAAAAATTATCTCAATGTTTTAATCAAAAAAAGTTTTAGTGAGCGAGTGCCATTTGGGCTGCCTTCAGGGATGTAGCTTGCCCTAGATGGATTTGTTGGGGGGGGGGCTTCTTCCAAGGTTATTTTGGTGAAACCACAATAATTTTTCCACCTATTTTTAAAATAATAAAATTTTAGTATTTAATTTATATTATATTATTTATGGCTGAACAACAAACAAATATTTTCCAAGGCTCTTCTTTTTTCTGTTTAATAAAGGTTCAATTGTTTTTTCTTCTTTATTTGCAGTATTTTCAATGTTTAAATATTTATTGAGTGAAATTTTGGATAATAATTTTACGAAATTTTGCTTACACGGTTTCGGGCCCTCTGTAGCTAGGGGACCCCGTATCTTTGATACGGCGGTAGCTACGCCTCTGGCTGCCTAACTACCGGGCTTTAGTCTCATTACTATTGCAATAGATGGTACATAGTAATATTAATATTGGTATATATGTTAACAAATCAGGGGCGTATATACGGGGGGGGGGGCGAGGGGGTCCCCCCGAAATATTCCAACCAAAAATAATTTTCATGGGAGGAAAAAAATTTCCGCCCTAACAAAAAATTTCCCGCTAGGCGGAAAAATTTCGTTATGTAATAAAAATTTGTCTTTAAGAGGAATGCCCGAGCCTCTCGGGGCTGAGGTATATTTGGTATTTTAAAATATTTTTGTGTATGGGGGAGGGGGTGGGTATTAAAAATGAGTCCCCCCCCCCCCCGAAAAATTTTAAATACGCTCCTGTAACAAATAATAATTCTAACGGACTTTTATGTTCAAATAATATAAAATTTGCATATTATAGTTTTACATTTCGACATTAATTAATTATTGTTTTGATTTGGAAGAATCAAAATATATTTTAAATTTCATCCCAAGTAGGTCCTTACTGATTTTTACAAGAGATAGCGTGAGAAGCGAAAAATGAGCAGAGGCGTGATTTATGGCGGCGAGGGATACAAATTACAAATTTGTTAATTATTTTATTTTGTCCATTATTAAAATTTTGTTTCATTAATAAATAAGCAATATTTATTTTTACCCAAATATCCGGAAATATTAGGTACCCCCGGGAATTGAACAAATTTATTTGTACTCGACATGCCCTACTATTATACTTCTTAGTATTTTATTTTATCAGATTGCTAATTTTATTTCCAAGAAGAAATGTCTCTCAAATCTAATTTCTCAGTCGAAGAATTCGGGTGGACTAGGTGAGATCTTTATATAATTTATTATTCATAAATGTGAGGGCGACTCACATAGTCCACCTGAGAGGTATTTCTCCTGATATTGGAGTCATTTCAACTTTTACTTGGGATGGGAAAACTTTTTTTGGGAGGGGAGGGCAAACTTTTTTTTTTTGAATATCGTAAAAAAATTTCTTTGTCATAACAAACTATTTATGTACCTGTTATTTTTACTTTCTCTTACCTATATATGTAATATATAGAAAGTATTGCGTTAATGTCAAAAATTCGATGTCGAGATTTTGATGGAAATTGGTCTGACTGTGTGTAACTTTTTTAAGCTGAAGGAATTGAGCTACAAGATTGAAATTTTATATTTAATTTAAGTACCCTACCGGACACTCAAAATAAACTTTTGAACAAAATCGGCCAAAAAGTACTAGTACTTTACTGAAGTACTTTTTCAGTTTTTTTCGAATTTCTCAAAATCAGCTCCAACAATTTTGATTAAAATTCAAAAATCAATTATTTTTTATATGCTCTTTAAAAAGTATATCAGTAAAATTTTTCATGAAAATTGTTTGAAGTACACTTTACTGATGTAGTATTTCAGATTTTTACTTTCTCTTACATCTATATATGTTAATATATAGAGAGAGAAAGTATTGGATTCATGTCACAAATTCGATGTCGAGATTTTGATAGATATACACGTTTTGAGGTTCCCTGAATCCAAAAAAGTGGTTTTCGCCACTGTGTGTCTGTGTTCAATTTTAATCATGAAGGAATTGAGCTATGAGGCCGAAATTTTATATTTAAGTTAGACACTCCCATGGAGCGTGGAAAATAAGCTTTTAAACAAAATTGGCCAAAAAGTACTAGTCCTTTACTGATGTAGTTTTTCAGTTTTTTTCGATTTTCTCAAAATTTTCTCGTAGCGATTTTGATTAAAATTCAAAAATCAATTATTTTTTAGATACTCTTTAAAATATATATTCTCATTTTGCCATTGAAACCTTTTGAAACACACTTTACTCTTGTCTTCTTAGAAAAGATAGGAGAAATCGTTCCCATGGTAACAAAATATAAATATTTTCCCATACTTATAAATTTTACATCTTAAATTCAAATGTACCGTACTCTCGGAACCTAAATATATGTCGACACAAAAAATATGGTGTACTCTCTCCTGCTCCTCCACCCCCCCCCAAAGGATGCCAAGGTCTCTGAGAACGAAAATTAGCATATTTGATAAACTCAAATACCTGGATGCTCTAGTGATAGAGCATGTCGAAATCTGATTCTGTGGTTTGTATCCTAATTGTAATTGAGGGGTCGAAACGTATTTAATACAAAAAAAACCAGAAAATTTAATTTATTTATTAATATTTCCAAGAATAGGTTAGTTATGCACTGAATTAGAGTTTAGCCCTCAACCGGGTCACAGCATATAATTTTTAAAACGAAATTATTTTTTATTGTTAGCTAAGTTTTGAAATTAAATATGACGGCCAATAACAAAGCAGTGAAGGTGAATAAATAAAACCAAAAGTCCCCAAGAGAGAGAGAAAGAAAGATCGTAGATAGCAGAGATAAGATACCTTAGGAGATCTCCACCCGCAGCCTGGGAGGGGCAGACCATCTGCCCCTAAGGGACAAGGGGCATCCAGGCCAGGAACTCCTTGGTCCCCTTTGTCTCCTTTGTCGCCTTTTCTACCTCTTTTGCCAAGAGGACCCTGGGAACAACATAATAACACTTTAATTACTATCTATCTGAAAATTGATCAACAAATATTGACAGTTAGTGGAAAAAAGTTACAGCTGATACACAATCTTTTATGTACCCTAAAGGGCCGTTTTGGAGGGCATTAAAAATAAATTATCAGGAAAAAAAATTTAAACCATTCTAATTTTTCACTTTTGTCTGATTAAATCTGTCGACGCATAAATTTTTGATGAGAATTTTTATTTATAAATTTAGTTTATATTAGAGCGAAAATAATTTTTTTTTTTTTTAAATTTCAATTTTATTTTTAAGCCCTTCAGTTGCTGAGATCATTTTGATTTGAAGGTGACACTTGTGTGGAAGAATTTGTATTGATCGGTGGCTTTCGGCGGCCGTTTTACTCTCTTGTTCTTCGGAGGCCACCTATCCCGTGGTTCAGTAGAGCTTGGTGTTGCTTAACCACAATGGAGATCATCTTTGCCGGTGGCTTTCCATAATCTGGATCTCGTGCTTATTGCGAAATAAATAATATCTTTTTCAGTCCTGAATCGAATAATTGCGTCAAAACGTACAATTAAATAAATAAATCTTAAAATAATCGTGAGAGATGAATGTATAGAGGCGAATAAATTTTATTATTGAGTAATTAAGAGGTCAAACGAAAGATAAAATGCTCATATATAAATTGAATAAAATTTTATTAGATTGAGGTGGATAGCTGAGTAAGGAATAAAGAAAAGAGCGATTGCACCTAAGTTTATTTCATTTATTAGTCACTTGTCAACAAAATTCCACGCTTCAGCCCTGAGAATGGTCCTATATCTGACCGAAACGTCGGCTTGAAGTGACTAATAAACGAAATAAACGTAGCTGCAATCGCTCTTTTCTTTATTCCTTACTACAATAACATTTTTATTTATTTATTATTTTAGCTTAACTCTAAGAATCCTCATCTAAAAATTAATAGCATTTTTAAAATCTGCTATTCTACTAGAGAAAAATTAATATAATTAATAGAAACCTCATGTGGAAAAGTATTTTCCACTCTGCACAGGCTTAAATCGTTGAGACTTAAAATTAAATTCACTTTGGTACAGTCCCTGATATTGCAATATTTCAAATATGATGTAATCTTTAGCGATATCGGCAAATGACTTTAAATTTTGGAGTCTTAGCCGGTTTGAGCATATAACGAATTCAGCTGAAGTTGGACAAACCGAGAAAAATTGAACCTCTGACGACTAACACAAGAGGCGTAATGTTTACCACTCTGTTACGACCTAAGGGCTAATAACCATCATTAAAATGAAATTAAATAAAGAACAATTTCACTCACATCGCGTTATTTAGAAATGAAGAATGCTGTCCTTTGAAAAATAACAAATGCACCATGTTTTTAAGACAATATTGGATGGAAAGGGGCCATATGGATTTCGAAATTTATTTCACATCTCTCAATTAAAAAATGAAATAATAGTCTGATCCGTGTCCCTTATCAGACTGTGTATAGGAAACAAGCGAAAATGAAAATACTACTTTTTATAAAAAAAAAACTGTAATTATTGAGAAAAAGTTGAGCTCTTTTTTATTTGAAAATATTTGAAACCACACGAAAATATGACGAAAGGCGACGTGTATGGACTTAGATGCTTCACATTGGCCGAGAAGAGAGATTTCCTGTTTAGAATCCTTTCAAAATAATCACTCCCTCATTTATTTGTTTGACCTACTAAAGCTTAATATGTACAGCAATCATGACTCGAGATTACATCCTGAAAATTTGTTCCGTAGCTCTTTTGTAACGAGTTTTCATTTTATAAAACATCCTCCCACTGGTTGTGGAGTGATCTCAGAGTAAAAATTGCTCGAGGTTGGATTTCTAAGTTAATTACTAAGCAAATTAAACATTTTTCACTTCACATGGAAACAGTGGAGTAAAATCAGGGACCCACATCTTGTGGGTACGTTGAAAAGCGACCACGAACTACCCGAGCTTGGACTGGCAGTACTTCTGTTCTGTTGCATGTCAGTCTCTTTCCTTCTATATTTTCAGTAGACCGGTTTATTCTATTCGTTCCCGGTCTCAAAAACCCATGCACATGCCTATGGCAAATATAAAATTTGAACGTTTTATCAGGTCACTTAAAAATAACAAAATTAACAGTACCAAGTAACCGATATTTCTCTTGCTTCCGAAAATAAAATAGATTTATTAATTATATTATAAAAAGCAGTGCTATGGAGTTGAAATTTTTTTTTGTTAATACAGATTATCTTATAATCCTTTTTTTTTTATCAAACAGTTCAGTATTTGATTGTCAGGTTTGTTATCCAAACAAAATAATACATGTGTCAGAAAAGAGACATAAAAACAAACAAACATTGTTGATACAATTCCATCTCTTTACTGGCGTCATTTTTTTTGGCGTAGCCTTACGCACTTAATAATGATTTTAGAAGGTCTAGTACAAATCAAATCAGCGGAAAAATCCAATTGCGAGTCGATATCCCACGTCCTTCCGATAAAATAATTTATTTGAGCCACTGGCGTGTGATATTTGCTTATGCAGAGCTTTAAATGGTCCAAAACAATTCGGAATTGTGTTCAGGTTCAGTGGAATTATTGTAAATATCCTTCCGGTTTTCAATTTCAATTTTTATTTCAAGAAAGAAAGAAATAAATATTTTAATCCTGTAAGAGAGAGAGGTAAGCGAAAATAAAATATCGAACTCGCTATTTTAGGCAGCTGTCAGCCATTTGGAGGAGAGAATTGCAGTGGATTGTCATGTCACTTAACTTTTGATATCTGATCCTTATCACTGGCTCTCACATTCACTCTACTCTAAAATATTTTTGGCGGAACAATTAACTATCTACTGGATATTTATTATTTTTTAAGATCTCTGGGTACTGTACTCTGTACTACACTTTATAATAATTAAAAAATTAGGATTTTCTCTCGCAATCCGATCTCCCCGAAAAATTTTTCGGAATTCAAAAGATGTCCACGTTTCGGTCGCTTATTAATCTGTGGCGTCATTTGGCGAGGAGGAGGGCAGGGAGGGGCATTTGCAAAACCAAATTTTGTATTTATAAATAAAATACCAGTAACAATAGGAAGTTCATGGCTAATCGGAAAAATAAAAAGTACGCCTTTAGTTAGGCAACCAAATTATCATCTTTTGTTGTCGTTATGGGACTCAACGGAGGAGTGGTTAGCACGTCTGACCACTGCCGCGGAAACTCGGGTTCGATTCCCAGGTCCGGCAAGATAATTTTTTTCAATGGGTTCTGGTACGACGTTCACCCAGCCTACAGGTTTAAAATCGGGGAGCTACTTCAAATAAGAAGTAGCGGTCTCTGATCTAGAAAAAACAAGACGAAGGTTGACGAGGACCCGTACTGATCATTCAGCGCCTTACTGTCGCCGCATCGGCAACCGTCTTGGTAGGCCTGGTCCTTTTTCTAGAATGGGGAGTCTGAGGTTTTTTTTTTTTTTTTTTTTGTTCTGGTTATCCATAATATCCAGGGTTCAATATTTTTCAACATTTATGGCTACCAATCATTTGAAATAAATAGGGATGGGGTCTAAAATGGTTTTTTTATTATAATATTTTGCATTAAAAAAGGCGAAGAGCCTGACATCTGACAACTCTAATTGAAAAATAAGACATTTTGTAAATAAAATTATTTAAAAAAAAGCATCGTGCACAGTTTCTGACATTATTGAAAGCCACTTCTTTGAAATGCAATTATAAATAAATTTTTTCGCATTTATAATCAGCGGGGGACATCGTGGCAGGTTGAGAATTGTGTCTAGAGCTCTGCAATTCAACGCATAAGCGTCTCTGTATAGTTTATGGCCATCTCGACTATACAGAGGCATATGAGTATCCTTACAAAGTTTATATAAACTGTCTCTAATGGAATATCATCCTATTAAAATTATGTTGTTCATATGACAAGAATATCTTATGACTTGGATTTGATATAATATTTTGTCTCAACTTTTTCTGAACAGGCCCCTTATATATGATAATTTGATTTAGGTTTGTCGATTCCCATAAGACCTTACGTGAAGTGAAAGAGAAAAAAACTTGAAAATGACAAATATGAGAAAAGAGATAACGTAAACAAAGAAACAGAAATAATATTTTTAGAGAAATGGATAATGACACTTCTTTTTTTTTGAGCTTAGTTTAAAATGGTCTTTTGAGAATTGAAAAGTGATACTCTATTTATTATAACTTCAGGACGGGAGAGTGAAGTTGTGCGTCATTGACGAACAGTGTTAAAAAAATCCAGTGATTGGCTTTCACTTCTCTACTGAAGCAGTGGGGATCCAGAGGTGTTTCTCGGGGGGGGGGTAATCTGGAGTGACTGGTCCCACAGCACACATTTTTTTCTTAATTTAAAGGCGCATTCTGTACTTGTTTGCCAGAATATAAATATAAATCAAATTTTTAAGTATTAATTTTTAAAATTTTACATTAAAAATACATTTTTTTTCGAAAAAAAGTATTTTTTTCAAATCTCAGGGGAGGTAATTACCCCCTTTACCCCCCCTTTGTATCCGCTCTTGTACTGAAGTTATATTAATTAGAATATAAAGATGAAAATTAAAATTCCTACTTACAGCTTCTCCTTTGGCACCTTTTTCGCCTTTAGGACCCTATAAAAGAAAATTTAAGTTATAATTTCAATTAAATAAAAATAAAAATAATATAAAAAGCTATGATAAATTTGATTTTTTTTTTTTACAATCATGCCCATTTTCATCATGCAAAAAGCAATGAATTAATGATTCATTCACTGTAAGTCAAATGCGGAAGAGTAAGAGAGCTGGGGTACCTCTGCACCAGGAATTCCATCAGTTCCCTACAATCATCAAAATAAAACTCATTAAGGTTTGTTGAATAAAATTAGCTAAATTAGAATTAATGGTGTTAATTTAAATAAAAAGAAAATTAGAGACATTTCCGTGGTTGGATTAAGCACTACTTATAATACTTAATCCACATCTTTTATTTGTTTAAATGTAAACAGCTTAGTTTTTTTAAAACTGGAATGCCAAATAAATTAAATTTGCATACTAATTTAATGCTAATTTTATATAAAAGGGAAGTGAAACAAAAAACGAATCAACCGAAAGAGATTAAGGTGATTATAATAATATTATTATAAAAATATATAATTATACATAAAAAAAAAAAAAAACTTATTTTAAGGGGATTTTTAAAATTCAAACAAACATGGACGTCCGCAATGAAGAGACAAGAATCTAACATAATGTTTTGTATATTAATTGAAGTTTTTATTAAAAAAGTGCCCCTCCTCACGGGTCAAATGCCACCCCTAGCGGACGCTCATGCTGACAATTAAATTGACGCATTTTTAATATTAAAAAAAAAAAAAAACTAAACTGCTGTTTTAATAAAAAATTATACTCTAAAAATTCTTCTTTTTTAATAATTTTAATTATTAATTTCTGAAATCTTAAAATTCAATATCCTCCCCATCACTGCAAAAAAAAATATTTTATTATAATTTAAAAATAATAATTAAAATATTTAAAATTTCACAATTTCCGTCTGTCTGTCACCGTCTATTTGGGCAGCATCCCGTTGGAATTTCGAAACTAAATTTTATACTTAAAAAGGACCTTCTAAGGATTAAATAAAAATTATTTTCGTATCGAAATTTTTATAACTTTTAGAGTTATTAATTGTTTAAGTTACGATCTCTCCCATAGAAAGATATTAAAAATGGAAATAAATTTATGTATTCTTTGGCAATATTAGTGAATGTTTATAAAATTTTTTTTTTATTTATGTTTAATAATTCAAAATAAAAACATTATATTCTCTCATACTTATAATATTTTGAATATTAGTATATATTTACTTTTATTATTTCTTTTAATTATTCTTTGGAATTGTTTGTGTCGTGATGTTAGAAATGAAAAGACATTCACGTATTCTTTGCAATTGCCAGGCTAATGAAAAGCTCTCCTATAAAAATATTTCAATTTAATAATAATTAATAATATTAAATCTTAATATTTATATTAAGGTAGAGATTTTCATATTAAAATCAAAAATTTATTAGCGACATCATGGGTCCGACAAAGGCAAGCGGCTAGTAAATGTTAAAATTTCAACTCACGGAGGTAAAAAAAATTTGAGCCAACAATTATTCATTTTTCGAAAGAACGTTTCGGTTGATGGATTTATTACTTCTAACCCCAAATTGGTGGGAAAGGATCCCCATATTTTTTTTTAACCCCATTTTTTATAATACAGATAAGTTTTTTAAAGTAGGAGTGATCATTTTAAAAAAACCAGCTCGTATCTCAAATAACTCGTATGTTAGGGCACTCGTATCTCGAGGTACCACTGTAGTTCCTTTTGCGATTTAAGAATAAAGAATGTTATGAGAGCATTTTCGGAGTCTTATCTATCAGCAAAAACTTTACCTAAAGTTACCTCCTGGCCAGATAGAATTCTTCTATTATTATTTCCGAACTACCAAAAATTCAGATGCTTTGAATTCGCATATTGAAGTTTATAAACAATATTTTAAAATGAAAATACCACTGACCCGAAATACTCACATTTTGGTTGAGGTCCTGGTCTACTCAATAAAAATTATTTGAACATATCATATTTAACATGTAATATATATAGACCGTATTTCCCTATATAAGAAATATTTTTTTTAATTTTTGACCATATAAACAAATGACTCCTATCAAATTTTGGTAGATGTATACAAGCCCTGTATTGTTTGTTTTTAAATTTGAATAATTATAGTTATGTATCAACACCTTAATTTAAACATAAATCATTATATGTAAATAATAATGATCATATATGTAAATTAGAACTTTAACGAATCTGGAAGATTGATTATAATAGAGCATTTATTTTCTCTCTCCGACACCTCTTTTCTTTTTCTCTCTCTTTAATTAAAACTACAACCGCATCTAACTGTCAATTGAAAACGATATTATTTATTTTTTTAATTGTAATTGAAGCGGAAATAATTGATTAATTAAAAGTTTTTACGAGTAGAAAGAAAGAAAGATCAATATGATAAACGGAGAATGATAATAAATATATCTAAGGACTTACTGTGAAGTTACTTATCGGATTTGGAAAAAGAGGTCACTCACCGGTACACCAAACTGGATGAAGAAAAGAGGTTGTTAAAAAAAATTGAGCAATGACTTCATTTTTTTACCAAAAAAAGTGAGTAACTAATTAATTGAGAAATATTTAAGCACTACAAAAGAACTACTTACCCATGGAAAAAGGTTTTGGGGATAAAGTTAATTACACCTGGAATTGAACTCAAGAAATCAGAAATTGTAGATCGAAATATTAAAAAAAAAAAATATTATTTTTAATATTAGTGTTAAAAAGAGTTAAACAAATTGATACAAACAGGAAAGCAATGAATAAACCTAATCAAATTATACATACTGGTAGTCCAGGATCTCCTCGCTCTCCCTTGCTGCCGGGCTCCCCTTGAGCTCCCTGCAACCAAAATCAGAGAGAAAATATTTAGATGCTGAAGCTGGCCTAATTTAATCACAAATTAGAATACATACCTTCATGCCATCTAAACCGGGAGGGCCCTAAAATAAAAAAAATAACAATAATCAAATTATTAACCATTTCCTCTTTTAATATTAGTAAAATATTATGGTGGTGGCAGATTATTAAAAAAAAAAAAATAATAGTAAACATAATAAAAATATTTCTTTGTTCTTTCCAATTTATTAAATATATTAGTATAAACATATTTACCTTGATTTATCCAAAATTATAAATTATGTTAAGATAAAATACACCCGAAAATCGTGTATCTGCTATATAGCAAAGGAATATAATAATAAATAGAATTTTAGCAGTGACGTAACTAAAAGGTAAGTTAAGTGGAAGAGATCAAAAAAAAAATATTTAGTACAAATATTTTATTAGAATATATTTATATGTAATAGTTACGCCACTAAGATTTAAAGCATGAATTACATTTTTTTTTTTCTAAACATATGTATGTAATTCAGCTCTAAGGAAATATCAGCTATGAATTAAGTTTGAGAAAGCTCCATGGATGTATTCACATGCACACAAGTTTTATTTATCCAAGCAACATGTTTCTTACACTAAGACATTACAAAGTATTGACATTTTTTAAAAATGGGGAAAACGCTTAGCGATTTTTTTTTTTTTTTGTTTCCAACGAGTTATAGAATTTTGATTATATTACAGTTATACATAGTTGAATTACTTAACAAACAAATTAATACATGTAAATAAATTTAATTAAGTATTATAATGGAATTTACACCAATGCATTTCCCTTTGCTTTTTTTTTGTATTTTACATTTTAGGCCAATATTGTCTACATAAATAGGAAGTAGAAATGTATTGGCATCAATGTATTTCATTACAGAATGGTCTAGCTTGAAAGATTTTTTTTTCATAATAAACCATAATTGACCTAAAAAAATTTATCTTTAAAAATTTAGTTAGGATCACAATTTATCACCGCGATAGATTCCAAGTGGCTCATGATTATTTCAGCATGCATTTATAGCCATTCTGTTATGTAGCAGGATAATTGGCTGGTTTGCATCAACATCCTTCCATGTTCTACGTTTAATATACATTCAATTTTCAAGCTTTCCATTATTAAGAAAACTATTCCTACCTATATAAATTATCATACGCGTCAACGTTTATATCAGATTTATAATTCATAAAATCAACTAAAATTAATTATAATACTGATAAGGCTTAAACATGTCCTATTATATTCCACTTAACAATTTGATAAACAATTATATTCCATCAGAGTCCAATAATACAAACTCATTTGAAAATATTAGTGTTAATAGGACAAATATCAATATATTTTACAAAAAAACAAGATATAATATTAATAGTATATGAATGATGTTGCAAACAAGCCTATAATTGTACCCATAAACAAGTTAGTAAATCCTTCACTGGTTAGTGAGTGTCTTGGTCTTTAAGCGCGCTGGTAGCACTTAAAGGTATCTGTAGATTATAATTATGGTGATTTTAAGAATGTGTAGATCTTACCATAGACCCGGGTTTCCCTAAATCCCCAGCCCGACCAGGCTCACCACGTAGTCCCATTGGTCCCTGGAACAATCAAATCACCTCTCAGCTCAGGTACTTAAATATTTTTAAAAGGATTTGCGTATAAAAAAATGAGTAGTTCATAAGTTTTAAAATATAATTTGTGTATTATGATTTAGTAGTAGGCGGTGGGGGGAGGAGTTCGGATGATCCTAGAAATATTCTCCCCTGAATAAATTTTAAAGAATATAAAATTTATATTACAAGAGTATTTTATGCTGGTAGAATTTTAATCAGGAATAAAAAACAGAAGAAAATGCAGCTAGGATTTTTTCTTTAAAAAAAATTTATTTTCAACAGCTAAGAGTTAAGGCCATCATCGGAACTGTTAGAAAACATCTTTTGAGTCAGATGACATCTAACAGCTCCGAAGATGGCCTTAACCAAGGCTGCAACTTTAGGACTGGCCAACCCAAATGATTTTACCGACCACTTTGGAAATACATAACTCCGCGGCAGCATATCAAATTATATATTCCCATATTCTATTTTAGACCCACTAGAAACATTTTTTTTTTTTGGTGAAAAAAATAAAATAAATATATTTTGTAAAAATGGCGTGGGCCGCGGGTTGGCCACTCCTGATGCAGAGTTTAGTATTTAATGAAGAAAAAAAAATCTTACAGGAAGTCCCATTGGTCCGGGGTCGCCTTTTGATCCTTTTTCTCCCTGAAATAAATACATAAATAAATATTAATTATCTTAAAACTTTAAATTATTAAATATTATGTGATAATTAAAAAAAAATTAATACAAAAAAATGTATCTCCTCTATTAGATTTTCATAAATGAAAAAATTGAGAAATAAAAGAGAGCCTAAACTCACTTTGGTGTTTAGATTTGATGAGAAAAGTGAAGAAATGAGGGTTAAATAAATAAAATAATACATTTTGACGTGATCGATTTCGTTATTGAATAGAAGATCTGAACATGTAGACGAACGACGAACAGATCACCCGTTTAGACGGGAACCACGAACGCTTTCGGAGAACGTGTTCGGAGGTCACGGGGCGGTAAATGCACCTTCCAATAATTGTTTGCAATTAATTATACAAACGTTCCACACATTTCCAATGTTCGGTTTGTTATACTATTCGCCGTTTGGCCAAATGTGCGAATCTCAGGCCTTACGTTAATGAATTATCCACGAAAATTTCAAACGGATTTAATATTTCTCTTTTAAATTAAATAAGGGAACAGGAGCAGCGAAAAATTAAAGCTTACGATTTTTGACCATTAACGAGACGTTTCGGGAAAACTTTATTTTCCCATCATCGTTCTTTCCTACATAAGAAATACATAATATACAACATTATTAGATTGAAATTTTAACAATATGAGATAACACTTACAAATTGTATATGTCTAGGAGTTGTTATAAACATTTATTATGTATTATATTATTTATGGGTGAAAACGCTTGTATAATTTTTATCATTCTCACTGATTAAGTCAATGAATAATTCAGCCATAAATACTAGTATATAATACATAATAAATGTTTATAACAACTCCGAGACATACAATTTGTAAGTGTATCTCATATTGTTTAATTGTTTAATTTCAATCTATTAATGTTGTATATTATGTATTTCTTATGTAGGAAAAACTGATGGGAAAATAAAGTTTTCCCGAAACGTCTCGTTAATGGTCAAAAATCGGAGGCTTTAATTTTTGCTGCTCCTGCTCTCTTTTTTGTGTATAAATCAACAACCACGTACTTCATTGGTTAAATTATAATAAATAAGATACTAGTTGGGGATGTTTAACGGTCTAAATATGATTTTGTATTAAATAACTCAGCCTATCAAGTCGTAATTAAATGTTTATTTATTTAATCATACTTCTTAAATTTCCTTTGAGAAGTTCTATGAATACAAATATGTTAAATATAGTATAGTGAGAAGTAAATTATTACCCACAACTGCATCTTTCTTTAATAGAATCTGAAAAGATCATACTCAAAAATTTTCAGATAAAAAGAAATGGCATAACATTTGCTTCTCATGGTATATTTGTTTGTTCTTGCTTATAAGGTATGCAACCCAAATGGCAAACTCATTTTTCTGTTGTTTATAGAGATATTCAACATTTGCTCGTTTGGGTTGACTAACTTACAACCAAAACCACACGAATTTATGCATCTCACGTTATATTAGATAAAATTTTTATTTTAAAAAAGTTCAACAATGATAATGAAATTATAATAGAATATAAAAAAAGCAATTTCCTTTAGATTAGAAAAAGAAGATGAGAAAATTAGTTTTTTTTATCATATTTGAGATAAAAAAAAACATAGAAGAATTATGGACATTTCCAAAAGGAGAAATTTATGTTATAAGAATGATATTATTATTAACAAACGTTTAGGGAAATAATCATCAAGTTCTTCAGGTCAATTTCTCAAAGTATTGTACATTTTATTAATAATATTGATTTTTGTAGTAAATTTTACCCGCTTACTCAAAATGACTCCATTTTTTTAGTATTCGAATCTAATTCGAGCTTTTTTTTGTAATTTTTCTCCGGATTCATTATGAAATTCCAAAAAAGCCAGAGATTTAGGTAAAAACACCAACAGAATGTCATGAAATTTTTTACATGTATCTTTTGAAGGTTGGCACTACCGAAAAACAAAAGCGGCATGGCATGTGCGCCAGTCCCGGGACTTAATGACCCATGTGTTATATTATTAATCGGTGGACTAATCTACTGCATAATATTAATTAAATACTCTACAATTAATTGTTAAATCTAAGGAAAAGATTAATTTCCGAAACATAAAAGATTAATCAAATGTGTAGCTCTATTTATTTATTTTTAATAAAAAAAATCTTTCAAAACATGTTTTAGTAATCGATTTTTGAGATAAAGTTAATAATTAGGTGTAAAGTCATTGATGAAAATTCACAGATAATTGATATATACGAATCAGAAAATATTCGGTCTATTTAATTAATAAATACAAAAAGTATTATGAAACTATCTTTATTGACATTGACAAGTACACCAAAAAAGAAAATTATTTATTTGGAAGTGAAAATATTGGAAAATTTTATCCCCAACATGTTTTCTGTCGTTTAGTAGATATATTGCAAGATTGGAATGACACAACTAGATATATATTTCTTTATAGAAAAAAAAATAACTCGGACCAACTGATGTCAAACAATTGAGAACTTGTAGATGAAAACCAGACTAAAAGAGAACGAAAAACCAAATACTAAATAAATGGAAATATTCAAATGAATTGAAATAAACTTTCTTAATGTCTTAAGAGAGACATTATTTATTCAAGAAAAATATCTGATACTACTACCAAGATACTATCACGAATTTTTTCCTTAAGAAAACAAAGTATGACATCTTGATGAGGAGCAGATCGCCATATAACTATTTAGACTTCAAACTAAAACTCTCAACTAAGGAAAAAATTCATATGGATATGATTTAAATCATCCACCTTTTTTTTGTATTTTGTGTATGTATGTTTTACCCTCTTATAATTGCCAATCAAAACTATTCTCGAAAAACTGTAAGAATTGATGATGAATGTAATGTCGGAAGTAAATTCTCAGGAACAGCTATACTAATGAAAATATTTCGGCCGGCCTAACCATGTAGTAAAAAACTTCTTTAAGAGACTAAGCCCTTAATTACAGCTCCAGTACATGAATTTCTTAAAAAAAAGTTAATTTTTGTATAAAAAACAGCACAAAATGGAGGAAAAAGAAATCGAGAGTCCGGCAACCTGCAAAGGGTAGTATACACCGATCCCCCGGAAAGGCTGGAGATCCTGAGTTTGATTACCGGGAGCCATGGAGTGTTAGCATACCAACAAATAAATCATACAAAAAAGAGACGTCTGATTAAAAAGTCAAGACTGCGGACTTGAGTAATTAGATTATAATTAAGCAAATTTTAAGAGAACTTTTTACGCAAAATTCAAAAAAATGTGTAGATGAATTATAGATTTATTAACTGGTTTTTTATGTGTAAATGTGTGAAGTCTAGTCGACAAGAAACTTTTTTCACTGGTACAAGAAAATTCAAATTTATTGGCCTAGCTCTACCGAAATAGAGAGCTTGCAGCATTTCGTAGGGGTATCGATCAAATTTCCTCTACCGATCTGAGTACTAAAGAAGACCAGTATTTCTTGAGAAACTGAGAAAAAAGTGCCTTTCTTCAATAAAAATAATTCTAATTCGTTTGAAAAATCCATTTAAAAAAATACAAAAAATTTTTCCTTTTATAAATTAATTAAAAATTAAAGTTTGATTCATCCATGTAAATGGAAATGAACTTAAGATAGAAAAAAAAAAACAAATTTGATTAATAAAAAAAAAAGTTAATAATTTGAATTTATGGAGCTATTATGATTACCTTTTCAAATCCTTATGTTCACTTGAAAGAAATCTTAAAAAAAAGAGAGAAAGAAAAAGTATAAAATAATTGATTATTGATGTTTTAAATACTAATTTAATATTTAAAACAAACTAGCAAAATGAGTTAAATATTTTGAAAGATACTACTTTTATAGAAAAAAGATGAAAAGCAGAAGATCAGGCCACTACTCTCAAAATAGAAAAGTTGAAAAAGAAGAATCTAAAATATCAGAGGAGAAGCAGAGGTAAAATTATCAAGAGGATAATTTAAGAAATCCATGCTACATCCATCTCTATGGGGTAACGAAAATGACAAAAAGAGAAAAATTTTATGGGATGTAGATTTCAAAGTATACGTGGCCACATGCTAAAATATTTATGCGAGAAAAATAAATTGAAGAAAACGGCTAAACTACCAAAGCAATTCAGAAACACACACGTGAGATCAATGGGAATTGAATATAATAAAACCCCATTTTTTTAGGTGTCTCAAAATGTCACCAGAATTTTGAAAATTATTTGCGTTAGAATCGAAAACATTTTGAAAAATAAAATCGATTAAGAATATCGAACACGAAGACATGGGTTCAGTTCCTATACCTAATTCAAGTTATCTTAATTTGAGGTCAAACATTTTTTTTTTATGTGATATCTTACATAAAACTTGATTTATTTATTTTTTTATTATTATTTATATTATAATAATTTATTGTTTAAAAAAGAAGACGAAAAGAAAATTCATACTTGTGTGCCCAAAAAAAAGAAATTATATATAAATATATCAAGTGAAGAAAATTCATATAATTAAGATGTGAGAAATTTTTCCTTAATGATTCCCAAGATAGAGAAATATAATTCGTTGTTGGTGTGTTCGAGGGTCGGTAACCTGGTGCAAAGGGAAGGACAATTATAACCCGGATTCGACCCATGATACTTTTGGCCCACCAACCAGGGCCGGATCGGCCGGTCGGGAATTTCCCGAGAGGCCGCTGGCTTTTAGGGCCTCTGGCTTTTAGAAGCCGTTGGCTTCAAGAGGCCGCAGGGTTTTAGAGTTCGTAGGCTTTAAGAGGCTACTGACTTTTTGGGGCTTCGGGCTTTTCGAGGCTGCGTGCTTTAAGAAGCCACTGGCTTTAATAGGCCTCAGAATTTTAGAAGCCGTTGGCTTTAAGAAACTGCGAGTTTTAGAGACCGTTGGCTTTAGGAGGCCGCGGGGTTTTAAAGGCCACGATCTTTTCCTGGCCGCTGGTTTTTTGGGGCCTCGGGTTTTAAGAGGCGGCGGTTTTTTTTAAGGCCACTGGCTTTTTGGAGCCGTGGGCTTTATTTATTTATTTATTTTTCAAAACTGACCGGTGGCCGGTCGAGCTAGAATTTTCCCGGGCCTTTGCGACTTCCCAATCCGGCCCTGCCACCAACAAATAAACATGTTAAATATTCCCATAACTTTTTAAGTTCGTATCGAGGCATTTATTTATTACCAATATTTTATTCAAAGAATAGTTCTCGAAAATTAATATTTATTAATAAAAAACAGCCAAAAGATAGGAAAGGTGAACATTGGAGAAACTCTCTTTGTTATACTGGCTGTGATGAAATCAGCCAAGGAAAAATAAAAACCAATCTATCCCGTCGACGTTTCGAGCGTTAATCACGCTCTTCCTCGTGACAGTCTCTTACCGGTTGCAGTAATTAGATTATCATTTGACATTACTGAACAGAATTTTAATAACATTAGCAAAGTATTATGTGTTCGTTCATGATTTAAATAATAATTTTTATAGAGATAACATGCTGCTTGTACAAGCAGCCTTCCATTTAGACACATGCCATTTATTTGATATTAAAATCATTATTTAAATCATGAACGAACATATATTATTAAAATCCTGTTTAGTGATGTCAATGATAATTTAATTACTACCATCTGTAAGAATTGACACTTAGACTGTCCCGAGGAAGAGCTGACTAGCGACGGGATAAATATGTTTTTATTTTTCCTTGGCTTCTCTCTAAAATGCGCGATTATCTCAAATAGTTTTTGAAAAAAAGTGTAAGAATAAAATTTCAAATAATTTACTTTATTATTATGTCACTGTAAAATGGATAGGGGCCTCTCCTACATAAGCCCGAAAAAACTTACACTAGATATTCTGGATTTATAGTTATTAATATTAAAATTATAGGCTTATTATAATTTTTATTTTAATGTATTATAAAAAAAAAATTCAATTCTATCCCCTTACCCAAACCAAATCCCAGGAGGGCGTCTGTAGGCGATTGTTAACAAGACCAATAATAGGTAAGCTCTGGAAAGTAAGACAAATGAGGGCCAAGGTAGTCTTGACACGTGGCTAACTAAACAACAGAAAACTCCACACAGACAGACTGAGAAATCGGAGAGCTCTCTCGACGAGGCAGAGTCATTTCGGAGACATAGAGAAGCCCCGAGGAAGAAAGCCAAAACAAGAGACATAAACAGGAAGATGAAGAGAGTAAATCGAACACTAAAGAAATGCTTCAGCTTATTTTGGAGACCCTGAATGAAAAGTAACAAGAAATCCGAAAGGAAATTAAACTGAAGATAGAGAAGAAAAGAGATCTAAGGAGAGAGAGAGATAGATAAACGAGATGAAGTAGAGAACTTGAAATTCTAAGTAGAGAAGGGAAAAGAGTAAGAACATCGAATAATTTAAATAAAGCACCACTGAAGTTTTAAAATTAACTCTAATTTTCTAAATCAGGAAGTTGAAAATGTTTCCTTAATATATTTAAAGAAATTGAAGTGAAACTTTATTAAACATATAATTTTAAACGGATATATGATGGAAATTAAGTAAAGAATTAAATTATTTATGAAAGCTCGCTTGTTACAAAGATTTATCTAATTAAATACAAATGAATAAAAAATTTCTTTCTCTCTCTCTTTATATAATATATAAAAATATCAAAATATTAAAATATATATAAAAAATTTTACGTGAGGTAAAGAAAAAAATTCGTATCAACATCACTTCAATCATTAGTGTCAGACCTGACAAGCTGTGGTTATTCTGAGAGGTAACTTTCATGGGAATAATACTGAGGTGGGTTCCCGTTTCCTTCCCCAGGAGGAAGCATCTCACAGAGTTGGATGATATTTTGCCATGAGGTGGATTTGAACTCGAGTTGTTTTCAACTCAGGATTATAAGCTTGAGTACTTTATCCCCGTCGGCTAATCGCCTTCTATATATAAATACCGATGCATATCCATGGATTGCCAGCCTTTTGAAAATTACTGAGGTTCCATCATTTTTATTTTTTCAAATTTATTGGGCGCTGATAATTTTTTAAAATGATGACTAACATAATTTTGATTTAATTAAATAATAAAATTTTTGAGTTATTAAAATAAAATCAAAATAGACATTTAAAAAATAATTTTTTTTTTTTATATTATGAATTAGCTTTTTTGGGATTGCCTGAAACAAACTCAAAGAATTGAATTATTTAAAATTTTTAAATCTAAATAAATTATATCCCCAAATTAATAATTTGATTATATTTTCGAATTAATTAAGAAATTATAATATGGTGTTCAGTGAATATATATTATTGCATTTGAAAGTTTTAACAAAACACTTGTTGCTATTTGCCTTACACTTTAGAACAATGCAAGTTAAAATTGCCTCCTTGACTTTTGCTGAAATATATTGTATAAAAGCGTGATAAATAAATTTATTTGTTTTGTATTTTTTACTGAATAATTATTTCAATTTAAATGAAAAATCTTTTTGTAAAATAATATAATATAGAAATAGGAGATGCAAGTATTTAATAAGAACAATTTCTAATACAAAAAATTTGTTTAGATTTGGATTAATGTACCATGCATTAAAGAAAAATTGAAACAAGACAAAAATGGAGTTTTCGCTTCTTTTTAGATGTCGTGAGTAGGCTTTTACTTGAACTGCATTCAATAAAATAAAATTATCTCCTTCCCATCTGAACCTTGTTTTAGATTTATCGAAATGTTATTGTACTTCTATGGCATCACAACTATTGGAAAGTACTGTTAAAAAAGTGAAAAATTTGAATTGTTATACCCAATAGAAAAAATAAATTTTTAGATTTAATGATAGTCTCTAAGATGTCAGTTTTACCAATATCGAGTATTGTAGTTGTTTGTTGATATAGTTTTACTTATACATTTTTTATTGTTATTATTTATAAAGTTTATTATTATTATAGAGTTTTATGTATACATTTTTATTGTTATTATTTTATACATTTTATTATTTGTTATAGAGTTTTTTGTTGCCTCCTGTATGGAATTTAAGTCGATAAATAAATAATAATTAAATGATAAAAACGATTTTAAAATTAAAATTGCCAAATGACTTTTAAATTATCAACTTTAGAGTAATAACATTTAATGCTAAACCAAACAACTTTTATTTGAAGCATTTCTCTTAATTCTTAACAGTTTAATAATTATACAGTGGCGGGAGGCATTTGCCCTCCCCCCCCAAGGGCTCGGATTTTTTTAAAATTTTATATTATTCTAAATAAAATATTTCAAAATATATCTACGAGTATATAAACAGTACAAAATTAAGCAATTAATGAAATTAAATATCTTTTCGCCAAATTTGAGTTCCTATTTGTAGGGGAATTTTAAGAAAGAAAAAATGTTTGCCCCTCCCCCTAAGAAAAAGTTAAAATGACCCCACTGTAATTATATAACAAACGATTTTTAAATTAAAAATAAAGGATATTAACTTTGGTTTTTGGAGTTTATTCATTTGTGGTATGGTTTTATTTTCACATTTTTGTTATTATTTTCAGAATTTATTATTTATTATTGAGTTCTATTCTATAGATTTTTTTACTGTAATTTTAATTATTATAGAGTTTTCATGTGTACATTTTTTATTGTTATTATTTATAGAGTTTATTATATATTATACAGTGTATAAGAGTAAAGTTGTCTTCAAAATTGTTTGTTTGAAGACTACTTTTTTACTCTATAATATATAATAAACTCTATAAATAATTCAAATGTTCAAAAGGTTATGTTGAGTGTCAGGAAGGGTACCTAAATTAAATATAAAATTTCAATCCCGTAGCTCGATTCCTTCATGCTTAAAACCCTTACGTACAGACAGACCAATTTGCGGGACCCACTTTTTTGGGGAGGGTGCCTAACTTAAATATAAAAAGTCAACCTCGCAGCTCATTTTCTTCATACTTTATTTTGATCCTAGATTACACACATACAAAACACAGACAGACCAATTTTCGTGACTTTTCAGACTCAGGGGACCTCAACAAGTGTATTCCTATCAAAATCTCACCATCGAATTTTTGACATGGTCGCAATATTATATAGATAAGAGAAAGTAAAAATAAGATACAGAATAAACTAATTAAACTTAGAATGGCTCCGACCGACCCTCGTCGTGATTTTGTGTTTGTATTGATAAAGAAGCCTCTATTCTCAAGAGTCAAAAAATATTCCTATCTTTATGAAATAATTCATTATGAAATTTTGTAAATTTTTAAATTTGATTAATCTTCTTAATTTTTATATTATTTATAAAAAAAATATTTTGAAGCTTTAAAACGGACTATCGGTATGTTATATTTTTATTCAAAGTTTAAAAAAAAAAAATTGATTTCTTTTCGGTAGATATATAGAAATATCAGAAATTTTGTATTAATTTGGAAAATAAAACCGGCAATTTTTCAAATAAATAGGTGTATTTTCTTTTGAAACTAGAAAAATACACATTTTCCAGTATAGGTTTCTAAAGAGTTCTTTTGTAATTGTATACCTATAGACAGAAAAATATTGAAAAAAAAAACTCATTTCAAGTAAAGGGCCTAAAGTTAAAAATACCAGAACACACATTTACGTTCAAAAAATACAAATAATCTTATTTGATTTCTAAATGTGTTCAAGTATTTTATTTTAATTGCTTGATGACAGAAAAAATATTTAAAAATTTTATACCGAATTTTAAACCTTTTCATAAAACTCAAAATCTAGCACATAGTTTTTAAATATAATTTTTTTGTTATCAAGTAAAATTAAATACTAAGACACTATTAGAAACAAAAAAAAAGTTATATTTTGAGCGTAAAGTGTATTTTCTTTCCAAACATAGAACAAACAAGAAAACTCAAGAATTAGGACGAAAAGATTTACTTAAAAATTATGTTGCATCAATTCATCCAATATACCATATTTTTTTTGCCAATATTTATTTTCATGTTAAAAATATTATTGATAGATAATAAATGAAATACTCACCGGTTCGCCTTTTGTACCATCCATTCCTCGGTCACCTTTAATTCCAGGTGGTCCTTGTAATCCAGGGCTTCCTTGAGGTCCAGGTGGTCCTGGGGGTCCGACAACCTAAGAAGTGAGGTCATAGATAAATATGTTTATTATACTGTTCAGGATATATTGAATACTTGTTTTTATATACTTACATATTCACTTCCACTCCCTTCAAAAGTTCCATCTCCCTAAATGACAATAGCAATTAGATCAGTCAAATTCAATTTTAAATGAACAAATTAAAAATTTCATATTACCTGTCGCCTTCTTAATTTTTTATATTTCTGCTCGCATCACAATACCCCCATCCAAAAAAATGATTGACAGTAATATTAATTAATACAATAATTGATAATATAATTCATTTTATAATATATATCACTCACCGATTCACCTTTATCACCTTTTTCGCCCTTTTGACCTGGATATCCCTAGAAAATAAAAAAAAAATAAAAATTAAATATGTTTTGTTATATTGATTTATTTATATGATAAAAAAAAACTTACTGGAGGACCAGGTAGTCCTGGAGGGCCCATTAACCCAGGAGGTCCAATATCACCATATTCGCCTTTTTCTCCCTTTGGTCCTGATTGACCCTAAAACATATAATAAATATAACAAAAGCGAAAATATTTGAAACATTTTCAATCTGTAAAATCTTACAGGAAGTCCAGGAGGACCCTGAGGGCCGGCTTCTCCATTTTGACCATCTTCTCCCTGTGGTCCTGGAGGTCCTGTTTCTCCTTTCGGGCCTGAAAATAATATCAGATCTTTTTAATCAAATATTCTAAATAATATAGAAAAAATATGTTTTTTTTTTATATAAATGGAAATAAATATGCGTCAATCACGATAGAATTGACAAATTTACATTTAATTTATTTATTAATCCGAAGATGATAAGGGTTGTTAACTATCAGCTGGAATTAAGATAAAGCTGTCTGTTTTTATAAATAAAAATCTGGTGTGACTGGTTGCACAGCACATAACTTTCTCTTAGCTTCGGTAATAGAAAGTTGTGTTCTGTGTTATTTCACACCAGATGTTTTTGTCGGCATTAGAAAGAATTAAAGATGTCACATTTATAAACATGGCAAACATTTATCCTATTTTGTATTTCAAACAAGCAAAATGAGAATGTACATTTTAAAGAGCATCTAAAAAATAATTGATTTATGAATTTTAAACAAAATCGTAAAAGCGAATTTTGAAAAAATAAAAAAAAATCTGATAAATCACATCAGTAAAGTACTAATTTAGTACTCTTTTAAAAGCACGTCTCCTAACTAAACTCAAATATAAAATTTCACCTTCGTAGCTTATTTTCTTCATAATTTATTTTGATCACAGACATACAGAGACAGACAAACGGGCCCACATTTTTGGATTTAGGGGACCTCAAAACGTGTATTTTCATCAAAATCTCGATATCGAATTTTTGATATGAATCCAATTCTTTCTCTCTCTTTATATATGTGTGATCTATTGATGTTAAATTTTAAGTCAAGTCATCTAAATCTTTCAAAACTTTTAAATAATAATTTTTTAATAAATATTATATAAAACCACGATGGGAGATTTTATAAAAAATTAATTTATATCACTATTAGAAGGGAAGGGGTGTAAATGAAAAAGTAAATACTTCTTCTTTATTGTTAAAAGGATAGTTTATTTTTAAGTATACTTAAATTGAAGCTCCTTTCCTAGAAACTCTTCTAAAAAATAATTTCTCAACTAAACTCGTGTTCTCTTTGGAGGCAAAGGGATGCAAGTGTTCAAAAGCACAGTTAAAACCACCGGATTGAATCACCACATGCCTTAATAATATATTAATATTCAACAATCCTGCTCCCTATTCACCACCAACTTTTGTTTGGAAAGAGGGTGGACGAACTAAACGAAATATAGACCTATATATATATATATTTTTTAATATTTAGAATGTCTTGTCGTTGGTATATAAATAAAAATATTATTAATAAACAATTTCAATGCATTTCACCCATTTATAACCGACTGGCTAGAAAAATCGTACATACATAGTAGAGCAGCTTCCCTTCCTTTTCACTCTTATGGAACCCTAGTGACAATGTTCAAGTTCTAGGGAATCCCTCAGCGTCCATGTAATAATATTTTTTCATAATTAATAATCATTAATGGAAACAAAAAAAAAAAAGAATATTATTTTGGTCCTTTATTTCAAAATAAAAAATAAAAAAAATTACATGCAATTGGTATAGTTCTAATAGATATACAGTATAATTACTCCCTTTAGGAACAGTTGCTTCACTTTTAGTCAGCTACATTGCCGGATTACCCATTAGGCGGAGTAGGAGATCGCCTATATGCCCCACGCTTTTTACAATGGGAAATGCTTTATGAAAATGTAGATAAATTTCGATTTTCCCACGAGCCCCGGGGATATTTTTAACATTTCGGGGGGGGGGGCTCTAAAACTAGGGTGTAATAAAATCATTTTGGTAAAATTATCAGCTGACGTGAAAGCCCCCGAGATTTCGACTGCTTAAGGGCCTCCATCTTGTTTAATCCGTGCACAGGTCAACTAGTAAATTTATCCGAAAGATAGTTAATTATTATTAATTAAACAAAAACATGCTTAACCTTGCTATCTGAGGTATAAGGAAAGTTTTGTGAAGTTAGCAACTTAATAAATGCCTAATTTATAAAAATAAATTAAAATAAATTATTAAAAATGAAAATAATTAATTAAAGATAATTAATTTTTTAACAAAAATTAAAAAATTTCCAAAAAAATAAATAGACTTAGTTAAGATAAGAAATCATATACATAATATTTAAGATATTTTATATAATCAAATTTCGATCCGTGAAAAAAAACATAATTTTTTGGTTTTTGGTGGGTTTAAAATTCCCAAACCGCGGTGTTGGGGAGAGGGGGGGGGCCCCCCCCCCCGGCCCCCCTTTTTTTTTTTGTGATATTTATTAAAAAAAAAAAAAAATGACTTAGTTAAAAGTCATAGTCAACTAGCTTATTCTAGAGATTAATTACAACTGACGCAACCGGCCGTTAGAATAATAATATTAATTAATATTATTATATTTATAATAAATATTAATGTGAAATAGCCTGTTAAAAGGCAGGAGCAGCCACAATCAATATAATAATTGTCTGAAAATGATTAAGGAAAGGCGAGTTCCGGCCGCAGTCGGGATGTGCGGCTAGTTTATAAAGAGAAATGTCCCTATTATATATCAGCTAGAAAGCTGTAATTTGGCATGCAGCTTATTTTTATGTATTAAAGAAGCGATTTTTCGAAATTCGGACGCATTATTATTGTCCTTATAGGTTGTTTAGCTAAATGGTTACTGCATTAAAGTTACTTGTTTTAAATTGGATCCAAACTTTAATGCCTATTCTCTCAAAACTATAATTTTGTCATTTACTTCGACGCAAATAAATCCTAAGGAATTTGATACTTTCTAACAGTTATTAACAGTTATCTTATTAATTTTATAATACATATTTTTTTTTATATTTTCAGGGGGGGGGGGATTGAATCTCCATATCTCGCCCCGAGATATGCTTCGGCCATGAGAATAAGTTTTATTGATTCCTTGGATAGACCATTAAAAAAAAAAAAACGGAAAGAGAAAAATCGGCTGAGCAAAAAAAAAAAATTCAAAAGAAAAATGTTTTTAGGATGAAAGTAAAAAAAAAAATTCAAACTCCAAAAATAATTAATGTTTATTAAAAATTAAATTATATTATGATATGCTCTGCAATCTCAAAAAAATTTCATGGCTCTTATAGTTTTTGAAATATTCTAGTACGGACAGAGGATTGGCATATAAATAGATTGTAAATCAGTAAAATTATTTTTACTTTCTCTTATATCTCTATATATAGAAAGAGAAAGTATTGGATTTTTATTAAAACATTTTGACTACTTTAAGACAAATAGCAAATGACTGACCCATGTTCCTTTTCTTTGTTCAAATATATTATTTTTTCCTTTTAAAATAATCTAAATCAGTGTTTCCCAACAAGGGACCCACGCCCCAAAGGGGGACAATACAATAAAAGAGGGAGAAAATATACCGTAAGATACAAACAAACTGAAAATATTCAACCCAAAGTTAATGTTAATAATGGAAATGTCAATGCATGAAATTGTTTATGAGGGATGTCTGTGGCCGGCATACGAATCATCCCTTAAAGTCGATGTTTATTGCCTTACTGAAACCTGGCTGTCCCATCCAACTACACGTTTTACTGCAGGGACACTCTGGCGGCCTACGCTTCCAGGGTCGGCGGAGTGTTGACTGCTGTAAAGGTCTCATTGTGGAATCTATTAGTTTTGTTGAAAAACCTTGTATTTCAATTATTTTAATAACATTTTATATGTTCAAATTCTACTTATTAAAGTTTAATTGTTTGTAGATGGCCGTAAGGAAAATCAAATATTAATTATAAGGACCGTCGGCCAAAAATAAATACTTCTGCGTATTATCCGTTTATTTGTAAATATTTCGATCCCAGTGATATGGAATCATCTTTAGTACAATCAACAGATGTTTTGCGAATCGTTAATTCCTCCCATCCAATATGACAAAGTAGCTGAGCATTCCATGAATGCAATTTTTATAAAAAAAAAAGATTATAAAAATTGCATGCATGGAATGCTCAGAGAATGCTAAAAAAAGATTATAAAAATTGCATTCATGGAATGCTCAGCTATTTTGTCATATTGGATGGGAGAAAGTAACGATTTGCAAAGCATCTGTTGATTGTACTGAAGATGATTCCATATCACTGGGATCGAAATATTTACAAATAAACGGTTAATACGCAGAAGTATTTATTTTTGGGCGACGGTCCTTATAATTAATATTTAAAGTATAATTATCTTTTGTAATTAATGAAGAAAATGGCTATGTAGAAAACAATCGCTGAAATGAAAATGAAAGCAGCCAGGTGGGAAGTCTCTATTCAGGGGCGGCCTGAGAGCAAAATACTGTGTGTGCAAGGATGAACTTTTTCCCCCCTTACAATGAGAGTTGTTAAATAAAACATATTGTACCTGATTTTTTTTAAGCCTTAATAGGTGTACTGAAGCGTAGGCCTATATTTATTCTTCTCTCAAGAAACATTTGATTTGTTAAACAAAAGTTATACAAATTTAATTCCCATTGAAAAGTCCATAATACTTTAAATATTTACTATGTAAGAATGTAAGGTTTTTATTATTTTTTCCCTTTTCGGCGCCCCCCAGAAAACCGCACGTGTGCCACCGCACCCGCCGCACACTCCTTAGGCCGGCCCTGTCTCAAATTATTAAATCAGCCTTTTAATACAAAACCTTTCGGCCGATTTTATTGTGCCATCTTCAGTTGTATAAGCTATGTAAAAAATTATTTACATTGACTTTAATTATTAGATTAATATTTAACTTTATTCAAATATATAGTTTTTAAAGGATAGAGTTGTTTAGACGTCTGTCCATAAGCCAGTCATTTATAATTGCCTATGTCAATAACAATGTCAATTTGTTTGAAAAAATATGATGTTTCTTGTATGGAAACAAATTTCGAAATGTCATGTTGATAAAATTTTTTTCTTTTTTATAAATTATCATTGAAATATAATTAATATTATAATTTTTTTAATCGGATATATATAAGTTAGTCTTAGACATATTAACAATACATTTTCTCATTGGTCTCACACACTCTATTTTTTTTTTTTTATAATTTTTTGTATTTTTGTCTTCTCTTTGTAATTTGAGTAATGAAATTTCTAAATTATCCAAAATAATTCTCTTTACAATTAGAAAATATATTTAAGACTAGTGGTAAAGCCCGCCTAAGGCCTGGAACCCCTTGCGGGCCAGGTTTCAAATTTACCTCTCTGACTTAAATTTTAAATTTCCCTCTGGCGCTCCACTTCCTGTAACTCTAGCCAATCAGCGCCCTGATAGGCACATACACACAGTGACAGGAAGTAAGCCGCTGGCGCTTTATATTATAGTATGATATTTAAGATCACACTTGATTGATACATATCATACTTGAATTTAATTCTCCTATTCAATCATAATGTTTCAACTAGAGTCAACGGTTACCAGTTTAAAATTAAATATTTAAAATAGTTAATATGTCTAAAAATAAGTAATATATCTGGTTAAAAATATATTTCGGGGTTGACATTGAAAATTAGTTATACAGAGTAGAAGAAGAGTAGACTGGCATAAAGAAATACAACAAATGCTAGTCTCTTTAAACTTGTAATCGACATAAACATATTCATTTTATTCAATTAAGAGACAAAACTCATAATAAATTTCTTTCATTTATGCACAAATTTAACCAGAGTGGGGACGATTTGGCTTAGGCATTTTTAGTGTAAGTAAAAGCACATTTCTCGGAAAATCCAAAGCTAAAGGCAATCAACAATTAATAAATTATTCTTTAAAATTAAGAAGTTAGTAATGGTGAAGCACTTGCGCGTAACCAAGGAAGGAGGAATTGAGTACTAACGGATTTATAATTAAAGGATAAAAAACAGTGTTATCTACAGAAAAAAAAAAAACAAAAAAAGGGAGGGTAAACTGGAGAATTTTTTTGAATCTTCGCCATTGTATGATTTTTTTTTATTTAAGCCAATATGTAATTAGAGAGATGATGAAAGCAAACAAAAAATTAATTGATGTTTTCGGCCAAAAGTTCGGTCTTCATCAAATTATAGGCCTACTAATTAATCCTTAAAATTTTTTTGCCCTGTACCGTTGCCTTCTATCAACAAGTTTGATGTTTTTATTTTTTATTAAAGTTTGTTAAAAAAATAATATTTATTTATATTTGTGAAATATTTTTTTTTTTAATTGAAATAATAAAAATAAACATAAATTTTTTGTGAGATTAAAATTGTAAAAAGTGAATGACAATCGAATCATAATGGGAAGCTATAAAAAATATTTTCTCTTAGGATAGGATATACAAATCAAATTTAAATCGACCTCAATTTTTAATTTTTAATTATATTAACTAAAAACTTTTCTATTCAAGTGGATTTTGATGTCATAGTTTGGACATTTCCAAAAAAAAAAAAAAATTGTATACAACCGATAATTGAACCTATGGGGAATTTGGTAGAGGGGTCAGTGGTTCGATTACCGGGCATATACAATTTTTGTAAGAAAAAAATTCAAAAGGCCGGTTTATATTTGATCTACTCACTTTGAGTTAGTTTCATATATTCGAAAATGTTAATAACTATGGAAGTGAATAAAAAAATGAAAAACCTACACCAGAGGTAAATTTAGAGTAGATGAATGCATTATCTACTTGGGTGATGTCCTACCTGTAGATCCCATCTCGCCTTTGCCTCCCTTCTCCCCTTTGGAACCTTGTTCCCCTTGTTCCCCTTTGAGTCCTGGAAGTCCTGGCAAACCTCGCATAACAGCTTCACCCGAATTTCCCTTGGGCCCCTAAGATTTACATAAAAACATTTTACTTTCAAAAGTATATTAAAAACTAAATTCATAAATTAAAAAATATTAATATGCAGGGTTTTTATTATTTTGACAATCCCCCATTGTGATTTAAATTTTTTTTTTTTAATATTCCACCCTTACTAACATCTTAATAGAGAGTCAGAAAAGTGAAACTCCGGCCCCATCATGAAGATATTTATTTAACTAACAATTTTAAATAATAGACTATTTTGCACAATAATTAAATAATATAGGGAGTTAGATTACTGTATATTTTACTAAATTTATATCAATTTATCCGGACCACTGTTTTTAATCAATTAAAACACCAGGAGTTAAAAATAATAATTTTTAAAATTGATCCTTCAATATCACGGGTTCTCCATCAAATCATGTAAATTTACTAAATTGAATAGCTATAATATATTGAATCTTAATCTTAATAATAATATATTCACTGTTATAAATTTGCTTATAGATGCTATAGATTTTAAGATGACCGGGCTTTATGCCGGTCGAAATATTTACAAATAAAGTGAGAGAAAATGGTCCGTCAAAAGCTGGTGATTTCAATCACCGAATATCTATTTATATTATTAAAAAAAAAATAACTCGGTGATGAATGTTAAAGAAAAATAAATAAAACGTTGAGTTTAATATCCGAAATTAAATCCATCACGCTTCATGTTTTGGCGGAATAACGTCTTCTTTTTTTGTTTTTTTGTTAGGGTAAGATGAAGTGATTGGGGGAGCCTTAATTAACACGATTTCGATGTTTTACTTTTATTTATTTACTTAGTTGTTTTTTGACAAGTCAGGATGAGTTTATTTATGTAGAGCAGGCGTGTCAGACTGGCGGGCCGCAGATCGGATCGGAACCCTCGACTTATGGAAACTAGAAATGATAAGCACTTTTTTTTTTTTCAAAAGTCTTCTAATCCCATTCAACAATTAATTAATCTGATTGAGTGTTAAAAAATGAATGTCGGGAGGAAGAATTTCTATAATTATCTAGAAATTGTAACACAAATTCTATGATACTTTGGAAGTACTTTCAAATCTAAATAGTTATTTTATTGTATGAAGTTAAATAAAAGTGATAGATAGATTGGAAAAACATCTTTACCAATTTAGAGGTAGGTTTCTGGCAAAAAGAACTAAATTATTTCAATTTAAAACTCCCGGGTTTATTCAATTGATTGATTGGCAAAACTTTACTGACATCTGTGTCAAATTTTGGGAATACGTCTCAGGGCTAACAACTCTTGGTTGTTTCATCACGATAATCTCACACGCCTTTGGCTTGTTCGCAACATTTTCATCAAAAATATATTTCCGCAATCGCCCTATTCGCCTGATTTGGCTCCATCTTTTTTCTGGCTGTTCCCGAAACTTAAAAAACCACTTCGTGGTCATCGTTTTGAGGAAATAAAAAAGGCGCTCAAGGCCTTGCGGGTAACCGAGTATAACAAATGTTTCGAAGATTGTAATTGTATTGGTGACGGAGGGGAGTTTAAATAAATTTTGGACAATGATATATCGGTTTGTTTTATATATGTATGTGTGTATGTGATTTAATTGCCATATCTGAATCCTCTTCAGAATGAATTTACATTACAAACTTTGTTTCTAAACTAAATAATCTATTGGGAATGCTAGAGTAGCCAATGCCCTCCCCCTCCCAAATGTCGCCACTGCGAACAGAAAGATAGAACTTTTTCAATTAATTGAAGAGCATCTAATTAGTGTTTTAGTGTGTATAGAAGCCAGACGAAGAACTTAAGCGGACAATAGAAAAAAAAGGTCAAACTAAAATAAACGAAAGCCAAAGAAAAGAACGTTGGCCTTGAATCCTTTCTTGTTTGGTCATCCTACCATGGGGTGCATAAATTAGTTCGGTTTTGTTTTCTTCAAGGTAGGCAAACCAAATGACCAGAGAAAAAAATCGAGCTTATCGATAGCAATTAATCTTCCAGCTACTAAACGAACTAATTTATGTAACCTGTGAGAAGATAACTTAATTAAGTAGTTCGAAATTTATTTCCAACCAAGTTTAAAATGTCCTAATTAAAGAAAATTCACTATACTATACTAATGCAAACTTTTACAATTTTTTGTGTTTTCAGTAAAAAAATTCAGGTCGACGTATCGAGACAAAAATTTTGTGATAAGATAGTGTTTTTAAGATAGACCTAAATATTTAAGTGGAAGAAAGCAAGGTAACAAAAATTTTGGTAGCTAATTATAAAAAGTGATATATAAAATATGACACTGATACCTTGGGATAAGAAAAAGATTTATACCAATAATTCATCTTTTTTTCTTAATTAATACATGATTTTCAATTACTAAAAAATCTTAAATTTATTATTAATTCAAATTTTTCATTCCAAAACTGTAATGTAGCGATGTGGATTTACTAATCGGAAAAAAGCTCTGTTTACTTATTCTTTTTTTAATAAAAATAAATAAAAAAATAAAATAAAAAGAATAGAATTTGAAGAATTATTAAAAATAGTCCCTCAAGCTTTATAAGAATTATTATTAATAAAAAGCTGAAAGATGATCAGGATTGCTTGGTGAGTTAATTGCTAAGATTATTTATTATTGGTACTTACATTGTTAGGTGAAGCAGCTAAGTTGACCATAATGACCATTTGACACAAAGACACAGATGCAGTCACAATTAAAAGATGAAATTGCCTGGTTATCAACTAAGACTATACCTATCGTTAGTGCAGAAAAAAAGAATACACTAAACAAAATTATAAATAAGCAAATTATAAAGAAAAAAAACTAACTAAAACAAAAATTAATAATACAAATCATTTAGTATTTTAAAGTCATGCTTACTATTAATTAATTAAAAAGATTAAGTAAAAGATCAAATTGGAAAGCAGAAGTATTATAAATAAAAATAAAAAAAATGATATTAATATTATAAATAAATAAATGCTGCCACCACCATTAATACTTTGGAATATGAATAAATTAAGTAAAAAGATCTTTATTATTAAAAATGAGTGGTCTCGAGGTTATTTATTTAGTGCAGTTTTTTTTTTTTTTTTATTAAAATTTTATATGAAAATTGTTACAAAGAGAAAAAGATTATCTGATTCAATGAAGAACGAACAAAAATTTCGAGAGCTATTTATTGAATCACACTGTAAAAAAATATGTATTTTCAATCCAAAAGCGGACACAAAGGGGGTAAGGTAAAGGGAGTAATTATCCCCCCTCCGAGATTTGAGAAAAATTTTTTTTGGAAATTAAATTTTATTTTTAATATAAAATTTTAAAAATTATTACTTAAAAATTTGATTTGTATTTATATTCTGGTACACAAGTACAGAATTCACCTCTAAATGGTGCTGTGCGACCACTCTTGTTTCAATCGTTTTTCATATACTGTCATGGTTGAATTTTAATATACCCAGTTTGTAAATTACTTTATTAAGGTGCGCGTCTCGAAAAGCCGTTAGAAAACACTACCGAGTTACTCTAGGCGGTAAGAGATGGCGTTAGTTTTTCCCATAGGGATACAAGGGATTTATTCCATTTCATTTGAAAGATTCCAGCTAATTAATTAAGGGTAAAAAATTAATTATTTTTTAACACAATGATTACTAATTTAATTATCTATAAGATATAGAGCGAATTTTTTAAAAATATCTTTTTTTTAATACGATTAATCTAAAAAAAAATTTATTTTTTCGAAAATCGAAAAAAGGGCTTCTACAAGTTGTAGATATTTTAAATAGCTTTAATTTAAAACAAATTTGAGGACGATAGCTTCACAATTGTGGCCGCTAGAATCTCTCAAAATTAGCACCCCTAGGCGCGCACCTTAAGTAAAAAAAAATATGAATCAAATTTAAGTAGCTTAAAAAAGTATAATATTCTTATCAAAGTAAGCATTCGAGATGGTAAAGGCATCGTAAAAATTCTTATATGAAGGGAAGAAACCAAGAGCTCGAGTTCAAACCGCTCGAAGGACCATTTTTTTTAACTAGTGTATGAAATTTTTCATAAACCCGTTTATGAAATTTTTAATAAATTGGTTTATGCAAGTTCATTTTTAGTATATAAACGTTTCATATACCCGAATTCATAAACATTTTGTGTAACAGACTTTCTAAACTAGTTTATGAATATCCCTTGAAAATTTTTAACAATGTCAGTCAGGACTGTTATGATATTTTTTTATTGTACCAGATGTTGTAGAAATAATTTCAAGTTTCTTCAACTACAAATGAAAGAGGGGACACAAAAAAATTAATATAAAACTTTAATAGAGGCAAAAGATCAATTTACTTCTATAAGCAGGTTGTAATGTGCCTTTATTGAAAGTTTCCCTTATATTTCACGAATAAAATTTCAAATAAAAGTTGTTTATTATCGAGATGGAAACGTAACGTAACTATCCTGTCCTTGATCAAGATTTCAAGGCCCACTTTTGTTTTCGTCTACATATTAATCTACAAAAAACAAACCGAACAACTTTCATTGGAACTGTTTTGTTATATATCAAATAAACAAAATATTAAAACAATTATATCACAAAAAAATTCTCAACAGTTGTTAAATTAAATTATCTAATAATAATGATTAAAATTTAATTAGTTATTAAATAGATATTTATTAAACTAAAATAAAAAAAAACAAAGAAAATTAATAAATTTGTTTATACGTAATGAAGTTTAAACCATTTATTTTCATAGTTGTACATTTTGATTTTAATAAACAATATTGTTGTGGGTGTTGAGTTGGAAGGTTTGCAGATGCAAAAATGAAAAAACTCCACTTCCTTTTTCTCTGGCCAATCAGCAGCCTGACAGGCACATACACAGGAATTCACTGCCTAGCGCTTTATATATAGTATTGATAATTTAATTTTTTTAAAGATATAATTTTTTAATATTTTGTTTATTTAATAATGTCGTATAAAAAATAGTTTTAATGATGGTTGTCCAATTTTTATTATTATTATTTTTTTTTTGTTTGTAGATTAAAATTATGCTGACAAAAATAGAGGTTTTATTAGAAAAGCAAAAAAATAATCATGAAATTTTGAACAGTCAAAAAATATTTAGTGTTCATCTCGATAATATACAAGTTTTATTTGAAACTTTTTTCGCTAATAAGCCTGTCGCGCAATAAAAAAAATCACCCTGTATAAATAACTTCTTTTATTTGACAAAAATTTAATTTAATCAACCAAACCAATATTTTAAAAATAAATATATCATCTTTTTTTTTAATGCAGCTGAAGTGGAAAAGTTACTTTTAAGACAACACTTCCGACGTCTAAGCATTTTGGTTGCCTAAGCTCAAGGCTCCACTCTCGAATATATCAGGCACTTGTGGCGCCGACAGTTCAAGATGGACGGGATTGGGATGAATAAAGTCTAAAGACGATCTAATTAAAAGCTCTTTTATTCCACTCGACTATTAAAGTTCGTAATGGTTTTAATTTAAAAAAAAAAATAATAATTTTTTAATCTTTTTTTATAATATGTTAAATTTAGTTTTGTTTGCGAATTGTATACAAAATTTTGTTATACTCACACCAACATTGAATTGCATCCCCCCCCCCCAATTTTAATTATCCTTTAAGTCATCATCAGATACATTTTTGTTTAATTGAAAAGTTTTTACCTCGTTAATTAAGATTCGTAGATTTTGTCAAAGGTTTAAATTGAATAATATTAAAAGACAGCGTCATTTTAAACAATACATCTCTATTTATATGGAATAAAGTTAGCCCAAGTGTTTTATCTCTAAAATGAGCATTATTTTGGAACTCAATTAATTAACTCAACGTACTCTAATTTATAATATTAATCGGATTAATATTATTTCCTATGTAACCTATTTATTCATATATCCTAAATTATTTTATCTCAACTTTTCTTAAAGAGAAATGAATGATGATTATTCTTCTAAAATTTCAATTAACAGAGATAATATTGTATTTTCATTTGCAAAGGAAATAAATCTTTTTAGTAATTAATAACCATTTCATTTATAATTAAGAATTTCAAAAAAAAAAGAGGTGACATTCCCTCATCAGTGTGCTTTAGAAATAAAGTATAAACAAAAGCGCACGTCAGGAGCGCTTATCCCCTCCCCTCCTCTCATGAAATCAGATTAAAATTTAACTAACTACTAATACAGTATAACATAGTCCGTGGAACAAGTTAACTTCCGGACACTAGCATAAAACTCTAGTGGTTGACTAAATAAAAGAAAGACGATAAATCAGCCGTCGGGGGACAAGCTTGAAAATGATAAATATTTTTCTATGTCTATTTTATATATTGAACTAGCCGTGCGGCCTAACTTCGGAGGGTCTTTAGGCCCTAAAAAAAAATTTAATATTGAAATATTTTTTTTTGAGAATAGGGTGGTTTTTTTTCTCCTTAATGCAAAAAAACGTGAAAGGAGGGGGTGTGTGTGGGGGGGGCCCCCCCCCCCCCCCAAAACCCAAAAAAAAAACACCCCCCCGAAAAAAATTTCTATATACGCCCCTGCGTGAATGTCTTTTCATTTCTAACATCACCACACTGATAATTGGAAAGAATAATAAAAGAATGGAATATTCATACTAATGTTAAAAATTTTATTAATGAGAATAAAATGTTTTTATTTTACATTACACATAAATAAAAATATTTTTCATTAACATTCACTAATATTGCAAAGAGAGCATTTCATTAGGGCTGCGCAAAATAATCGATTAGTCGATTATTTTTCACAATCGATTGTTTTAGGGAAATACGCGTTTGAAAAGATGGGATGAGACTCGTACGCTAAAAAAAGATCAAATGATTTTCACGAGAGGAGAAAAATGAAAATTTTACGAAAAAAACTTCGAAAAATGGAAATTTTACAAAAAAATTTTGTTTTAGGCCTACTAAAAAAAAAAATTTTTTTCATAATCGATTATTTTACCATAATCGAAATAATTAATTTAATCGGAATAATCTATTATTTTTAATAATCGATAATCGATTTTTTTTTTCATAATCGAACACCCCTAATTTTCATTTCTAATATCTTCATACATTTCCTATGAGAGAAATCGTAACTTCAACAATTAAAAAATCAAAAAGTTATATGAATTTCGGGACGAAAATAATTTTTCTTTAATCACTAGAAGGACTTCTTTAAGCATATAAAATTTGGTTTCGAATGTCCAACGGGAAATTAACCAAATAGACTTGACAGACAGACAGACGGACATTAGTGAATTGTATATAATATATAGATTCTTGGCATAAATATAACATACGGTAATTATTAATAATATAAATATCATTTAATGATGGCCTAAGATTAATAATAAATAAATAATTCTTCTATACGGCCGGAAACTAAATAGCCAATATGTCGGCACTGTGCGACCAGTCACACCTGGTTTTTCTATATTGCAAAAGCGGTACTAGAGGAAGGGGGCCCTCATCTCGCTACTAATATCTTCCTAACTCCCCTAAGCTAAATTTAATAGAGAAAATAATAACATAAATTTTACTAAAAACTATATGTAGATAAATATCTTTTTTATTTCTGTTTTTTCTTTCACTCTTAAACCTTCTTCTTATTCACCCATTTGCCAATAAAAACATCCCTTCCTTTTAAAAAAATTCTGCGGGCGCCCATACGCATTAAACCAAATAATTTGTTAACATTTCACCCAAGTTCTATACACAATTAATTCTCTATTACAAGTTATTCAAATTTGAGTAGTAATCAATTGCAAATTGTTTAAATGACTTTTAATTTCGTTAATCTTTCGTACACTATTTGTTATAAAAAAATTGGCGGATTGAGATTAGAAGCCACATAAAACGTCTGGACGTAGAGTATGATAATCTATATCATATCTATATCATATAATAATTTTTTTCAAAAAGTGTATATAATATTTTCTAAGATGGCAAATTTGCGAGATGTGTTTGTGCTTTACTGGCTAATGAACAATCTATTTGAGCGTTGGTTGAAAAAATTCCATTTTTTTCAAACAAGGCTCCATTAATTAATATTTGAAATCTTTGGCTATATTTTTCTTATATAGTCTATAACAATGAAATACAACACAATTTGTAAAATAATATAGATATAGAGTTAATTTTTAAATAAATTTTAAATTTTATTTAATTTTTTTTTTAAGAACTATCAAAGATTTCCTCTTCAAAATTATATCAGATCCAAAAAATCGTTGACTTCATTCGTATTTGTGTGTGCGTTTTAAGTGTATTTGTCTGACATTTCCAGGTTGTTCTCAGAAATTAATGAATCGATTTCAATTAAATTTTTCATATCTATTACCGAAATACTCTAGGGTGAAATGGAAGCTTTCCAATCTTGCAGTTTTAGATTCTAATCTGTGTGACGAAAGATAACATGACGTAGATATATATTGTTTTTAATTTGATTTAATCAAAATTACTAATACACTTTCTTAATAAGTCAAGAGTTCTCAAATTGTGCTACGCGGTATACCGGTTTAGGGATAAAGGGACAAATAATATTCGCATTGGCGCGTTATGCGTCGGATATTGGTTGGACAGGGTGGACCATCCGGTCCAGGGAGAAGGGACCTAATTTATAAGAAAAGATCCCCTGTTATCATTCAAATGAAATTAAAGGACCAAATTTACGCAAGGGGCAAATACTTCTGTTAGCTAATATTCTTTTCGCTGTTTATAATAGAAAAACAAACGAGCTTACCTAACACATTTCACTGACGAAAACATTATACAAATTATACAATTATGTATAAAACAAATCAACAAGGAAGACAGTCCCCCACCCCGCCGGACTGTAAGGACCTAGAAACAGGCGACGGAACGATTCTTATCCAAATTTTATTAGACCCCGAACCTTAGTCGGTCAGGGGTGTGATTTTGGAAGTTCGCTTTTATACGCATTGCTCTGAATACTTCAACCCTGTCCCGTTTTCGTTTATACAATCAGCCTTCAAACCATCTTTCCATCTCACCATATTCCTAACGCATAAACCATTCCCTCACCTTGTTAAAATATTTATTGTTATTAAAATCCTAAAAATCCAAACTCAAATCTTTCATTTAAATCGCACCTTAATTTTCCTACCTCTATTATCCTGGGACTTGCAAGCCTCTTATCTACTCACACTACAAAAGTGCCATCAACACCTCTTTTGGGAGACTACATAATTTGGAGCACTACATGTGAAAAACACACAAAAAAATCAAAAGTAAGGTTTTGATTTAAACTATTGATTTAGACTTGTTAAAATTATTTCTAGATTTATTACTAGCCAAGTTGAATTAAATAAAAAATAAAAATAAAAGCTAACGAGGAGAAGGGAAGGATAGAATTTTCAATTTTTTTTTGCATTTTTATCGAAATTTGTTAGAAATTATTTACAATATATAATTGCAATCTACAAAATATACTGTTTGCCACAATATCTCCATGGTTAATTTCACTTGATCCGAGGATGGTCCCAATTAGAACCAAAACTAACCGAAAATAAATAATAGCCTAATCATCAATTCATAACTCCCTAAATTGGGCCTCCAAGGGCATTTGGACGAGAAGATTTGTATTTTCAGATAATTATCCTAATTGTATTTAATTTAGAAACTTTGAAACTGTTCTTAATTGTATAAATTCACTAATTTGATCGCGTAAAGCAAATCAAGATGGCAATTTTATTCAATATTTAAAGATAAAAGTATAATTTTATGATTAATATTAATTGAATAAAAATTTAATCAAGAGAATTTTGCATTGACCTAAAGAGACATAAAGCGACTAGAAAACAAGGGAATTTGGAGTCCCGATTATGAAATTTGTACGATATAAGGTTAAATAAATAATAAACCTTACATTACTGAGAAATAATTGAGTATAAATTCAGTTAAAATGTTAGCAGATTTTTTTTTCATTAATTATAAGAAAGAAATCAGTGTCATATGTCACAGTGTTTTTTTGAAAATATGCGAAGACAGTTGGATATAAGAATTACCCAGGGAGCGTTTTGAATGGTCGGCGAAATATCACTTCTTTTATTCAACGCCTCAATACTGAAGGACTCAAGTTTAGGTAGAGTTTTTAAATCAAAAATTAAGGGCGTTTTCTCATCTTGAGATTTTATTTTTCAAAAATATTTAAAAAAAAATGAATATAGAGCTTAGAGTTTTTCAAACAACGCGCTATAGATTGTAAAATATAAATAAAACTATTTTGTCATATGGATTTGTATTTGAACTCCTTTTAAGCTTCCGTTAACATCTATTCTAGCTTGAAAAAAAAATTTCACTCAAATAACAATGCAAAATTTATAAGTGAAATTTTATTTTCAAGGGCCTTTGTAGGAAATAACGGAAGCGAAAAGCCCCAGTCCAATCAATTACAAACTCATCTCTCAAAATATTTTTATCGTGAATAAAAACAATTTATGGAAATAATAAAATCATCTTTCAATTTTAAATTAAGAATAAATCTAAACAAATTTTATAAATTGACACGCTGAATAATTTATGTAGAACTCGAAATCTAAAAAGATAAATGAACGACCAAAAGAAAAAATCTTAATTTGACTCTACTCTATTTCGTAAAAAAAAGAATCCGTGACCGAAATTTTTATTCAATAGGAAGTTTAAATAAGAAGAGCAAAGAATTAAATATTTTAACAATTCTTACAATGATTTCGGGCTTTTCAAGGCGATGTCCTTACAACGTGAGTTCAAATTCAATTTCAAATCAAGAAATTTATCTTTTTTTCTTTGTAACAATAAAAATTATATTAATATATAAATTTTCAAATAAAAAAAATGCACATATAAACCTCATGACACTTAAGTGAGATTCATGGATTTTTCGGAAAATTTAATCAATCAAAAATGAATATAAAAAATTCGAAATTATCATTTCACACCCAAAATTGAAATTTTGTATATTTAAATTTTTAATAAAAAAAACTCGAAAAATCATAGAATCATAATTATAATAATTATAGTCACCATTCAAATTAAAGAAAAGAATTCCAAGTGCATTGGTACCCAAAATAGGAATTGTATATTTAGTTATTATATAAAGCATGCTGTTTCATGCATTTTTGGGTAAACATAACAAATGATATTGTGAGTAGTTTTAATTAAATTAAAAAAAAAAGGTAATGTAAAATGAGAGTGAGAGCATAAATGATTGAGTGCATACAGGAAAGAACCAATTCACGGAATTTCCGTCAATTGGCTCGGATGCGTTTGGCATTTGGCGTTTTTTTGGCTTTTTATTTGTTTTTTGGGTTTCGTTGAAAAGTGCCTTTTTGCTTACCCTCTTGCCTCGTTTTCCTCGGGGCCCTTTTTCTCCGGGGATTCCTTGAGGGCCCGTAGGTCCCACCTCTCCCTTTTCACCCCTCTGGCCATCAGGTCCTTTGCAACACATCACAATTTAACTAGTTTCCCACTTCCACTAGCTTTCCACTAACTTCATTAAAATTTCACTTCCATAGTTAAACAAAATTAAAATTGATCAATTAAATAAAAACAAAAAAAAAACAAATATTTAAATAAAATTGGAGAAGACTTACCAGGTGGTCCGGGAGGCCCAGGGGGGCCCTCAATAATTCCTGTTGAGAAATGATCGCCATTTAGCATTGTCGTCAACCCGCGTTCCCCTTTGTCTCCTTTGTCTCCCTGAGAACAATAATGAGCTTGTTATCAAAATCATACATGATTAGTGAACTGTCTTTCGAAACAATTGAATGCAAATTGACCAGATCTATTTTGCATTTATACCTTGTTTAAATCATAGACGCTAATAAAAATTTATTTTAGTCGATAAATTTGATTGAAAGCCCAGGTCTATGAAAAAACTACCATGTATTCTCTAGAGCAGTGCTTATTAAAGTAGTAGGGGGCCCGCGAAGAGTCGCAAATGTAACAAATAAATTATAGTAACAGGGGGATGTTTGGCTATAGAGTTGAATATATGTTGAAAGAGATAAAAAAGAAAAATATGCAGCAAATGTAGTTTCTTTATTGATATTCAGCCCACGGGTAACGTTTCGATCCTAGGTTTGGACCATCATCAGAGCTAAAAATATACATTTAATGAAGATCAGCAATTTACAGTTATAATATTTGTTGAATGATTTATGTAAAAAAACAAAACAGAATACCTGGGGCTGTGTCAAAAAGGCATATATGCTTTCCCCGAAACGGAAGGGCTTCATTTGAAATAATGAGATTTATGCACTTTTAATAACAATTAATTTCAATTTTAACAATAGCAGTTTTTGTTATTAAAAGTGCATAAATCTCATTATTGCTCATGAAGCCCTCCTGTTTCGGGGAAAGCATATATGCCATTTTGACACAGCCCCAGGTATTGTTTTCTTTTTTTTTACATAAATCATTCAACAACCATTATAACTGTAAATATATACGAAGAACTGTAAATTGCTGATCTTCATTAAATGTATATTTTTAGCTCTGATGATGGTCCAAACCGTTAGCCGTGGGCTAAATATCAATAAAGAAACTACATTGGTTGCATTTTCTTCTTTGTTTTATCTCTTTCAAAATAAATTATTGAGATTCAAGGTTTCTGGATTTCTCCAATAAGCAGCAGCCACCAGGGCCGACGTTTCGGTCACATATAGGACAGATTGACCATGATGATGGTCCTATATGCGGCCAGATGGTCAATCTATTGTCAATAGGACCTGATAATGGTCCTATATGCCACCGAAACGTCGGCCCTGGCACATAAATAACTACTAGCTGATGGTTTTTGGAGAAATCCAGGAACCTTATCGATTCCATGGGTTAATTATTTTTAATTCAAGCATTTTAAATATTATCATAGTGTTGGTTTTTAAAATAAAAAAATTGATTTTTTCCACCCTTTTATGTTAACATTAGTAAATGCATGCATTGACTAGTAAGTGTATGCATATACGAAATTCAAAATTATAAATAGTTTTTTAATTTGAATTTAAAAAGGGGGCCGTGAGATATTGACTTGGTGGAACCCAAGTCCAAGGGGGCCGCGACTTCAACAAGTTTAAGAAGCACTGCTCTATAGAAGTGAAACTTTTATTCACGATATGAATAGTAATAATAATTAATTTTGATATTTGATATCTGATCCCTAATCAAATAATTTTTAAAATGAAGGCGATTTGATTTACTGATTTTCTAGATATAAATATATTGAGTCTAGACACTGTGATAGTATTTCTTGTTGTCATTGAGAAATCTCTAGGGCTCCATTCACGTGAGCGAAATCTCTCTCTTTAACTCAAACGGAGGGGATGCAGCTATTGAGAGGCATGAATCGAACTTACTTTACTGTTCGTAAAGAAGTGAAATTTCTTTGTTTAAATTAGACGAAGTGACATTAGCGATATATTTAAAAAAATTTATTTAATTAATTTTTTAAATATTAAACTGATTAATTTTTGCCTTAGAAATTGAGGGATGCGATTGCATGAATTTGGTGCAAATAGACCCCTTCAATGTGAAAAAAAAAACCAAACAAATTAAAAATAAGGATGATCACCTTGACTCCTGAGATTCCTGGACTGCCTATTGATCCAGGTGGGCCTTCGGGACCCTGGGGACCTTTTTCGCCCGGAGGTCCCGGTTCTCCTGGGATTCCCTGTCTCCCGTCGTGTCCCGGAAGTCCTTCGGGGCCTTGTGGACCTGCTGGACCTGGAGGTCCCGGCTCTCCAGGCTCCCCCTATAAAATAGGTACGCAAGCTGTACTTTTTCTTATTTTACAAACCTTAACTTTAAAAAATTCAAATAATATATTTTACTATTTAATTTTTTAATTTTAGTAAAAATTTTAAATTTTATTTAGTTTTGTTTTTATATATTATTTATTATAAAAATGATTTGGTTTATTTTTCTTAAAATTTTAATAAATCATTAAGTAAAATAAAAAACAAAAAAAAAAAAACAAAAAAACAAACAAAAATTTATAAAGTAATTTTATATTAAGCACAGAAATATGATATATATGAGATTGTTTGTAGGTGAATATAATAGCGAATATAGATATCCAAAGTTTCTCTAAACTAATTGACTGAAAATTCTTTTAAAATTGAATTGCGGGGGTAAATATGAGACAAAATTTTATTTATTTTACTTTAAATTAGTCCAAATATTATGAGTTTCAAAAAAAATTGGACATTAGCTTTGTTGGAAATTAAAGATGAATAGGAAATGAACAAAAAATACAAAAATAAAAGGTAAAAAATAATTTTGGTTCCCTGTGAGTATAAAAAGAAACTTTTATTTTTATTTTTAAAAATGATTTGAGTCTAAAAAATTTTAATTATTTTTTAAAAACAAAATTAATTACATATCGTGGTAGTTTCTTTTAAAATTCATTGAACACTTTGGCGCTTAAAAGTCAAAATATGTGAAATAAAATAACCTGATAATTTATTTTTCAAAATTTTTATTTATGATTTAAAAACATCTAGAGACAAAGTCGAAAATGTTTACAAGAAAAATAAATCTATTAATTTGGGATTATGATTGAGAAAACTTAAGAATATAAAATTTTTAAATTAATGTTATAATAAATTTTTCACTGATTATATTCACCCATTTATTCTTAACCAGAACTATATGGCTTAATTCATTCTAATATATGACCAGCCGAATTTTATTTTTTAATTATTATTATTAAGAAATTTAAAAAAATAAATTTCTGAAATTTTAGAAAACAAAATAAAAATTTATTTTTCCCTCCTTTCTAAGTGTACCAAATCCTGAAGATTTGAATAGTATATAATTTCCTAAGTGCTTATTAAATTGATTAAAAAAATTAAACAAAAAAATTTCTTAAATTACTAATTCAAGCATAACGAAGACATTCAACATGCATTCATCTAAAGCGATCAGTATAGAGAGTGAAGAGGATGCAATTGGCAAACAAAATTTACCCGAAATTAAATTGAGTGCCCTGATGTGAGAGATATAGAGATGGAAATCAACTTTTTCAATTCTGGTAAAGATAGTTGTTTAGACAGCATGCAAATCACATTCCTTCTCCTTAAGTAAAAAAAAAAAATTATTTTTTCATCAAGTAAAAAAAAATTTTTTATAAACATCCATTGAAACTTTTAATTTTTTTTTAAAGTGATTTTTTCATTAACGATGATTGTCGATTTAATAGAAAGTAAGCAAATTCTATGAAAAGATTTGTGTTATTAAAAAAAAAAATAGCAAGATGCTCATTGAAAATAGAGAGAAAATGTGTAATTTTATTTATTTTTTTTTTAAATTTAATTTAAATATAAATTTGTTTTGTTTCTGCAAAATTCAAAGATTGTTTAGATTAGAGTTGTAATATCAACAATGAAAGGTTACATAATAAAAAAAAAGGAATCAAAAGAGAAGGGGAAGACAAAGACAATCCACACTCTCAAATCTAAATACGTTATTAAATTATACTGTTTAATTTTGTTTTGCCAGATTTCCTTTTACAAATTGTCGTTGTGGATGTTACAACCCTATATCGGATGCAGGCAAGCGAAAGAGAATGGAATTATTTCGAAGATTAGGCCTTGGCTAATCATTTTCATCCTAGTTAATGAACTTACTTTGAGCATAATCACTTGCTGAGCTGATATGTTATGACCGTGCTCTTGGAGGCCCTAGAAGGATTGTTTACTATGGATGAGTTATATTAATGTTAATTTTAATATTATTAATTATTTTTTAAACCTGGGGACTGAAAAATCTAATGAGATCAACAAAACAGATCCAAATTAGCAGAATACTCATGCTAAAAAATACGACAGAAATTATTGAACATCGTAAGTACAATAAACACATCAAAAGCCATATTTTGCATACTGATTAGAATGAAATACTTAATTGATAGTAATGCAATTTAAGATTATATATAAACTTAAATCTTTAATAAACAAAATAAAATTATATTTTTAAATAAAAGCTAAAAAAAAGAAAAATCAAATAAAAAATTTATCGGCATGCATTTTGGCATTTTGGAAAGGAAGATTTCCCGTAATATTAATAACGCGCTAACTTCATTCAGTTAAAAATATAATCGTGAAAGAAAAGAATGTCCAGGATATTACAATCAATAAAATTTTATATAAAAACTCGTCCTCTTTGACTCTGGTGACCATCAAAGTCAAAATGGACGACGATGATCTCGATTCAGATGCTTGCTAAGTCTAGGAAAGAATAATAAAAAAAATTATGTCGAAAAAGTGAAAATTTACAGTAAACTTAAAGTATTTTAAGATATGTGTTTTAATTTTATTTGGACACTCCCCTTTGAAAAAAAATTTCAAAGAAAAACAAATTTGTGAGTAGAACACTAAATAAAATTTGACACATATTGCTGGTTATTACCAGCAAATAATATTATAGTAAATAATTAAATTTTATATTAAATACGTTGTTTATAATAATTTTTTAATTATTTGAAAACGCATGGAGTATACCGTAATGGATTATTATATTATGTTTATGTGAGTTTTTAATTATGAATCACATTTGTTAATTATTTATTAAAAATATAAATACTGTACAACTCTTCGACTGTTTATTCTGCAGTCGTTTTCAAGTACTGTGCACTTGCTCCGACTTGCATTTTATATGCAATGACGTAAGCGCCATCTTCAGTCATTCTTAAGAAGTTAGGAATGATTGTAGATGAAGTTGATGGGAATGATTAAAGATGGAGCTGATGATTGTGTCTAACTTCATGGGAATGACTGTAGATGGCACTGACTTCATTGCATATAAAATACAAGTAACGGTCCCTTAGAGGTTGGTTCACTTGAGTCGGAGCAAGTGCACAGTACTTTAAAAGGACTTCAGAATAGGCAGTCGAAACGTTGTACAGTATTTATCAGAAAAGAAAACTTCGGGTATTCTCAACAATTTTTTACTTTTTAACTTAATTAGTGGCCGGTTAATAGTCTTTGTTAATTGAAGAAAAAACGGGATATACTGTATATATTAACCCCTCATAATGTATTTAAGAGTGAGGGATTTCATAGGCTCCGAGGGGGGATTTGTTTGGAATGGTTTCTGATGTAGTGAAGTTGTCTTTCTTTTGTCTGAAAAATAAAGCTAGGGGTGTTTGAATCTTGAAGTATTTGAGTATTTGGTTTTTGTTCTAACACATAGATAACGCAGACAGGATATTATGATTTTATCAGGATCAGTGTCGCGCCGTCCTCAGTGCGAAAATATCAAGACTAGAGAGGGGGATATCCAATTACAAGAAAATTGCTTTGCCGTTGCCTCTACCCCTCCCTCCCCGAACTAAAAGACAACATTTCCGACGGCTAAGCATTTTGGTTGCCTAAGCTCAAGGGCCCACTCTCGAGCACTTGTGGCGCCCACTGTACTTACCATCTGAGTTTTCTATTTATTATACCACATTAATGCTCCACTTGAAAAGATATTTCCTTTTTCATATATTGTATATCTAAGAGAATGTAAAGTTAAATTCATAAATAAGCTAGTATTTAATTTATTGAATATATTAATAGGAAGATTGTTTTTATTTCGACTTATAAAATTTTACACGCAACAAAATAAATAAACAAAAAAGCGTCTCACTAAAAACGAATTAATTTTTTGTTATGACTATAATTAAAGGCAAATGGATCATTCTGTTTATAATTTAAATATAATTAGCAGCAATCAACGTATGATTTTTTATTTTGTTTAAATTAAATAAATGTCTTTTTTTTCAGAAAGAATTAAATCGATCGAAAATTAGACGGGAAACTCGTAATCATCTACTCATCAAATCGAGTGAGTTTTAACTTTTTGATCTTAAAATTTTTCATAATTAATTTATTTACAAATAGTTTTACTAAGTATTCTTTTGTATATCGATTTCTTTGTATAATTAAAAACTTTGCTTCATTGAACTTTTATGAGCTGCTCATCAGGAAGCTTTAAAAAAAAAAAAAAAAACTTGCTAATAATTTTAATCTGATCATCTATCATCTAAAATGTCAAAAATAATAAATGATACCCAAATAATTCACTATATTTTCAATATTATAAATATTTAAGGCTTTTGAAATATTACGGTATTAGTATTGTTTAAGAGTATAAATATAAATTTTCAAAAAAAAAAAAATAAATAAATTTTATTAAAAAAAAGAAATGACTAATTTATTGAATGAATTCTATTAAAAATGTTTTTATTCTTTCGGCAGACCGGTCGGCTTTCATAAATATTAATACAAATACAAAAAAAAAATCAATCTTTTTATTTAATAGCATCCTAAAATGTATTTTATGATCTATTTTAAATAACAAATTGTGAGTGATTAAAACTTTAATAGAGATGCTAATTTAATATAATATAAATATCATAGAGTGAAAAATTTTATTATTTTAATATTTATTATCTCCACCTATAAACTAGGAGAAGTGATAGTACACAACAACAAGAATAAAAATATGGGGTGTGCAAATTACGTTGAGTAGGTGAAAATGGTGAATATTTGTCTGCAAAGAGTGACGTAGAAGAAACAAAAAAACAATTGTTTATTTCTTTTCTCCACACTTTGTAGAGTTATTTTCACGAAATAATCATTTTCATTACTCAACGTCATTTATTCTTCTTGTTGAGTAGTATACAAGTTTGTCGGTGGAGTTTAGATACACCCTGTATGAAATTAATTAATCTGTCTAAGCATATAATGTACCATGGGCGTATTTAGGGTGGGGGGCAACGGAAGGGCAGCTGCCTCCCTTCCAAACTTGAAATAAAAATAAAAAGCAAACTGAGGGGTTGTGAGACCCTTCAAAAAATTTTTCAAATTATTATTAACATAATATAATTCCAACCTTAAAATCATAAAAAAGAAATGGCGACGAATTGAGAATTAAAGTAAAAATAATTTAATTTTCCCTCTATAATAGAAATTACTATTTTTATTTGCAATATTAACTTGATTATTAGTAATGTTAATTGGCATTGTATTAATATCCACCATCACCATTGTGAAATAGATATGCATAAAATTAATTGTGACATAAGTGATTGATTAGGTAGAGGTGACATCTCTGGATACCAGCTCAAAATTTTCTAATTTTATGTTTGAACTCTTCAATTAGATATTAAATTTTATATCTTTTCTAAATTGCTATTTTTTTTTCTTTTTTAATAATTCTTAAAAAGATTTCATTTTTTTTTAAATTTTGTTTCGCGATAAATTTTCAAATATTAAATCAGCCTCGGTTTTTGAGATTTCATATTTATGTGAAATTCATTTATTTGAAATCTCATATATTATATCTATAATATATTAAAAATGATGCCTCAAAAGAGCTTAAGAATCTTGTATTTGTTGACCCCTCCTTCATAAGAAAAAAATATTTCGATTCCTTTGTTGAAATTTATTAACATTCAACCAGAAAATATAATTTTTAACTTTGATATACACACTGTACTAGAAAAAATTATCCAAATTATTTTGATACGGGTAGTATATAAACTAAGTATTCTGCCCAAAATGAGATCATTGAGGTCCGAATTCCAAAAAACCCCGAAATAAGTCGATATATTTTAATTGTTGATTTATTATGTCTCGATATATTTAATTTTTCAGTGAAAAAAAGTCAAATAATATCTAATTTCGGTTAAAAGTTTTTAAGAAATTGAAAAATTGAAATTTTACACCAAAATGATGGTTTAGGGCCCTTCGAAAAATCCCTTCCTAAATGAAACCTAAGTAATAAACGTAATATGCATTCCAAATGACAGCTTCCTAGGTGCTATAGTTTTGTCGTCATTTAGTCAATCACATCTCTTTTTATTTAGAGAAATTATTCTGAGATATTTATTTTGAAGAAAATAAGGGGGGGGGGGTTTATAGGGAAAGGGATAAGAAAAATCTTGTTCAGGGCAACCATGACTGGTGTGTCGACATAATTTGCCACAATTTTTCATAATTTTGAGATATTAAAAATTAAATAATTTATTTATAAATTTAAATATTTACACCTCTGAACCCCTAAATGACATCTGGTCGGGCTTGGATGCATATTAAGTAAAAAAAAGCAAAATTGCACTTTTTGAATGAATTCTATAGCTTAGAGGCACAAAAATTATTTTCTGTAAAACAAATTTTCCCACGAGAAGTTAAAAAAATTTGCTTGCGGATAACCCCATATTTGATTTAGTGTCGGTGTTGATGACAAAAGTGCCGGCATATTTTTCTGCCGACACCTCAAGTCTAGGTGCAACAGGTGTTCGAACCTCGATAGATGCCTTTTGGACTTAAGTTACACGGGGACTCCGAGAACCTAGCTCTTATTATAAAATTAAATCATGATTCCATAATAAAAACTGTAAAAATATTATTTCCCAATTACATATTTCTAAATAAAAATAAAAAATATTTCGTCTATTAATTTTATTAAAAAAAAATTAGAGAAAGAAAGGGAATAATTTGCATGTTTACACTAACATATATAGCATAATAAAACAAACTAATTATAGCTCTATGGATAGATGATGGATGATGCAATTAGAAAACAAATTTCCAAAAGGTCTTTATGGAGTTATTTTTTGCGTTTATATCTTGTCAACATTTCATTCTTTTATTAGATTTTTGTCAGGTGTGTGTTATACTAATTATTGGTTTTTACAATGTATGTAAAAAAACAACATTTTTAATACGGATGCCAAACTTATAATAAGCAAAAGAATGCATTAGGCATGGTTGATGAATAAATAAAAAATAATAGCAGCTAGTTATATATTTTGTTTATTAAGGCCCACTATTTCAACGTTTCGGTCTTGATTAAGACCGAAACGCCAACATAGGTCTTGGTTATGGCCGAAACGTCAACATAGGTCTTGGTTATGGCCGAAACTCAACATAGGTCTTGGTTAAGACCGAAACGCCAACATAGGTCTTGGTTATGGCCGAAACGTCAACATAGGTCTTGGTTAAGACCGAAACGTCAGCATAGACTTTGGTTATGGCCGAAAGCTCAGCATAGTGGGCCTTAATAAACAAAATATATATCTAGCTGCTATTATTTTTTCTTTATTCATCATCTATTATCCAGTATAAAATCCACATCATGTAATACATATTCACTTTAATCAATCAATCAATCAATCTTCCAAAGAATTTAAAATGGGAAGACCATAACACTTTTTATACAAAAAAGTAAAATTATTTATAAGGAATTAATTAATACTGAATTTTCTCTGCATTGTGAATGAGTCCCATGGTAAACTCAAATGAAAATAATTTATATTATTTTTTATTGATTTACAGACTCCTGTCATTTTGGTTAATTATTATTAAAAATCTATGCATCTTGTATAAAAACTGATTTTTTTTTAATTTTTTTTTTATAAGTATTATTTTTAAATGTAACTTGATTACACGTTTCTTGTATCTGACTTAGGCCAAAACCCAAAATAAAATAAAATCTGATTGTTTCTGTTAAGAGTATCTGAAGAAATAAACAACTCATTTATTTATTTATTCCTAACGTCCAGGTGGAACACTTCAAAGAAATTAATATTACAAAGACAAAAGTATAAAAGATCCAAAGATGCTTCCCTGTTGAGTTTAATTTCTTATAAATAGAGACCGGATTTTAAGCAAAATGCTTATTGCTCAATTTTATAAGCGACCATTAGATATTTAATTTCTATACGAATTAGGAAAAACTAAGTGTATTGAGATTGCATTTTTTATGCTTTTTTGAGTTTTCATGCTTTTATTCCCTTTCGTGCTTATTTGAACTTATTTTACGAATAATTTTTTTTTATTAAAAAACACACTTTTTCCCATTTTTTTATGCTTTTTTGTCCGGTCTTTACTTATAAATAATCGTACTATTAAAATTTCACAAATATATAGGGCCTACTGGTTTAAATAAAGAAGTATTTTTAAACTTTGATGTTGATTGAAATAGTAACCGTTGGCACTAGTTTAATCATTACAAGTACGTAAAAAATTAATCAATAAATTATTTAAAAAAACACTTGACGATATGTTTGGGTATTTTAATTACTTGATTGTCGAAATACGTAAGTCAAGTATTTATACTAATAAATAAACCAATTAAAAAATATCACCAAGCGTTTTTCTAATTAATTAATTTTATATTGATTAATTTTTTACCTACTTGGTCAACTCTTATTTGTATTTTATAACATAAGATAGATGAGTTGGACGCTACAATAGATTCAAATAGCCAAGTCAATAGTTTATTATTGCTCCAATCCCTTGGTGTACATTTGGGTTACCTACCTCAAACTATCAAAATTGAGCAAATTTGTGGTACAATATTAAGTCCCATCCATGCGTTTTCTACTTGTGATTATTTAATTGTTTAAAAAAAAAATATTATATAATTTTTAATGGAAACTTTCATTGTTAAAATCTAAAAATTTTCCAATAAAGATTTTCATTTTATTTTATAAAAACAATGAAATAATCACAAGTAGAAAATGCATGGGTGGGACTTACTATTGTCCCTCACTGTACTTTGTAAAAAATAATCTTGGAAGTTTTCCTTAATAAATGAAAGTGTTCTCAAATTTCTTACTAAAAAAATGAGAAAGAAAACATGGATAAGAAGAAAATAAATAGTCTAGATCTAATAATTTTTATTAAAATTTAATAAAAAAAAACTTTTGCAATATTAATGAAGTCCGTGGCTGTTTATTTATATACAAAAGGAGCAGGAGCAGCCAAAAAATATAAATTTTAATAAATTAACGAGATTATATTTTCTGTTCCTGTTCCTTTTCCTGTTGTATATTATTTCTAATCCATCATCCGACATTCTTAAATAAGTAAGTCAATTATCCACCTCCCCCTTTTCTCTCTCTTCTCTCTCTCTCTTTAATAAATAAATTATTCTTGAAGATTTCCTTTCACTTCACATTTCAGATGTCCCAAAAATGACTGACACATTTGAAAAATGAATTTAAAAAAAAAAAAAATAAAAAAGGTGATAGAAAAAAAATCGTTTGCTGCTTGAGAAACCAGAGAACAGTAAATTGAAATCTTTGACAAGCCAGAATGGTGAACGAAGTATCGAATTGCGGTCTGTCTTTTGAATTTGTAAATTTCGGCTTTGCAGCAAACCCTACATTTCTATCGTCTTCCATTTTTTTTTTTTTAAATATTTTTTGAGACCCGCGTTTGATATGATAAAAATTTGAAATTTTAACGAAAATTAATTTTCAGACATTCTTTTCCTTTTCAATTATAAAACCACACCAGAGAAATCCTTAGATACCAATCAATTACTACTAACTTGATTCTTTCAAAATTAACCTGAAAAATTAAATTCCAATTATACTGATACGAACAATCTCTCAGTATATACTACACTCACACACAATCTCTCTTTTTTATTTCCCTCTCTCCTTTCTCTTTTTTTTTTTACACACACACACGCACTCTCACGCACTCAACGCATCTACGCACAATCACACGATTTAATTTCTCTCATTATTGTCTACATAAATGAAAAGAATAAATAAATATTAGTTGATCAGTGATAAAAGTAAGCAACATACAAAGAAGGACCAGGGGAGGGCTCACCTTAACAGCAACTATTTCAGCATAGCCTAAAGTCCCACCCCGTAAGGTGGTCACTGATCTCTTTAACCCCTGAAAATAGCAAATAGGTCGGCATAATTTGATGCTAGATAGGCCTTTTCGTATGTGTTTTTTTAATGGGCTTAATATGAATATTTTGAAAGACTATCCGACTAGGGTAATTATCATGTAAAGAGAAAAGGTGTTTAGGCGTCACCTTAACGGCCGAGAATACGTCGAACCCAGGACTGCCAAGTTCGCCCTTTTGTCCTTTGTCGCCTGGCCGACCCTGCAAGTCATATTAAGCCAATCAGAAAAAAATTTACCCCACTATGGCGTAAAAAGTAGCAGCCAAAGAAAGGAAACTCACCGAATTTTTAAAACAACTTGTAAGCTTATGATTGAATTTGTGTTATTTGTAATAGAAGATATCAACAAACAAAATCTTTTTCTTTTGATTTTTGGAAGGGTTCTAATCCCAATCAATAAACCTCTAAACTCTGCTTTTTTTTTATTACGAAAAAGTTCTTAAGGGTTCGAGCTTCACACATACTTTGCGTTTGAATAGATCGTAACGAAGTGTTGCATATTCCATAGGCGCAGAAAGCCGGACAACAGGGGTTCATTATAAAATCGCCCGCTGATGTGAATATACTATTTAGAATAAATATTAAAATATTACTAAATGTGTTAAATGACAAGTACCATGGGAGCATAAATTAATCTTTGCTTGTTCGAGCAATCAATTCGGTTGCCTACCTTTCACTATTATTATAGGAGTTTTTAATTATAAACCATATTTTGTATTGTTTATTAAAAATATAAATACTATACAACGTTATTCTGCAGTCTTTTTCAAGTACTGTGTGCTTGCTCTGACTCAAGCGAACTAATTTCTAAGGGACACCTACGTGAAGTTAGTAGCATTTTATCTGCAATGAAGTTAGCAAAATATACAATCAATCTCATGATAAGGGATGATTTTAATTGTTATATGTTGCTGAGTTCATTGTATTTAAAATGTATAGAAGTTAGTTCGCTTGAATCGAAGCAAGCGCACAGTACTTGAAAACTGTAGAATAAGTAGTCGAAAGGTTTTTAAATACAAAATGTGGTCTATAATTAAAAACTCCCATAAAAATAATACAAACCACAAAAGCTTTAATAAACATACCTTTCAGTAATTAACTAATGGCCCCCCATCGTAATTTTACAAATCTCTAGATTTTTAGAAATAACTAGAAATACATGATTTCATCATTCTTCTTTTTCAGAAAAATTAAAAAACCCCTATTTTTGAATGTTTTGTTTTGATATTCCAGAAAATAAAATATTCATGTGTTTTATTTTCAAAATGAAATATTATAGAATGAAAAAGCCCTCGTATTATTTTGATAGGATGCTTTTTTGCAAAGATCAATCAATCGTCAAGTCGTTTTTTTTTTCTATGTAAAAACTTCAAAATTACAAATAAAACGTGATTTAACCAATAAGCCAAGTTGTTTTAATTTTATTTATCGCTTCTTAATTTCCCATTGAAAAAATTAGATTAGAAATTTTTTAAAACAATAATTAAGTGCAGATTAAATAAATGGGGGGAGGGGGAGTGAAATTTTTTTAATTACGCCACTCTATCCTATCAATAATTAATCTAGAATCTCATGCTATTTAATTTTACTCTTTTCTATCAAATTATAATTATATTTCGAAATATTTTTTTTTAAACTATTCAGGCCGAAATTAAAAAAAAAAAATTACCGGATCTCCTTTTGGTCCATCCAAGCCGATCGGTCCCTAAAACATTAAAAAGGTGTGTGAATGAGGATAGGTGCAAAAATAAATCAAATAAATATAAATTAAAAATAATAATTATTATTAGTATTGACAAGCGCAAAATATTAGAAAAATAGTAAATAATTATTATTTTATTAAATAAAATTGTGCTGTTAATTAAATATAACTAATGGTTAAAACAAAAGGGAGTGCAGACACCACAGTAAAAACTAACCATTAATAAGTAAACAAGAATCGAAATTAAATGCAAGCTGCTAATTCATTCAATGATGTTAGTCTCGCAATGCATCTAAAAAAATTAACTGAAAAGAATAAATTATTAATTAACCATTCATTAATATATAGGAGCATAAAGGGGCATTGATTTTTAAAGATATCAAGTTGGATATAAGTCTTATAGAAATAAAGAGAGAAAGTCACGAGAACATTCTAGATAAATATTTTTTTTATTATTACTTGTCTATAGTATTTCTTAGGTCTGGTTCTATTAAGTATATTTACTTAGAACGAATGATTATATTTATTTATGCTTAACCATTTCTAGTTACTAACTTTGTTTGGTACAAAAAAGGGATGAGCAAAATCCTCTAAAAAGGATCTAAATCCGATCTGCAGATCCTGGAAAGGAAAATAATCGTAATCCCAAATTCCATCCTCTTTTCAAAAATCTAAATCTAAATCCCCCAATTCTGAATTTTTTAAGGTAAATCTATCACTTTATTATAATATTTTTTCATTAGACATCTTCGAAAATTAGTATACCTTAAATTAGATTAAAATTAAATAGAAAATATGTTTTTTTTAAAGAATACAATTATTGTAAAAAAGATGTTAAAAACATAAATATAATAAATCATTTATGATAACAAATATGCGAGATGAGTTTGTGTTTGGGCTAAAATTGGGCCGCCTGGATTCGAACCAGCATCTCCACGCTTTCGTGCCTGGCGGACTACCTTTATTTCTAGGTCGTCCGCCCGCGTGGAGGTGCTGGTTCGAATCCAGGCGGCGCAATGTCAGCCCAATCAAACACAAACTCATCTCGCATATTTGTTATCTTAAAGAATATATTAACTAGCTTATTACTAGGGCTCGGATTTATAGGCACTGAAAATCTTTAAAATAGGCAGGCAACTAAGCACTAAAAATTATTAAAATAGGCACTTAAAAAGGCATTTATTGTAAAAATAGGCACTTAAAAGGCATTATTTAATAAATTACATAAAAAAATTTAAAAAATTGATGTCTTATTTTTGGTAATCTGGTGTGACTGGTCGCACAGCACACAATGTTTTCTTAATTTTGGTAATTTAAAGGCGCATCTGTACTTGTTTGCCAGAATATAAATACAAATCAAATTTTCAAGTACTAATTTTTAAAATTTTACATTAAAAATAATTTTTTTTTTTTTTTCAAAAAATGTATTTTTTTCAAATCTCGGGAGGGGGGGGATTACCCCTTTACCCCCCCCCCCCTTGAAATATTTTCTTGATAATTCAAAAAAATTTTCAATTTAGGCTATGTATAGCTCGTAAAAAATTGAAATTGGCTATTTGAACTTAAAATAGGCACTAAAAAAGGCATTTATAGATGAAATAGGCACTAAAACCCAGAATCGGCCAAAATAGGCATTATAGGCACTAACAAATGCCTCTTATTTTATTTAGAATTTCATGAAACGTATACATATCATATTGGCCTAAATTTTAAGCCATAAATTAAAAAAAGGCAAATAGGGCGAAATCCGAGCCCTACTTATTACGTACAAATGTGAAGAAAAAAAAACAAAAAACAAATGTGAAGAAAATTTATATAATTAATATTTATTAAGGGAGTTCAGGAGCGACGTCTAAACGTACTTTTAAAAAAAAATAGACTATTATAAGATATTTTTCAATGCGATTTTTTTTTAAATGAATTAAATTCATAAGAGATTATTGGGACATCGAGCTATAATTTGTTTAATGACTTATTAAAAAATTATCGTAATTAATTTTTTGTTATCAAGCAAATACAAAAAAACAAGATGTCCCAATAAACTTTAATTTTTTTAAATTTAAAAATGAATTTATTGTTATTATTAATCACATATTAATTAAGAAATTTTTAAAATAAGCTTAAATGATTTATTTAAAAATCAACTGTCAAATTAGTTCAGCATTCTTGCAATAGATGGCAGGCTAGTCTAACAGCTGACCCCCTAATAGCGTATATCTGGCTTATATTTATATATTTTTATGCTTTTATAAAAGATACATAATATATAATAAAATTTATAAAGTATTTCTTTTAAAAGATCAATAAAAATCAACCAAATGTATTAAATATTATTATCTACCATTCTGACATCTCTTGGCAAATTTTTGAATTACTTGATTTTTTGGGCATACTTTTAATGACACACAACGCCCTCTTATCGGGAAAAACATGCGTAACCACTTCGCTCCTATTCCGCCTTATTATGTTCATCGTCTTGTCTCTCTCGAAGTCTAATACAATTTATTAAATTAATGAATATTAATTATACAATTTTTTGTTTATAAGAATTAAAAAATTCTAATAAGATCTTGGTTGTAATGTTATAAAAACGGCTTTTATTGTCATTTTAGAGCTCTCAAAAACTAAACTTCCTTTTAGATTTGAGTGATTCGTTGAGAAAAGGAATAATCTCAGCTTTTCAGATCAAAAGAGAGAAAAATTATTTCGTTTTAGAAATACGGTCTAAATATGTGAACCGGTTGAATTTGCACTAAATATGCAAAAACCACATTTTATAATTATAAAAAAATATTTTATATTAAAAAAAAAAAAATTTTGGGAAGGGCGAGCAATCGCGCGGATCATCTTAACTCCCTCCCTCTAACCTCGAAAATTCCATGATTTTTTTGGTTGTTTATCTTTGCGAAATTGGTTTTTCCCCTGTAGCTACAGTTTAAATAAAGAAACTTCAAATAGAAAAGGAGCTCAGAGACTATCTCGAATATCAAAGAAATCTGAACATGAAGCAGACACAGATTCGTAGTATTAGTCATTAGATCTACTCGTATACCTTACCTAAAAAATATTTATTTATTTTATTTATAATGGATTTGTTGTGATTATAAGATTACAGATTGAAATAAAAAATCAATTTTATTGTTCGTTTATTCAACGACATCTCGGGCAACTTCCAGCCTCCCCCCTCTAGGGGTGGGAATGACTCCCTAGAGTAATGTGACTACATTTTCATTCAGACAAAGCGGGACAAATAGGATGGTGAATTATCATTTAGTTATGAAAGCAAACCAATAATTCAAAAAAATATTTTATTGGAGATATTCTTGTCTATAAATATACAAAAATGTATTTATTATTTAAAAATAAAAAACAAATATTTGTAAAAAACTATCATTTGAACATTATGATTTTTAATTAATTTAAATTTTTTATTTAAAAAAAAATTTTATATAATTTTCTTTCACGGTCATATTTTTAACTCCTATTTTACAGTACATTTAAAATAACAAATGCAGATATTTTGTCAGGGGGGGGGGGTAATTAATTTAAATATAACATTTCCATCTCGTAGCTCATTTCGTTCTTGAGTTATTTAGGGTTATTCTATATATATACCTCTCGAGAGCTTTGGAAAAAAAGTGCCTAGTACTTTACTAATGTACTTTTTCAGTTTTTTTTTCGATTTTCTCAAAATTCGCTAAAATTTATAAATCAATTATTTTTTAGATACTCTTTAAAATGTATATTCTTATTTTGGTCTAAAATTGTTTGAAGACCACTTTACTCTTGTACTTCATAGAAAATATGCCATATTAACAAAACGTGAATATTTATTTATCTTTATAGATTTTATATCTTGAATTCAAATGTACCGGAAACTAAATATCTGTCGATAACCTTCCTTAACTTCTGCTGTGCTACCAGTCACACCAGGTTTTTTATGTAAATTTATATTATTAAATTTGATAGTAAATTTTTGGCAGTAATATATCTGACCTAATTATAAGTTATTAATTTTATCACTATCAAATGCACACACCCCATAAAATTTTATCCAGAAATCAATTTTTTTATTTTTAATTTATTTTCCCTTGAACTAAAAAAGTGGAGTGAAAAAATATACAATTTGAATGCTATTTTATTATAAGTAGAGAGCGGAAAAAAATTTCTCATTTTCGGAAAAAAGTCGCCTTTAAAGTCTATTCTTTTTTAGCTAAATAGTCTGTAAAAAGTCTCTGAAAAGTCGCTGTCAATTTTAACAATTAATAATATGAAAAAGTAAAAGAAATAGAGAGCGTATCTCTCGATAACCGAAATATGGCAGAGTTCCTTAGAATTTAATTAAATAAATAAAAATATTTAATTTCATTAGTACAAAAGAAAAAAATCTGGTGTGACTGGTCGCACAGCACATAACTTTCTCTTACCTTCATTTAAGGTCTTTTTCGGCAGAGGAGGCTATTTAGACCCCGTCTCTATTTATTTCACCTGGATTGGCAGCCAATCCAATTGAAACAAATTGTCGCATGAGACGAGATACAAACCCGCGATAAAAGGCCAGCACGCTAGCCCCTACACCAAGATCCGAGGGCAAAAAAGTCGTAAAATTTATAAACATGGCAAAAGCCGGGATGCCTGGTAAAGAAGAAGAGCAACAGTCACCGCAATAGTTACAGTTCAGCAATGCCAGGCGCGGAAAATCTCGGAATTGGTGACCCCGAGCAATCAGCGTGTGGAACGTCCCGCGGTAGCCATCGGTATAATGTAATTTAAAAATATATTTAATAAAATCATATCCAAAATGGCCTCAGTAGCCGAAAAGGTTTTAAAAAAACATGGTAAAATATTTATATTTGTTACCATGGCAACCATTTCTTTATCTTTCCTATGTATACTAGAGTTTAAGTGTGCTTCAAAAGTTCCTGGTGCCAAAGGTCGAGGGTTCACATCCCGCCCCAGACGAAAAATTTATTTCTCTTGAATTGGATACAAATAAATTGAAATAAATAGAGAAAGGGTCTAAATGGCTTCGGATGCCGAAAGACATTAAAAAAAGCACTAAATTGTCTCAGTAATCAAAAATGGAAAACTAAATGAATCTCAGGTGCTACTCAATCATAATGACGAAATATTCTACAGTAAAAAATTTTTATGCAAAGGCCTACTTTCTTTCTTTTTATGATTATGTATAAAACTGCATAAGATTAATTTGCATAAATACAATACAAATACCTATTAAAAGAATTGCAGGATAAACTTTTTGACATACGATATTTGAATATTGTTGGAAACATGAGAAAAGCAAGGTGGTGGTGGAGGGGGAAATACGCTACCCTTTTGTTCTGCTCCTCAGGCTATTCGATATTTCGTTAAAATTTCATTTGCTTATTTATTTGAAAACTTTTTTAAAGAGTTAGATTAGTTATTAATTAAAATTGTTAAGATACCCGGCAGCAAAAGTTTATAATAACATTTTTGTTTTTTGTCGCATATTTTTTACATTTTTTTGGTAGTAATATAATTGAAAGAAAAAGAAGGGAAAATTTTATTTAAACAGGCTTTTATGACCTGTCGAATCGGTACAGGGTAGCAGATAAAAAATTCATAAAAATGAAAATTAACTAATAAAAATTTTAATTATATAACGACCTAAAGGTATGAAATAAATTCTAATGTAACAGAGAGTTAATTAGTTTAATATGAATTTTATTATCCTTATAAATCTTTGATCATTTTTTAAAATCTAGAAATCTTCTCCCTTAAAGAATTTTTTTATTATTACAGCTAACGATTTCCTTGAATGAATAGCTTAGAATAATTAAGGGCTGTTCTGTATACTTTCAAAGTTTGTTGCAATATCGCCACCTAACCTATCGGTTTCGGCTGATTCCTTCAATCTTTTCTAACTATTCATTCAATTATTTAAATAACGATGGTGGAGTTGATAGATTAAATTTAAATTTCTATGTTATTTCATAGCTTAGTATTGGTTTACTACAGGAATACGATGTTGAAGATATATACGGTATATTGGGCGCTCACAAATTTACAGTTAATAATTATGAAAAAAAAAAATTGATTACATATCAGGGGTGGCCAAGGGCGTCCGCAGGATTTTTTGCAGGGGGGGCAGATAAGTTAAAAAAAACGTATTTTGATATTAATAATGTTATACATCTCTTAGTATTTAAAGCTTTCTCACGGCGGCAAGGTGGATGTATACTGTGAAAGGTTTTTTTGTATTTTTTTTTGTTTTATACATTTTTTTGTATCATTTTAATTTTCCAGGGGGGCAAGTGCCTGGTTGCCCCCCCCTGCGGACGCCCATGGGGGTGGCCAAGCTCCTTGATAGTCGGAGCCATTTTTCAAAATTAGAAATTTTTCTCGAGCCGCAATTAAATACGTATTTAAAAGGTATGCAAAAAAAAATTTTTTTACAGAAAATTTATAAAATAAAAGTACAAAATATGTGTAAATATTAAAAATTAAACACATTTATTTTACTTCTCTTGATAGTTCTTTAAAATTTGGTGAATAATTGGTAACAGCACTTCTCAGTAACATTTATCGAGAGCCACAAGTAATCGTTCAAAGAGCCTCAGGTTGGCCACCCCTGTTACCAGATATATATATTGAACATCTTCTATGAATAAAGAAATATATTGAGAAAGATTATTACCAAAACTAGCATATAAGGGGGAAATTTGAAAAAAAAAAAAAAAGACAAATTCAATTCTCTTATTTCGAGTAGCAAAAGGTCTATTATATTGCATATTTATAACAGAGGTTTTACTACATAAAATCTAAATTAATGATAGCCGAAAAGTTATCTACCAATTAAAAAATTTCATCCACTATTTTACAAACGCTTACAGGACAAACATATATTTTTGTATATATAGATATGCTACTAAGAAAAATTACAACAACGTTTTGGACACTAATTATGTGTCCGACATAAAATTAGAATATGAATTTGAAACATGCCGTTGGGAGTGCAAAGGCGTACAAAGAAATTCAAAGACTTTTCGAGGACGATTTTTGAAAGGGCGGTCCACGAATACTAAACTCCCTAAAATAGTACGGTTGGCCAAAAGTATCCAATGGCTAGCAGCCCTTCCTAAAAAGCCTAGAGACGTGATTAGAGAGATGATATTAAATATTTTTTAAAAGGATTGATTAATTAATTAAGATATTTGAAAAATTTTGTCTGTATGAGCAAAAAAAGTGTCAAGTTCATTTTTTTTTCTATAAATTTTAATCCACTGGGGGCAAATATGTATTTAAATTGCTGGGTCATATTTTAGGGATTATTTCCCGTTTTTGAACGTCCATAAACTCAATTACAAGCAACTACAGTAATAAACAACAAAGTTTTTTAAAATTAAAAATTTAATACCTTTGGACGTAATTTTTTTTTATTTTTTACAGATTCTTTTTCGAAGTTTTTCTATGTTTTTTGCTTATTTATTTATCCTACATCTTATAATGGGTTCTCGCCTTTATATTTTGTTTACTTTAAATGAACTTGTAAATTTTTGCTTCCTTTTAATGAATTAATATATTTGATAATTTTAAAGAAGTTTTTTAGTTTTGATTTTATTCACTAAAATAATATCAAAAAATACAAATTTGTGTAGAAATTTGATCAAAATAGGTTCATTTTTGGATGAGTTATAGCTAAAAAACATGAACTTGACCGGTACTGTACATTCATCTGTGTTGGTTGCATAGCTTAAATGCACGTGGTCTCTCTAAGATTTAGAAATGTTTTCTATGCTAGATGAATTTGGTATTATATATTTATAATATTAAATAAAAAATGTTTAAAAATATTTTCACCCAAATCGCTTTAAACATATCGAGAGACTGGTAAACGGAAAATAAATCAATAAAATAAACGACAATCTTATTTTATTTAAATGAGTAAATCAATTTAATTAAGCCTGGATGTTTGTTTATATTTTAGTAGTCTTTAAATCTAAAAAAAAAAGAAGAGATTGTAATTAGAGAAGAAATGAACTCGTGTTTTTAAGATGACATATGATCTCTCTTCACAAGAAAAAGAAGAAGTCTTGATGATTGCAACTCACTTAACAGTGCCTTGAAAAGGGTGCTTGAAAGACGACTTGAGACGACAAGAAAGCTACCCTCATCCAAGAAGGAGAGAAGCTTTTACTTTTGGCGAAATTTCCTTTGTCATTTAAGCTTAGTATGCAAAGTTGAAGTTCTTATTAAATGAACAATTTAATCGTAAAAACGTTGAAAATATTGGCCTTAACACAAGATATTTCTTTAACCTAAGCTCTGATGAAGTTCTACTATTTAAGATCTGTCGAACAAAAAGTGGACAAGGCCGCACGCCGTATATAATCAGGACCGGGTACTATTTCAAATACTGTAATTGAAATTTATTTGTATTTTGTTTTTCAAATACCTGAGTTCTAAGTATTCTGTATTTCAAATACTTAGATCAGAGTATTTTAATATTTCAACTTTTTCTTTTTTTAATTTTGCACTTTTTCAGTATTTGTTTAAAAGCTTATGTTGAGAAACTAACATGTACTGTTAAAAATTTTCAAGAGATATTCATAAACTTGTATATGAAATCTGTTACACAAACTATTTATGAATTTTATATTAGGATATATGAAAAAGTTCATTTTTTATACTTAAAAATGAACTTTCATAAATTAATTTATTAAAAGTTTAATAAACACTAGTTAAAAAAAACCGCCCCTCGAGAGGTCTTGGTTTCTTCCCTTCATATGTATGACCCCTCTACCATCTGGACTACTTACTTTGTTAAAAATATCATACTTTTTGAGCTACTTAAATTTGATTCATATTTTTTTTACTTAATAAACTTGTATATGAATTTTATTTCACAAACTGGGTATATTAAAATTCAAGCACTACAGTATATGAAAAACAATTGAAAATTCATATTTTTTTTATAGTGTGCATTTTAACTGAAAATTATTATTATTTTGAAACCCTTTTCGGCTACCTGAGCCATTTAGGGATTTGACTTTATTAAATAAATGTTTAAATACATAGTATCGATGGCTACCGGGGGACGTCCCACACGCTGATTGCCCGGAGTCACCAATCCCAGGCTTTCATCGCGCTTGGCATCGTTTAACCGCAACGATTGTTGCTCTTCTCCGTTGTCAGGCCTCTCAGCATGAAAATTATTATGGAAAATAATCCCAATTATAATTAATGTCATAAGCATCTGTAAATAGACTTGTTTATAGATGTGAAATTGTCCCAAGAATTTACTGGTGACAGGATAAAAATGTCTGCCATAGTAATTTGTATTTTGACTCTAAGTATTTTATTTTTAACATCAAAAAAATAAGTATTTTGTACTTCAAATACTGGTTTTTGAGTATTTTGCCCGGCTCTGATTGAAGTACTTACCAAATTTATTGAAATTTAAAATTATTATTTTAATAATTTTAAAAACAACTTTTATTTAAAAATTTTTTTAATATTTTTTATGGTCTTCTAATAAAACCAGGCGATTGTTTCGTCCCCCTCTCCTCCGTGAATTTTCTCCCGATAGGTACAAAAAATTTAGAATATATTGATATATCTTTAAATATAAGACACTTATCTGAATATCACGTATCTGAATATCACGTATCTGAATTTGTACCAGAAGAAGGTCATAAACAAATCAAGAATTTTTATTCTACTCTAAATAGAAAAGGGTTTTAATAAATTGCTGTCCTTTTTTTTTTTAGGACATTAAAGAAATTATATATTGATTTAAGTCTGATATAATTCACATATTTAGTCATTTTATTCGATGTCATTTCCGAATGTTTCTCCCCCTTCTCTTGGTCCATTTATTATTTTAATCATTCATTTGCTTTCATTCGATTGATTTTATTTCGCCTCATCCTAACCCATAAATTAATTTCGATCTGTTATCACAATTGTAAAAAAAAATTCTTTTATTATAATGTTTTACGTATATAATTGTCATTTTTTATGAATCTGTGCAAAAAGGTAAAATTGACAATCATCGTGAAGGGATTCCCTTAAATGATTAAGTTTTCACAATTATTATTATCAGGAAATAAAAGATATTTTTTTTGTTATTAATTAATTAAAATAATTAACTACAAAAAAATCTCTTCAAAGTGAATAGATCACGTGATGACGGTAGCAGAAACAGAGGTTGTAATTTTTTGTAGTTAATTTGTATCAGGATTAAAACCAAAAAACTCTTTTACTACCTGATAATATTGGTCAAGACGATATAAAAATTACATTGGGGTAATAAACTTAACCCTCCACAGTAATAAATTTACTTCTTCCAAAGATTTGGCCTTAATTAAAAATAATAAATTATCCTAATAGAATTAATCTCAAATTATATTTTCTCAAATTTATTTATTATTATTTAATTAGAAAGATAGAGAGAGTTATTTGTTATCGTAACTTTGTTTTTACAACCGCAATATTAGTTTGAGAAATTTGCACACTTTTAATTAATAAAAAAAAAATAAATTATATTAGAACTGTCCATGGATGTCCTTCTTTATAAAACTTAAATTAACTTAAAAGAGCTGAGTGGAAGGCTAGAGTTAAATTAAATTAGAACGCCCCTCGTTTGATTACAATTAAACCTATTAACTAACATAAAATTTTCCCTAACTTTTTAAATTATATTTCCAATGATTAAATTTGTCTTTTTCTAATGTTTTAAGAAAGCCACCCTTCACCGAAATAATATTTACTTTACTTTTACCTTATATTTAAAATAATTTTATCCACCAAAATGTTTTATGAAAAGGATAAATATTTAGGTGCGAATAAGTGTTAAAAGCCAACCGGTTTTAGAAAATCTAAAAATTCTAGTACCAATAGCTATGCGAAGGAATTGAGGTGTGTTTTTGTACACAAGAGCGCACTAGGAGTAAACAAACAAGGATCCCGGTATTTGGAAATAGACTTAAGAACAAATAATTTTTTTTTTATTATTATCCATTAAATTATTTATTTTACTTTCCGAAATACTTATCAAACTTACTACGATTTTTTTGATTTGAACCAGAGTTTTGGGATGTCCCTAGCCTGTAATAAAAATTCATATTCTAAATATATTATAATATTTAATAATTTTTTGAAGTTAAATATATCGGATTAACGATATAAAAAGAGGATGCAGCCAATAATAAAAGCATCTATTTTGTTAACACTCTTTATTTCGGAACGTTTCGGCTATGATCAACAAAGCCATCCATCTTCAGCCCTCCAACGTTCCAAAATAAAGAGTGTTAACAAAATAGATGCTTTTTATTATTGGCTGCATCTTCTTTTTATATCGTTAATCCAATTGTATAACACCCACAATTCGTTATAAAAGGTTAAATGCTATTTCGGGATTCCGTTTGAAAATCATTTGAAAGAAAATAACAAATTTTTTTATTAAAGTTAAATTTTGAAATTAAACATGGACTTCTTACCTATAAGAGAGATGTGCTGTCAAGTCAGATTTTTGTCTCGTTATAGTGCAGAATATTATAATAATTGTTAAAGAAAAAATTCTCATAAAATAAAAGATACGCCTTTAGTTAGGCAACCAAACTATCATCTTTTGTTCTATTTTTCCATAAGGGGAATTTTCTTATATATTTCGGCATCTGAGGCCATCTGGGCCCCATCTATATTTAAATTGAGAGCCATTTAATTTTAGTAAATACATTTTTATCGCTCAAGATGGGAAGGTAACACTGACGCTTAGTACAATAAACTAAAAAAATTTACAATTTTATAAAATTGGGAACCTTCTGTTTTGCCTAGATCCTTTTATTTTATTTAGTGTTTTATTTTTCATAAAAGAAATATAATTTATTTTTTCTGTTAATACATGTATTTTTATTAATTTTCTAATAGTTTTATAATCCTTCCACTCATGCAAAGAAAAATAAAAACATTTCAAGCATGCTCTCTACACATAAAGAGGTTCATTTTAAGAATAAAAATTCTAAACGAAAAATATGTTAATAATGTTAAACAAGTAATGTTAAAGTTAAATATCATAATAAATATAATTATGAATTAAAAAAAAAAGACTCAGAAAGAAGGCATTAGCAAATTAATCCAAAAACCATACCTGAAATAAATAAAAGTTATAAATGGATTAAGATTAATAAAAACGACAATATGAGAGAAAAAAAATGGAATAGGATATTAAAACGAGATGAGAACTCACCATAAGACCCCTGTTGCCTTTTTCCCCTTTGGGAGCCTGCAAAAAGTAAATTCACAAGTTCTAATGTCAACAGGAAAATGACACTATATAAAAATCGACGAGCTTAGGGAGATGAATTTTTAGACTCCTGTGGCGACTGCACACCCTCCATATTATTTTTCCTTATTAATTAGGCAACATGTAAACTCTAAATAAGTTACATTTATTATTATGTTATTTTATCTAAACATGAATGGCGTATTTTAAACAATAGAAATGTATATTCTGTCATTTTTTTTTTAGATTAATGAAAAAGATATATGGAATGAATGCGAAAAAAATTCGATCGATTAATGTCAAAGATAATATAAAAATACAAATAAAAAAAAAATTATTAATAATAACGACGAAGGTATTGAATATTACTTTATGTTTTTTTATTCAAAAGGCTTAGGATCAATGTATTTTTTTGACAGATTGGCTCATTTAGAGAAGTGTACGCACAGTTTAAAAAAAAAATAATAATTTGTATGTGTTCGCTTCTTCATAAGTGTATCAGGGTTTATATCATTTTGATATATTTGATTAAATATATTTTCAAAATAGAAATTCCAAATATTAATAGCCTGGGCCCATTCACAGTTTTTAGTCTATTTTACTTTCTCTTAACAATATATATTAATATAAGAGAATTGGATTCATGTCAAAAATTCGATGTCGAGAAAAACAAGAAGCTTTTAAACAAAATCGGCCAATAAGTACTTGTACTTTACTGATGTATTTTTTTCAACTATTTTCGATTTTCTCCAAATAATGATTTTGATTAAATTTTTAAATCAATTATATTTTATATGCTTTCTAAAATGTATATTCATATTTTTCCCTCAAAATTGTTTGAAGCACAGGAATTCATAATTGGACCCTGTTATGCAATGGCGTGTCAAAGACCAAACATCGAGTTTTGAGAAAATCAACAATAAAGTTTTTTGTTTTCATTGGATTATATATAATTTTTCTTGTCAATTGTGCAAGTAACATTAAATATAAATTTTTTTAGGACACATTTCATAAAAAATACTATTAATTATAGCATTTGAAACTTAACTCAATTTTGAATTTTTTGGTCTTTGACACACCATTGCATAACAGGGTCCAATTAATTAACAAAATATAAATATTTTTCTGTTTATAAATTTTACATCTTGAATTCTAATATATTATATATGTCGACACAAAAATGTGGTGAGACCAGTCATACCAGATTTTTTTTCTTACCTATATATGTAATATAAAGTGAGGAAGTATTATTTTTAATTAAAATGATTTTTCTTTAAATTCCCTATTTAAAATTATTCCCGCACCGCGGGAATAAAGGCAAGGACTGTAGAAGATAGTCTAGAAACACATACATCCCCATCCCCCTTATACACTTACACACAAATGCTTATAATATAAATACAGTCGACTCTCGATAATTCGAAATCCAAGGGACCACAAGAAAAATTCGAATTACCGAGTTTTTGAATTATCAAGAGCAAAGAAAAAGAAATTCAAATTATTTTAAGTTTTTATTAGCCTATATGCAATTTCGACGCTTTCGCTTTGAGGAGAGCACATCCATCAGGTGAGTTTTGTGCTCTACATTGCCGGCAGATAATTAATTGAATTATCGAGAGTCGACTGTATTATAAAAATATGGTGCGACTGATTGCATATCTTATCTTCGGTATTTCAAAGTTTTCTTCTGTGTTTGTCACACTAGATTTTTTTGTTTTATATTTATGTTTCAGCATTAGGCCTAAATTAGAATTAAAAATGTAAATTTTATAAGCCAAGAAAAATATTATATTTTGTTACCATAGCAACCATTTCGAGAAAGTAAAATTGGCTATCCGTTTCTAATGTGTTTTTTTTTTAAGAAATATGATTTTTACTTCCTCTTTAAATTAAAATGATTTTTCTTTAAATTTCCCATTTAAAATTATTTTCTAATAATTGATATTCTTTCTAATTGAAATAATTTGGATCTTTGCCAATAATATATTAGTACAGGATTCCGTCCCCACCCCACCTCCCCCCCCCCCACTCTCGGAGGCTCTAGCCCGAAGGTGGCACGCCATTGGCTATCTAATCCCATAGAGCAGCTGGAATTCGAGTTTAAATGCTAAGTCAATGGGAAAAGTATCCTTTATATTCAATGGGAAGGTGAGAGAGAGTTCAGTAGAGTGGGGGCAGTGATAAGGGAAGCACCTTCCGTGTTAATCGTGTCCATCATCCTTACTTTGCACCATGGCGTCGCTTGGAGCAGACGTGCCCAAGTTGAGCTCCTGAAAAAATTCGCGTTTCTTCTAAACTTTGAGGACTTTTAAGGTAAATTTCATTTCTCCTCGTTCATTAATACTTGGTTTATTATTTTAAATATTAGAAATATAAATTGCTCCACAAAAAATTATTATTATATATAAACGTAGTTGTGATTTTATAAAAATGTATTCATAGAGTGTGGGAATATAACGAAATATTTATATATGGAGATGGTTCGAAACTTGTTTCTAGGCGATAAATTCATTTATTTTTTAATTTGATAAAATATTTATAGACAAATAATAAAAGTAATTGATTTGAGAGTCAACTCTCTCCTTGACTCTCTTGCAATGGTCCGTATGCAAGTCAGGACAAGTTTGTTGGTTGGGTTAATAGATAGGCCTACGTAGCATAGATTAGCATATGTATTAGCCTACTAACATGAGTATAACCTATCTAGTATTTTTTTCATTTAAATTTAACTATCTGCATCGCCCGTCTTCGGTGAGCATCTAGTCAGGCAAATTTCGATTTCCTGGACCTCCTTAGATATTTACTTCCATTTTTTTAAATTAATTAATTTATATGACTTTCAATCCAGGGGATTAAAACTATAAGATCTGAATAAAATTCAAAATATAGTCTCTCAATGGGATAAATTAGTCAAAAATGACTATCTGTGCTGCCCTCTTTCGATGAGCTTCTTTCATTGATATTTAGTTTTTTCAAATAGGAACCTCACAATACCTAGTATGGGCCCGCGTGTGGCGGCCTCTTAATCAGTGCCTCAACATTTTTTTACTTTCTTGTATTAAATAATTCGACCTGGAAATTTTGATAATTCTCGTCTTGTCTGAGCTTAATTTTTTTATGATAAAATTAAAAACACTAGATCACAAGTTTCAATGATTTATAAAAAATTAGCAATCCTTCTTCATCACTTCTGAAGATGACACAAGAGTGTCAAATGTTAATTTTTAATAAATTATTGAAACTTAAGACCTAGTGTTTTAATTTCTCTTAAATTCATTATGTTTCAACTAGAGCCTAAGATTAATAGTTTAAATGGATTGTGAGTGTTCGGGAACACTCTTAATAAGAGATTTTAGATATTTGCCATGTGTTTCATATAATAACATTCTATTATTATTTGGAGAGAAGATGCTGTTGATGTTCAAAATTAGGAAGATCAAAACAGGAGCAGCAAATAATAAAATAGTTGAATAATTATCGATATCTATATATCTGAATAAATTCAAAATATAGGACCAATTAGTGAAAAATGACTATCTGCACTGCCCGGTGGACTTCTCTCATTGATATTTAGTTTTTTTTTTTTCAAATATTTCCACCCCTAAATCACCTCTAAAAAATTTTTATTTCTTTTTTTTTTTTCAAATATTCCCATATTTTATGGAGAGCAGCATCAAATAAATCTAAAAAATTCAACATATATTTACTATTGAAATTTAAATTCATAAACTAGAGCCAATCTTACAAAAAAAAAAAAAGGTCAGACTCGGAATCAGCACCACGAAATTAACTCAAGACCACTCCAATATCTTTAGCCTTTTGAGCACTGTTATCAAACAACCCGTTTTATACAAAATTTAGAGATTTAAGACAAACATGAATTCTTGGGCAACATTAACATTGAAACATCCCCCTAAAGTAAGGCCCTAATTTTCCGTCATTTCGTGTTTTTTTTTTTTTTTTTAAATGATCCCTTTCTTAATTCCTCAAGTAATTACTTCTTCCGAAAGAAGAGAATTTAAGTAAGAAAATTGCTAGCTCAATGTGATGAAATCTTTTTCCTCTCCTCTTATTCTCTTATCTACACTTGTAACTTGAGAAGATAAAATTCCTCGTGTTGGTTTTTGAGTTTGACTCGACGTTTCGGCTCTCCTTTTGTATCCATTTTCAAGAAACTTGGGCTAGGAAGCAGTGGCGAATCCAGAGGTGTTTCTCGGGGGGGGTAATCTGGTGTGACTGATCGCACAGCACACAATTTTTTCTCTTATTATCGGTAATTTAATGGCTCATTCTGAACGTGTTTGCCAGAATATAAATACAAATCAAATTTTTTAGTATTAATTTTTAAAATTTTACATTAATAAAATAAATTTTTTTTTTCGAAAAAAAGTGTTTTTTCAAATCTCGGAGGGGGTAATTACCCCCTTTACCATCCCCCTCTTGTATCCGCCCTTGCTGCTTATTTTGGTGAAGTTCAGTTATTTTGGTGATTTCAAAAAATTCCAAAATTTTTCCGTTGGAAATCATTGGGTTCTAATAGCCTAATAATTAAATCTCTCAAATGGAAAATAATATCTTTTCCCCTCGTGGCTTAGAGAGAAGACATTAGACTAACTTCTCGATAGTTGGATTACATTTTTTTGTTTCGTAAATACCTAAAAAAACAACTTATTTTCTTCAGGGTTATAAAATGTCTTGCGTTTACTTTTGATATTTTGGCTACGAGGTCTCAATTGCTTACTCCCTGAACTGAGATTTTGGAATCAATTTCTTACGTCTTAGGAATATGCACCAATTATTTATTACCTGTAAATGTGGGATTGTACAATTTTTCATTTAAATATCCTGAATATAGGAAGATTTATTTGTATTTGGGCCAAGGTAGTTGTGGCTTATTAAAACAATATATGTTATATTATTTTGATTTGATTTTTGGCTGCCTGTGGGATGCCATCGAAAAAAGTTGCAGCCAAAAATAAAATCAAAATAATATAACATATATTGTTTTAATAAGCCACAACTACCTTGGCCCAAATACAAATAAATCTCCCTATATTCAGGATATTTAACATCTAACAAAACAGTCATAAACCTGTCAATCATTTAAAAGGTATCATTTTTCAAAAACACTTTGAATAATCAAAAAATTTTGTACTATTTTTATACAGTAATTAAGAATTTGTAATTTTTTTTCAAAATTAAAGTGATTAATTTTTTATTTTTAACTTTCAAATGTTTTGACAGGTTTGAGGTAGTTTTGTTTGAGAAATATTGCTGAAGGGTTCGGGCCTCGCATATACTTTGTCTTTAAAAAGGGTTTATATTCGATAGGACCAGGGGATTACAAAATCTCTCGATGATTTTTTTAAGTGTATTCATAACGTCTATTTTTTTAAATTTATTCGGCTTCTAATGTCATTTAGAACCCGTCCCGAATTTCTAATTAATTCGCAACCAGAAAAATTTTCAATGCTACCTCATGGCGCTCATAAGAAGCTAGTATTCTGCTATGGCACTTGAATGTCTAGCAGTGACATATGAACAACCAATTTATTATTTTCTTTATTAGATCAGTGGTTATTGATCTTCCAGCCCCCTCTTGCCCCACCCCCCTCCCTTGAACGCCTATCTATATATATAAATTACAATCTTTAAATATTTTTTTATTTATTTAATAAATATCGAGTTTCATCAAAGGATTCTAAATAGAAGTAAATATCTATTAATCTATTAAATTTAGCTAAATAATAAAAACAAACCTGCTATATTAATTTAACATAAAAACATTTTTTAAAACATTTCTCGAGGATAGAAAATTTAATTTCTAACAAATCAAATAAAAAAAAGAACTCGCCAATTAGGACAGGTCAGACTTTGACATATCTCGCTAGAATATTTATAATTAAATGAATAATGTTGAAAACATTTGTTACCCGTGAATTTTTTTTTCTATATAACGGAAAATAGTCACGTATTGGTTGAAGACCTGATAGCTCGTCTTCGAGCAATAAAAAAGAACTTTCGTATATTCCCGGGGGACATTTAAAGGACCACGCTTTGGGAAATATCCCTAGCTCTAAGGGGGTTAGTCACGGTACAGAAAAGTTTCTTTACAATCAGTGTATAAATGTAGAAAAATTAAGACTGAATTTCATTCTGATAAAGAACTAACTCTATTTGATGTCGAGATTGAATTTTCAAAAGAAGTGAAGAAATATTTGACGGAAAGTTAAATAAATAAATTGCAAATTTAGAGGCGGTCAAATATCGTTATTTTAATATAAAGTACTACATTGGAAATTTTTGCCCAATTTTATTCAAGCGCTTTTTGTTGCATAACTTAAATACGAGTTCGAAGCAGGTATATAGTTGAATGTTGATACTATTCATTTTTTAAATACGAGTTTCAAATTTCAACTTCGTAGCTCCTTTTCGTTTTTTTGGTTTGCAGTGCCCTACTTTTTCGGATCCAAGAACCCTCAAAACATATTTCCACCATTTAAATTTAAAATGGCAACCTTTGAATATAGTTGAAATAATATATTATATAAATTGATAAGTTAAAAACACGAGGTGATATGTATTATAAAATTATTTATTGGTTTAAACACTTGATAGACATGTGACTCAGAGGAAAGGGAGGGGAATTCGCTTCACGTTCCAAACGAAAAAAATAAGAAAAATTAAACAAAAATTTTGAAATACCTATCAAGCGTATAATATATGCCCACATATCATATAGTGTATTTAATCTCGTACTTAATCTATATCTCGACATCGAATTTTTGTCACGATTCTTTTTATAAATTGTACAGTAAATTCCCACAAATGCCTGATGTGCTCGAGATTGGTGTTTTGAACTTAGTCAACCAAACCAATATTTTTTCAAACCAATATTTTCAAATAAATAATCTTTTTTTAATGCAACTGCAGGTGAAAAGCTACTTTTAAGACAACAAAGCATTTTGGTTGCCTAAGCTTAAGGCTCCACTCTCGAGCACATCAGGCACTTGTGGCGCGACTGTACTTTTATAGTCAAAAAAAGTAAAATTCTTGCATTTCGCGCGTTAAACTTAAAAAAAATTAGGGATTCGATGAGTCGAAGCTCACGTTCTCTCGTGTTTACTCCATTGAGACTTTTAAATTTGAATTTATGAATTTAACAGTATAACAGCAATGTAAGTAGGAAACATTAAGATTAAAAAAAAAAACACTGGTGAATTTTCTCTACCCAATTATTTATAGGAATAAAAATTATTTGAGCCTAGAAAATTTTAATTTTCTTTTTTAATAATTTTTAATTGCCACCGAGAAAAGGCTAGTAATTTTCAAAGCAAATATAATTATAAATCTTGTAATGAAAAATCAGAAATATTTTACAAAAGTAATTGAATTCGACCGACAAAACCGAAGATCAGATTTCAATTTTAGTGTATTTACTATTATCCACATTTGAAGTAATAGTAAACACACTTGATGTGAAATTTGAAGCTCTAGACATGAAATTCAATCTGTTTTATAATAATAACTAAAATAAATATTGGCAAATATCTTAGTGACTCATACATTACATCTATCATGGCAATTTCATTTTGTCATCATTTTTTTTTATCTTTCTATATATATATAATTGCCGAGTGTCCGTTTGTCTGTCTGTCAGTCTGTTTGACCAACTTCCCATTGATTTCGAATTAAAATTTTGCACTATTGTAGAGGACCTTATGGAGAGTTCTGGAGAAATACTCGAGTCCCCAAATTCCGATTTCAAAAAATTCCAAAATTTTTCCGTTGGAAATCATTGGGTTCTAATGCCTAATAATTAAATCTCTCAAATGGAAAATAATATTTTTCCCCTCGTGGCTTAGAGAGAAGACATTAGACTAACTTCTCGATAGTTGGATTACATTTTTTTTTGATACGTAAATACCTAAAAAAAACAACTTATTTTCTTCAGTTTTCTTTTTTCTTTTCTTTCTTCTTTATAAATAAGAAATTTAACATAGATTTTTTTAATTTTTCCCTATATTAAAACGCCTAAGAAAATAAAAATGAGAGAAGAATAGAGTTTTTCTCGGAGCCTCTACTTAGGAGTTAAGGGGAGAGGAAATTAGATTCTGAGCCCCCTCCCCCCATTTTTAATTTCCAAGATGTCTATGGGGTATAAATTGTGCGTGGTTCCCGGAATTTCGCGCTCGGGAATCTCTGAAAATTTGTTTCCAAAATTTATATCTTGGGGATGTTTTTTTTTTTTTTTTAAGGAGAGAATAATTTTAATTCTATCTTTTCGAAAATAAAAACAATTATAATAAGCCTATAATTTTAATATATTTGAGTAAGGATTCAAAATATTTATTATTTTCTGGAGGAGGCTCATAGCCCTCCCCTTCCTCTGTAGAAATGCGCCCATCCCTATTTTTCTAAATTAATTGGTAGTTAATATAATTTAGAAGGGATTTTTCTTTCATTTTTTTTTGAAAATTCGTCTTTAACAAATAAGTAATGGTTTCCAAATTCATTATCGATTTTTTTACTATTATGTTATGCTTTTTTAAGATTTCTCAGAATTCCCGGGAAAACAAATTTAAATTAGCCCCCGGGGGGAAAAAAATCAACCTATAGGTATAACATAATTAAATATGGAACAAAACCCATGCATAGTTCAATTTAGGATGCTTTAATTTATGTCCTGTTTTCGTGGCACTAAATATCCTCGTATATTGAGAGATTATTCTATGTAATAATGACATATTAAATAATAATTAGCTATAAAATGTTATATAACAAACTATAAAATAAGTTTAATAAGATAATAAAAGTATACGCGATGGAAAAATTTGTCATCATTATAATTATTGAATAATTAATTAAATATAAATATAATTAAATAATAATTATTTAAAAAAAAATTGAAGCATAAATGGATCCTGTTATGCAATGGTGTGTCAAAGACCAAAAAAATTCAAAATTGAGTTAAGAACGGAATATTGTTTCAAATGCTTTAATTAATAGAATTTTTTATGAAATATGTCCTAAAAAAATTTATATTTATTGTTACTTGAACAATTTACATCAAAAATTATATATAATCCAATGAAAACAAAAAACTTTAATGTTGATTTTCTCAAAACTCGATGTTTGGTCTTTGACACACCATTGCATAACAGGGTCCAAATAGGAAATAAGACGCGCAAGTTTTTTCGGGAGGACAGGGATGGCTTTGATAAGCCGGAAATTTATCCCCCCACCCCTATGAATTTTAAAGAATTATAAAATATTTTTATAATTTTATTTTTATTACTTTTTTTAAGATTTAGAGAAGTAGCTGTCTCCCTTTTAATGAAGGTTCTAACTACAAAACTCACATTCTCCATTTTTTTTTTTAATTTTAAAAATTAATTCGAATGAAATATCTAATATTAATAGTTTTATAGAAAAAAAGCATCAAATATTGGACTTTTGCATGTGAATTTTGCAACTATAGGCGTAGCAATGGAGGGGGGGGTGCGGTTCAAACCAAAAAAATATTATATATTTTATTAGACTTCTTATACTGCCTCATTACTGGAGGGAGGGGCAGCAAAGCAGACAGCATTTGTCTCCCCCATCAAAAACTACGCCTATGTTCGCAACTTTTCTCCCTTTCTTTACTAGATCCCTATATAATTTTGAATTTATTCACACAAAGATCAGAATTTAGAGCAGGGATAAATAAAAAAAAAAATGCATTTCACTTTTGCAGTTAGATCCTTCAAATAACTTATAAATAAAATCTGCAAGATTAAATAGTCAGTAGAGAAATGTTAGTTTTAGCTTGGGAAACTCGTGAACGCCTCACAAATAGCCTACTTGCGAGATATGAGCCCCCACCTACGAACTTTAATAAATATAAATTCTTAATATTTTATGCTTTAAAAATTTTGATAAAATAAATTAAATTCTCTTTTCTTTTTTTCTTTTTGAACAAGGAAATTGTTTCATTGGGAAAAATGTTTTCCCACAGGGCATTAAAGATTTTTTTTTGTGCCTAAATCGATGTTTTTTTCTCGAGTAAAATAATGGATTGTCTTCGTCTGTTTTTTTAATTTCAACGACATTCTTTTTTTTTCCTCAATGGGAAAAAATGGAGGCAGAGAGAGTGAGATGGAAAGGGTGGAAAAGTTGCTGAGTTTTTAATATATCTCACATTGTATTCCTCCTTTAGAAATTCAATAATTGTAATTGTTAAGGTTTGGGAGGAAAAATTTTAAATTAAAGTTTTTTCAGAAATTCCCCTTGAAAAAGAAAAAGAAAAAGAAAAAGAAATGAAAATAAAAATTATGTTCTTTTTATTTTTTAATGCGAATGTGAATAGTTTACTAAAGTATATGAAAAGCGATTGAAAATTCATTTTTTTTTTTACAGTTTGATTTTGATTGTTTTATTCGCGCAACTTTTTTTTTTGCAAGATAATTTTTATTTTATTTATTGAATATTTAATAATTAATCGATGTGGGAGGTTTAGAGATAAAATTGCTCCAGAAAAATAAATATATTTAAGTCAATAGTTCAAATAATTAAGAAAAAATAAACATAAATGTGTAAATCTTTACCAAAGAATGTTTATTTTCTCTGGAAACGGAGAGTTTTATTAAGTTTGTTTTATTTTTCTTTTTAAGTAAATAATTTCTTAGATCTTCTCCTTCAGTTTCACTTGTACAAAAAAAAATATATATATATATTTTGTTTCCATTTATACTTTATGGGTTTTTATTTTTCTTAGTGTTTTTAATAATATTCACATCTGACGCCCGTCGTCACATTTTAACTTTTAACAGACCAGGGCTTCTCAAGCCGGAGGCTCGCTGTTGAGAAAAGCTTACGAAAATTTGCTAATTATAAATTAGAAGCATATGAGATAGGCTTAAACTATAATATAAAATCAGATATTCCCGAAAATCAGGGCTATGCTATAATGTTACATTGTTACAGGGTTGATTCTATAGGGCCTATTAATGTATTTTATAATATTACAGAACTCATCGACAATTGAAATAGTACACTTCGATTTGAAAAGTAGATATAAAACTCACAAAGTTAAACCTTTATATATAAATTACACTGGCAGACACGATTTTTGTAACACAAAGCTGAATAGCATATTATAGTAGAATGGACTCATCTAAATCCGAAAATGGCCATAAAAAGGTTGTAAAACGTAAGGTTTTTTGTTACATTGAACACATCCTAAGTAAACTAAAACAGCTAATATTTATTGTAAAAATGATTTTACAAGTTTTTTTTAGCCCTGTACATAACTTCTCTCTTCAAAAATCACCCATCATAACTGGTTCCCATCGTCCTTGATACCAAATTTCCATTGCACTGGTATCTTTGTAGAACCTTTCACCCTACACGTTACTAATATTCCCCGAATTCTTAGGAAAAAAATGATAAATGAGAATGGAGAAAGTTAATTTTTAATGATATATGGCAACAAAACGTTTTGTAGGAGTCTAAAAGTTAATTAAATAGTTTGCATCGATATTATTGTCTAAAAATCCTCTCACACTTACAAATGAGTTCCAAGCTGTGAGAATGAAAGATACCTATGAATAACAGTATGAGCATCGTTTTAGATAAAATAAAATGAAACCGATACAAATGGCAGATATGTGGGAATGTAAAAGTTAGAGCAATTTTAGTGGGACTTTATCGAGGATTCCCAAAATATAACTGTTTTCTTTGTTTGTGGGACAATTGTGCAGTGAATGAATATTATGTTATGAAAAAAGTGAATTTCAACCGGGATCTCAAATTGTTAAGTATGTGCCACTTGCAGATTCTAAAAATGTACTTTTACCTCTTGGAAACTTTGTAAAGGCTAGTGAGAGAATTTTTAGACAATAATAATGATGCAAACTAGTTAAGGAACTTGTAGATCCTACAAAACGTTTGGTTGCCATATATCATTAAAAATTCACTTTCTCCATTCTCATTTATCATTTTTTCCTAAGAATTGAAGAGTGAAAGGTTCCACAAAGATATCAGAACAATGGAAATTCGATATCACCGACCATGTCGGGTGATTACTGTTGGTTTTTGAAGAGAGATGTGAGCCCCCTTAAAAGGAAAAAATTGTATTAGAGTCCTTCAAATAATTTTTTTGATGTTTGCTATTTTCTTAAATGTCAACTTAATATAAATTATTAACATAATCTATATACAGGGCTAAAAAACTTGTAAAATCATTTTTTCAATAAAAATTAACTGTTTTCTGGGGTTTGTTCAATGTAACAAAAAAAACCTTACTAGTTACAACATTTTTATGGCAATTTTCGGGTTTAGATGGGTCCATTCTACTATAATATGCTATTCAGCTTTTGTTACTAAAATTTTTTTGTCAGCCTGTGTTAACAAAGATGGATTTGTCAACCAATAATAATTTATTATTAATTTTCTAGTATTCAATATTCAAAAAGTAATAGGAGGAAATAGTAGTTATGCTTAATTATTTGATAAATCTGGTGTGAGTGGTCGCACAGCACTTAACTTTCTCTTACTTTCGGTAATTTAAAGTTTTGTTCTGTGTTTGTCACACCACTCGACATAGTATTTAGTTTCCGACAGTACCGTATATTAGGATGTAAAATTTATAAATATAGAAAAATTTTTATATTTTGTTAGGATGAAAAGTATTTCTTCTCTATGAAGTACAAGAGTAAAGTGTGCTTCAAACAATTTTGAGAACAAAATGTGGATCTTAAAGATTGTCTAAAAATAATTGATTTTACTTTCTCGTACCCTATATTTTGAATTTTAATCAAAATCGTTCATTAAAAAAAAGTCGTTTCGAAAAATTCCTTAAAATGCCTAAGTTCTTTGAGAGAACACTCTTACTTACTCCTTAAAACACGTAAGCTCTTTTTATAAAAACAATATTTTTAATTAGTATTAGTAAATAAATATATCGGGAGAATAGTGTCACAAATTTATTAATAAAACATATTTAATAAATTTTTCTTAAAAAGAAAAAACGAAGTGTAGTATTTTAATTGTTGAGGAGTTTAGATTGAGGACCGTTTAACCCCCCCCCCCCCTAATAAGAAAAAAGTTTAATAAGGTCTGACATAGATTACACCGACACTAATGCAAAACTACCCTCAATAAAAATCCTACGGACTTTAACTCGAAGTATAGAAAGCTAGGCTAGCATTAGAGTGGGAATTCTAAAATTCATTTCACCAACTTTATTTATTTAAAACATTAAAAAAATGAAATAAAACAAACATAAAATTACCTAAAAAAAAAAAAAAAAAAAAATTAAATAAGTATATAAAATTAAAATATAATTATTAAAATAAAACATCTTATAATTAATTTATGAAATAATTTTTTTTTTTTTAAATTTATATTAACTTTTTTGTTTATTCATTCATTATTTAGATCATTAATTATTATTTATGATTAATTATTTATTTTTAAATTTTTTTAAAAATAAATGAAATTTTCTCATTCTATAAATTATTTAAAATTAAAATGAATTAAAAATAAAACATGAAATACTTAAATCAATAATCTATAATAATAATAATAATAATATCAATTAAAATATAATGAATGAAAACTTTAAACGTTACCGGAAATCCGTTTTTGCCTGGAGGACCAATTGGACCCTGAAATAAAAATTAAATTTAATAAAGCTAACGAATAAGAAAAAAATAAGTAAATATAGGTAGGCCTACTTTAACAAAAAATTATTAATTACTTATTTTGAAAAAAATTTTAATCCTAACAATTTTCTAATTAATCCACATATTTTCATTGATTTTTTTTTTTAAATTTTTGTTTGGTAGAATGGAGGAAAAAATATTTTTTAATAATTTTGTTAAGAGTTGTCGACCTGTAGATTCGGTCATTAGAGGGATTTGGTGTGGGATGTGGTACAAGGTCTCACCTTATTATTATGAAAAGTAAACAGACCAATCGAAGAGGGTCACTAAAGAGTGAAGAAGTTGGAAAACAATTCTTCCGAAATGGTCTTACTTCACTCTGTAAAATTCAGAAACTTCGGGTTGTGAAATTTTGTTTGTTACTTGAAGGTAGACAAAAAATTTAACTGATTAGAACGAGGGCAGGTTCAGCCAAAGCCTTTATATGCTTATCGATCCCGAAGACGTTTCGAGATATATTTAATGTCTCATCATCAGTCCGAATCGAAATGTTGCAATATCCAGATACTGAGAATTTTTTCTCGTAGACCATTTCATTATTCTAAATCTTTAAGAGATTATTATTTCTGGATCCAAGTCTCTTATATGGACCCTGTTATGCATTAGTGTGTCAAGCGCCAAAAAAATTAAATTAAGCATGGAATATTGTTTCAAATGCTTTAATTAATAGTAATTTTTATGAAATATGTCCTAAAAAAATTTATATTTAATGTTACTTGCACAATTGACAAAAAAAATTATATATAATCCAATGAATACAAAAAACTTTAATGTTTATTTTCTCAAAACTCGGTAACTGGCGCTTGACACACTAATGCGTAACAGGGTCCATATAGTATTTTATCTAAACAAAAATTAATATTTTAAAATTCTAAAAATTTAGTCTTAATTTTAAATTGATTTATATCTTATTTTTATATTAAAATAATCGGATAAATTTTCAATTCTGGATTAGGTAAATTAGCTACTGATCATCACCCCAGATAAACTCAAACCACTCGCTCAGATCTGATATATATTAGTCTTTTCGATAAATCTTTAAGTTCTCACTTGCCATGCCTAGAATAAAGAAAGGTTGTAAGGAATTATTATTGTTTTTTTTTTTACTTTTATACCCATCAGCTTCAGTTTTTACTTTTTTTTTATGCACTATACGTTATAAATAAATACAGAAAGAGCCCGATTACATGTTACGAATAATTTTTTTTATTTCGTATCGACTTAAGTTTTGTTTATAATTAAAAAAAATGTGTCCCCTTCTTTACATTATGGAGAAAGAGAGAGATAAGGAATAAGGCAGGGGTTAATGAGATAAAGTAATACAAGATGTGTACTAGGGTGGACCAAAAAACACTCATTTTTTTATTTCGAAGCTGTAATAGGTTGCGAATTATACATGTATAGACAAAAAAGAAAAAAAATTATCAAAATCGGTTGACATCTTCCGGTCGCGCATAGGCCCTAAAGTTTGACAAAATATGAAAAATTTTTGCTTTTTTTTAATTTTTGAATTAGAAGTTTTCTTAAAGTAATAGTTTGTAACGTCTTCAAAAAGATTGTGTTTTAGGTTTAGATCTTTTGATATCTTCCGGTCGCGCATAAGCCCCGAAATTTGCCAAAATAATGAAAAGTTACATTTTTACGAGTTTTTTTTTATATATCTTTAATATAGTTTTTTTTTTAACTTAGTAGTTACAGTATTTTTATTTTTGAACATGAGAACATTGTGTTTTATTATGAATTAAAAAATTAAAAAAATAATCTCAAAAATGAAGTTTTTTTTTCATATTTTGTCAAACTTTAGGGCCTATGCGCGACCGGAAGATGTTAACCGATTTTGATATTTTTTTTCTTTTTTTTGTCAATAACAACAACTTCGAAATATAAAAAATGAGTTTTTTCCCTCCACCCTAATGTGTACTCACCACTCCTTTCTGTTTTAATTTATAATGTATAATTTAAAAAAAAAATCTGATTTACTGTTCTGAAGATGGGAAGACATCGTCGAAACGCTGTCATCATTAAATTCAATCATTTTTATTACTGTTCTTTTTCTTAACTGGCTCTTTCTTCTCTCGTGATCAATTTATAAGTTTGTGGCACTTCCTTCTTAACCTGAGCGAACCCAGGTAGCTCGTAGTTCCTTTTTTCAAGAATAAATCCTGTTCCACTCAACGGATTGTTATGAAATTTGTTTGGTCCAGGGCTAGACGGGAACTGGTTATGGCTGACTTTCAAAAGATTTGGTCTAGTCGAAGATGAGAATACCGAGATTTGCGGCAAATATTTACCGCTCATTTGTACAGCACCCTGCTGTCAATCTTAGTTTTAATAACTTATTACGATCACCTAGGACTACAAAACTTATCTTTATTCTTATCCGATGAGTGGATCCAGAGAAATTAGCAAATTAAAAAATTACATGCACACATACTATATTACATTCAGACACACATGTATGTTATGATTTATTCTGGGAACATTCTATCAATTTTAAAATAGTATACTTTAAACTTGATTAAAAAAAAAATTTCAAAAGCAAAATACTTTCCTTTTATATTTTTTATTATTACATATTGCAGTAATAATTAATATTAAAAATATTCCGCTTAATTAGAACACTTGGCGAATTTGTTCCACCTGTTCCAATCCATGTAATAACTGTTAGATTTTTCTTTTATTTAAAATTATATTATTAAACTAAAACTAACAAGATCAAAAGCAAATAAAAAAAAGAACGAAGCTTCCATAACAACAGAAGAGAATTTGAACATGTGTAAAATCATCTACAAATTTTGAGCAACTAAAACTTTGTAATAGCTACATTAACATCTTTTAATATACTAAATTAAAACATAAACGAGTATACTATATAATAATTAGTAATTTAGCCATGCAAAGAGAAGAATTTCAAAAAGAAATTTTTCGGGTAAGGGGGGGAGGGGAGAAATTAGAGCTACACATTTTAAAGAATATAATATATTGGAAAGAATTTTCTCTACAAAAAAAAAAAAAGAAAAGAAAATATATTTTATGCTGAATATTCCAGTAATTGCAAAGGATTAATAAAATTGCAGGTTGTGGGTATGGTCGGATTTAAAATAGCTTAACTATTTAAGATATGGTGCCATTTATTATAACTCCAAACACTCTATATTGGTAACAAATAAGCTTATGTTTAATTTAAGATAAGAGAAAATCGTGCCCCCTGGACTCGAACCCGGACTCGAAACACAAACTCATTCGCAATTTTTTTTATCTTTAGGGCTATTTACCTCCCTAGATAGGCACGGACCCTACCGAAGGAGGGCAGTGCGGCTAGTATTATAAATTAAATTAAAAAATAAGAATTTATTTTGAAAATAATATTAATCCAAATTACGTAGATTTATCCAGAAATATATAATGGGTTGATACGTGGGGGGATTTGTAAGTTTTGCAATTTTCTTGTCTATTTAATTTTTTTTTTTATAGAGAAAATAAAAATATATTAAAATTCTTACTTCTATTCATTCAGATAACGAATTATTAAAAATAAATATTTTTTAAATTGCTTTGCTTCAAATATCTCTTTGTGCTCACACACACATGCATATCACCTCCCACAATACCAATATATTACTTAAAAATTTTGTCTTTTTGAGATTTATTCTGAGAGATATTGTGTGTTTATAACAAGAATCAACTAACCCTTTTTATAATTAATGTAGAAAATGACTGTGTTGAATTGAATAACATGGTTGAAGAGGAAAGGAGCCTCTATTAAATCAAACTCCTTTTTTGCAAAACGTTTCGGCCAATTTTATTATGCCATCTTCAGTTGCATACGGGTTTTTATCAAATAGAGTTGTTAATAGTCTGTTCATAAGCCAGTATTATATTAATACAATAGCATATGTATAAAAATAACAATGCAGATAATTACAAATAATCCCAGATAGCACAATTCGTCTTATGTACGTACATAAGACGTACTGTGCTATCTGGGATGCGACTGATTGTGATTGTGCCATTTCGAAATTCTTTTCACAATCAGTCGCATCATATGGAATTATTTGGATTGTTATTTTTATACATAGGCTATTGTATTAATATAATACTGGCTTATGAACAGACCATTAACAACTCTATTTGCTAAAAAAACTCCTATAGGGTCGTCCACGCTTTTTTTGAGCATATTCTAGTCCCCCCCTCTCAGAGTTAGTCACATACAAACCAACCCCTCTACAAATATTATGTCACAACATAGAACTATCTCCCCCCCCCCCCGAAACTTGTTTTAAACTTTTTCTTGTAAATTTTCCCTCGTGGCCCAAATAATCACTCATTTTTTCTCATTTTTCCAAATTATTTGCCCTTTTTTTTACTATGCGAGTCTCATCACATCCCCTAACGCGTTACGTAATATGTGGACGACCCCTATGCAATTGAAGATGGCATAATAAAATTGGCCGAAACATTTTGCACAAAAGGAGTTTGATTTAATAGAGGCTCCCTAGCTGGCTGCATTCCTCTTCAATCCTTTTTAATTTGACTATTAATTATTCGATTTTTCTCTCTTGGATCTGTTAAGAAACATCAATGCCTATTCAAAGCCATCATTTCAAGTTAATTTTTTTAAAAGAAGTTGGTTTCTGCATGAAAATCGCTCCTGACATAATTCCTTCTGAATGTTATGTGAAATGACCTCCTGAATCCGAATATGACTCCGATTTCCCCCATCTCCTACAGGAAAGAACCACCCCCTCCCTTACTTATTTCCATTAAATTTATTGCCATGCAATTTGGTTTGACGGAATGAAAAAGAATATAAAATTTCTTCTGATATCCTGTGGATAAAACCGAGATTTTAGCAAAAATTTCATTTTGCAGAAGAATATAATATAAAATTTAATTTTTGAATTAATCTTCGAATTCAGTGGAGTTGGAATGGCGGGAGAGCTTTGAGGACTTGAGCCCCCTCCACCCAACCAACTCTCATTAGTCCTTAATCGTATTGCTTTCTTTCTCGTTCTAGACACTCAATATTTTATTTTCTTCGACGAGAAATTTTCTTTTGTCTAAATTGTAAAATTTTATTTCTATTTGAATTTTTTTTGCCCTTGACCCGTAGAACAAAAGAATTCTTTTAATATTTGTTTTTCAATATAAAAATAATCTTAAACTTTGTAATGAAAAATAATATAAAAAAACTTCATTTAAACATTTCGGTCACTTATTGTGAAGCTTCTCATTTAATTGAAAATGTCGATTTTTCAAAAAAAAAAAATTTCATTTCTTCTTTATTAAAATAGTAATTCACTTTAGAAAAAAAAAACCTCATAACAATAAGAAGTTTTTAGATTTTATTCATTAATAAATAACATTTCGGTCAGCTATTCTCTTGCCTTCTTCAATGGCAAATAACTTTTGTATCACAATTATTATATGTTATAAGTTTCGATGATTTATTAAAAATGAACATTTTAAACACTTTGAAACTCTTGTGTCAACTTCAGAAATAATTTCACACCTGAGTGTTAAAAATTCATTCATGTTAAAAATTCATTGAAACTTATGATTTAATGTTTTTAATTTCTTTTTAATACATTATGTTCCAACTAGAGCCTACGGTTAATAGATTAAATTTAAATTGGACTGTGGGTGTTTGTGAACACGAAAACTTAGAAATCTAAGAGATTAGAAATTTTCCATATATTTCATATAAAAAAATTCTATTAATATTTGGAAATTAGGAAGAGCAAATACAGGAGCAGCAAATTATAAAATAGTTAATAGTTGAGTGAATTTTTTTTTTTTTTTGAAAAATATCTAAATATTTCTGGAATGCAGATCATCAGTCGTTAATTCTTAAATAGCCCAGAGTTAGTTTAAGTTAGACGGGGGCGATACATTTAATTTTCTTGTACTGCCCTTTGTGCTAATAATGACGCAGATTTGTTAGCGAGTATCATTTGATCATATTCGCTAATAAAGAGGGCTTCCTAAATTTCATTTATTTAATCACTTAATATTCCTCTTTTATCTATCTATTATGGTTTTTTTTTTAAATAATTATTTTATTAAGATTTTCAATTATACTAATTTTTATAGATGTCCTTATTTAATATACATTTCATACAAGAGTCTATTAAATAATCCTATAGCCCATCGAGGTTAAGGATATTGATAAGTATAATCCAATTCTAAAGCGAAAAAATGCATTAATTAGGAATGTCTATAACAATAATGGTCCTATAGCCCCTTTGCGAGATTATAGAAATTGCCAATTGATACCTTTTTTTCGTGTTAGATTGAATTATACTTATCATTACCTTAGACAGGTTACAGCTTGTCGTAGATGGCAAGAGGCTACCTGTCTTGGGGTTATAGAGCATTTAGTAGTGAGTGGGGCGCCGATGAGAGAGGTCGAATCCACGTTGGATTCTCTCCCATAGGCTTTATACATTTAGTGTTGTGTGTGCCATTGAAGGGTGCAGCTGGGCGTCCATTGGTCTCTCTTCAAAAAAGCCAATTTCTCTTAAACTACCAGCCCGATTTTGGTAAATTCCTTCCCAATTATATTATAGGATTATATTTTAATTATTTATAATATAATTTAAGAATTTTTTTACTTTTGATCGAGAAATCTCAAGACTTTAGTAGGAAATCAAAGCAATTTGGTTTGATTTTTTTAAATTTCTATCCTAAGGAATATTTTATAACTTATTAAATTTAATGTTTTGAAATTCCAATAATACACAATTTACATAAATAAATTTAAATTGTATATTATCGATCAAGTATTGTAGGTTTCCAGGATTTAATTCAATATGTGTTCCGACGTTTCGGGTGCTTGAGACTCCCTTCCACACGCTTGTCATGTTATTTTTTTTTAATAAATTAAACAAGAAGTGAATATTTGGATCTGTGCAGTGAGACGCATTTACGTGGGCGTAGAATAAACAGTTTAGGATTTTCAAAATTTTATTTGAATTTTCGTATATTTGGCTGAATTGAAGATTATGTCGACAAATTTTTTTCACTTTTTGCACATTAAGCAAGAGGTGAATATGAGGATCTGTGAGTGTCTCATTGTGCAGTGGGACACATTTACGTGGGCGTAGAGTAAGCAGTTGAGGGTTTCCACATTTTATTTGAATTCGTTGAAGCGTTATTTCATTTTTTATTCAATATTCTTCTTTTTTGACGATTAGTAAAAGGTGAATCTTCTATAAGATAAAAATAAAATTAGAATATTTTAATTAGTGTAATATTGCATTCAAATCTTGTTTTTTGAGCCAGAGGTTAACTCTTTTTTTTCTTTATTTTTTAGAAATAGACGAGTCCTCTTCGAGAATTGACATCGTGAATCCAGGCAGAGCATCCGGCACCAGACATCGCCTTCACTTCAACCAGGCAGTCGCTACAGCAGATTCCACGAGTGTAACAGCTACATTTAAAGTCTGTATGAACATTTACGTGGGCGTAGAGTAAGCAGCTTAGGATTTTCAAAATTTTATTTGTATTTTAGCATAGGTGCATGGATAGGATGTTATTAATTTAATTCTCCCATTTCAGAGCCCCTTTTAGATAGTTAATTATTTAAATTCAAAATGTTTAAATTAAAAATTAATTTTTTTTTTTAAATTCATTTCATTTCTTATTTAAAATTATAAAGAGATTACTTTAAGATAATTTGACAAATTTCTTTCTAAATTCATTTAATATCAAATTTAACAATATATTAAAGAATAGGTTTTATATTTCAGTCCCCAAATGCAGGTTTCGTTTCTCAAGGTAATGGGATGGATGAATGTTCAATGTGCAAAAGGTATATGATTATTGGTAAATGTGAAAAAGGTTTATGGATGATTATTGTAATAAGTGGATCATGCACAGTACTCATTTCATCCCGTTACCCTACGCGGGAATCATCTTCATCATATGAGACAATTCAAGTGTGCATGTATTAGCTATTATTATAATTATAATTCAGTATTAGGTTTTAAGTTTTGCGTGTATTGGATTATTATTTTCTAAGGGGATCTCTTTTCTATTTTTACTAACTGCATGTTAATTTATAAATTTATAAGAATACACGCAATTCTTATTAGATTATCTAGCTAGCAATTGATAGAATCTATATATGGGCGCTTAATAATTAAAAAATCTCTACGCTCACGCATTTCTAGATTATTATTATTATATTGGGGTCTAGGCCTTCTGTGTCGGATTTCTCTGATGTTCTCTTGAATTGACGTTCAATTGCGAATTGATTCCTCAATGCTGGCATAGGGTGTTGTTGTTCGTCCCATTTAGGTTTAGGCAGGGCTCCCAGTAGAGGATCATTTCACTTTTGGCCGTTGTTCATGGGAAATAGGAGAATTCCTCTATCGCATGTTTCCCTCTTTCGCGCTTTTGAGAGAAAGAGTGTTTTCTCTTTCTCCGGGGCTCTTTGTCCGTCAATGCTGAGTTCTGGGCCTTGGTTGTTTCAGGACAGAGTGAGTTAATGTTCAAGATGTTAGGAGTTCGTATAGGATGTTGTTAGCTTTTAGGGTTCTTTTTTTTCAGCATGCATCTTGAACAACGTCATTCTGTTTCTGAGATGAGCAATCAAGGGGGATCTTCAGTGTTGTATTGGCCGGGCTCCCTTCCTAACTCGTGAATCAGATCAATTAACTCTGCTCTAATTTAGTTCGCTATTAAATGACATTGATTAGGCAGGTGGGCGGAGTTTAATTGATCTGTGATGTGTGTGAGTACATATGAAATATGTACACACTGTGTTCCATTTCCCCTCAAATTTTCTTTGGGTTGTGGGCGCGTTTTCACCGTATCGTTCCGAAGTGATATAATGAAGGCTTACCTGCCTTCCGGGAGTGCCGCGTTCGCGACCGTCTCAAGAAAGAAGAGGAACTGCATTTTAGAATTAGATGGCCGTCCCGGTCATAGATAGTGTGGGATGTGGGGTAGGTTAGTTTTTAGGGAAGCCCTCGTTGAGCCGAAAGAAGCAGTCTACAGGGTAAGTTAAAAGAATTTTCAATATTTTTCATAAAATATTAAGTAGCATCAATAACATAAACTAATTGTTTATTTCTTTTTTGTTTTAGATGGTTAGGGTGGGAGTGGGGGCTGAGATCGTCGAGATTCTTCAGAGCATAACCAACGGGATCCTTTCGTAAGTAATATTAAATCTAACAATTCTAACTTCTATTTTAATAAAGAAATTTTAATTTTTTAATTTTCTCTTATTTTATAGATACTCTGGATAAAACATTTATTTACATAAAGAATACTTTTTTTTTAAGTTAATTTACGGTCTTTTTTTTGGCATCGGAGACCATTTAGACTCCGTCCTGGAAAACGAACCCAAGATCCCAGGCACAAGAATCGTTTTGGAGACCTCCCAGATGTGTTGTGGTTATCTCTATTTGCGATTGACCAGAGGCGTAACTACACTGACTGGTGCCCCTCCGTAGGTAGAAGAATGTCGCCTCATCAAATACGGGCCCTGTACATTAAATTATGAACAAATTAGTTATCAAAGTCGGGTTTCAGCTCTATCCATATACCCAAGAAAAGCTCTAAATTCTAAAGCATTTATCATAAAATTTTTCTTATATTTGTACTTGACTATGATAACTGTTTTATTTATAATTTTGTTGATAATTAACCGATTTGCACGAATGAATGATTTTTGGAAAATCAAAGAAGTGCAGAATATCGTAAATACCCGAGTTTTGTATTCAGGAATGGTAGAGAATTTTTAGGGGTGTCCAAATTAAAAAAAAAAATTCTAATTTTTTAGTCTTGTTTTGCACCACTAAATCACCTTAAATTGTACTAAAAGTGGTATATTTCTATGCATTTTAACTATCTGCATAGATTTAAGAAGTGACGCCTTAAAAAAATCTTGGAAATTCAAAATTAGAGCCACTGTAGAACAAATTTTTCTATTAAAATTTATTTTTCTCTATGTCTCTAAAACAATCCCTGATGGGGCAAAACTGATGGTATTTTTGGAATCAAAGCTATTCATATACCCAGAAATAGCCATAACACCCCAGAAAAAATTCATTGTTGAACAGTGTTATTTATGAAACAGTTTTATTAAGATATCATAATGAATTGCAAAATTTATTTTGTGCTTACTAAATTTTTTTTATATATTTTTTATGCCCCAGGGCCTCTGGGCCCCTTGACCTGCTGCTCCCCCCCGCATTGCGGGGTCTGCGGGGGTGTTATTTACGACCCTGGATTAACTGTCAAACCTAGTTTAAACAGAATTAAAAAATTCATAAATTTTTTTTGTTTTTTTCCAACGCCTCTAGTGATTGTGAGTTCTAAAAAATCTTTTTTTACGGATATTGAAAAATATTTTTTAATTTTTTTAAAAATTATCTTCGATTAATTGTGTCTGAGCTCCTCTTAATTAATTACTGAATACGCGTGACCCGTTATGATGGACGTAGCCTAAATGTCATTAATGCGTTGGTCAATTTGGTTGCCTATCTTCCAGCAATCATCAATTAATCTTATACCTTTTTAATAATCTTTATATATGCTGTAATTTTGGAATAAACTTTTTGAATTTTATTTGAAATATTGTGATTTATTGGACCCAAGCAGTATCAAGCTCTCTTTCTTCTTCGTCATATTTCTTGAACTGTACGTTCTAAGGACGATGCTAGATGAAATTCGGAGGATCATGCCCAATTAATGATTACCAATTCATTTGTTGTATTGAATATAAATGAAATGTAAATAAATAATTAAAAGCGAACCAAAAAACCTTTGTAATATTTCATTTTATAGAATTGAATAAAAATACTTTTAATAAATGATTGAATTAATTCGTATATTTATTTTTACATAAAATATTTATTATTGGTATTTTTTATGCTTGGTTTTGACAAGAAATTTATGTGATCGCTGAAACTGTAGTGAGTTACTAGCCAAAATTGGCTATAGAGTCCGGCCTTTGCCCTTAGGTCCGACTCCCTTTTCTATCTCAGGTTTGTGAGAACAAGAACTGGAGAATATACTTCTGTTTTTTAAAATGATCTCTGAATAAGCAACAATGGCGGGGGCGGGGGGGGGGGGGGGGCCCCCCCCCCCCAAAAAAAAAGTCTTCCAGTATGTAGAATGTTTATTAAAAAAGTACTTTATTCTTAATTTTACTTTTTCAAACTTGACTTTTTTTGAAATTACTAATTGAAACTACGTGACAAAAAATGAGCAGGTATCAATAATCAAGAAGATATTTTTTTTTATTTTTATTGTAGAGAAAAAATATAAAAATATTGATGAATTGAGATGAAATTAAAAGTCGAACTGTCCCTTTATGTTTAGAAGTAAAATTTCACTCCTTTATTTTATATTAAAGAATAATTAGTAATAACCATATTCATCATATTTCAAAATGTTTTACAAATTTTGAAATTTACTAATTTTAATCTTCGGAGCATGTTTTTAATGAGAAGGTAGTAAAAATGTCTAAAATAAATTAAAAGTATAAAATAGGTTTTCACTGTCGGTATTTAATAAAATATCTGAATTTCTATAGTAAATAAAAATCCTATTCTATTATTGAGCAACTACATGCCCGAAAGTTTCTTCGCAGCACACAACCCTTCAATGGGCTATGCAGTATGTTATTAAGGTGCGCGTCTCGAAAAGCCGTTAGAAGACGATTCACTTCCGAGTTACTCTAGGCGGCAAGAGATGGCGTTAGTTTTTCCCATAGAACTAGAGATTTATTCCATTTCATTTGAAAGATTCCAGCTAATTAATTAAGGGTAAAAAATTAATTATTTTTTAACACAATGATTACTAATTTAATTATCTATAAGATATAGAGCGAATTTTTTAAAAATATCTTTTCTTTAATGCGATTAATCTAAAAAAAAAAATTATTTTTTCGAAAATCAAATAAAGGGCTTCTATAAGTTGTAGATATTTTAAATACCTTTAATTTAAAAAAAAATTGAGGTCGATAGCTTCAAAATTGTGGCCGCTGGAATCTCCCAAAATTAGCACCCCGAGACGCGCTCCTTAAGTTCAAAATCAAATTACAATATTTTCTTTATGGTATACATAGCTAATATAATAATAAAAAAAGGCATGGATCCAGAAATAAGTTTCTTTGGGCAAAAAATAACATTCATACATAAAAAAATCAATTATTTTTAAGGAGATTGGTCTCTTAAACTCAAATCAACTACGTGTCGTTGCGTGTAAATAAAGAATAAATAAACGAAAATACAAGAAGCAGAGATTGTGAAAAATAAAGATGCATTTGATATGTGAGGATTTGCAAATGTGGATTGTGTTCAGATACATTTTTACTTTTTTGCGAATTATATAAAATTTCAGCCGTAGGCTCTCGTGAAATATACGTAAATTAAATAAACAATTATATACTAAGTTATCTGTTTCAAGATAATTATTAATTAGATATTAACAAATCACTTCTCAAGGTGTAGAAATACGTTAATTTAAATTAATAAATATCTTAAACAGATAACCTAGTGTAGTATTTGTATATTTAATTTTAATTTGCAAATTTTATATTTGTAATTGGGTACTTACCGGAATGCCCGGCTCTCCCGCTTCGCCCTTTTTACCCCTCTTGCCTCGCTTTCCAGGAGGTCCAGGAGGCCCTAAAAAAAAGTATAATCTTATTATTCTATATTTTTTTCATAATCTATTAAAATTTAACTCAAAATAATTGATGAAAATCTGTTAAGGGGAGGCCGTCAGTTATCAAGCATTTCGTTCAAATTTAGAAGAATCTTTGAAGTGAAACTTCTTTACGTACGGAAGAGAAAGTTCTATTCATGCCCTTCAAAGCTCCACAACGGTTAAACTAGGGAACGAGTTCATTCAGGATCTCATATTTGAATTTTTGCGCTGTGTTACCCGGGAGCAAAAGAAGGACTAGACTCAACACATTTATTTCCCGCGGGAAAAATCAAAATGCACATACAAAAATAGCCAGTATATTATGTAATATGTATTGATATTTTAAATACTATTTATTTATAGTTTATTTAATCTTACAAGGGCAGGTCACTAAGTCCGTGACTTATTGAATAAAACACAGGTTTTTGAATAAAAAATTATTTTATTTTTCAACGTAGTCTCCTTTGAGCTCTATACACTATGTCCAACGTTTCTCCAATTTTTTTTTATCCCTTCCAAAAAATAAGATTTGTCGAGGGCATCAAAACAGGTGCGCGTATTTGTTTGTGAGATGATTTCATCGTTGGAGTCAAATCTCTTTCTGCAGAGCCATTTTTTCAGGTTTGGGAACAAGAAATAGTCACTCGGGGCTAAATCCGGAGAATAGGGCGGATGAGGGAACAATCCAATTCATTGATTTTTGCCATGGAACACTTTTTTCCATTTTCTTCTCAAATCACGAGATAGTCTGCTATTAATGGATGTCAAACAAAAACTAAAAGACCCAGCTGGTTCAAATTTCGACAGGAGTCAGCTGATAGTTGCCTGCTGACAGAAGCAGTGTTGCCATTTCAGTTAAGAGGCGGGAAATTCAAAAAGTCACGGACTTATTGACCCCTACACCTCTATATCTATCTATATTTTTATTATCTAATGTATTACTAGTATATAGTCGATCATATGTATTAATTTTTACTATTTTTTTAAATTATATTAATATCTATCAAATGAAATAGCTGACAAAAAATAGGGTGCAGCCGGGAGTCGAACCACGGATCTACCGATTTGTACTCAGTATGTCCTACCACTAGAAATAACCGAATGCCGTGTTGTGGTCCATTGGTAGGGCATACTGAGTACACATGGATAGATCCGGCGGCACCCTATCTTTTGTCGGCTATATATGAATTTTCTTCACGGCCCCAGACGGGATACTCGTATATATAATTTATTTGCTAATTTTTTTTTATTTAAAAAAATAGTACTGAACTTTATTTTAATAGTTATTTATGATTACGATATTTATTTTATTTTTTTAACAAAAAATAAATTAAACAATCTCCTATACATATACCAAATAATTGAAGTTAGTCTTTCAGTATGTTTGTGCGCATGCAATTAGGTTCAAAATTGCTTTAAGTTTAAGCAATTAAGTCAAAACTTACTCTCTGGGTTGTAATGAACCAATTCCCTATTATGACAAAAATTTGCCGGCGACAAAATAAAAATAAATAAATGTTTAAACTTTGTGAGGGGAGAAAGATATAGGGTATTTCTTAACTTGGAAACAAATTCATGCTTATCTTAATAAATCGTGAGTTTAGTTTATAATAATTATTATACAATACTTATCGTTTTGCGAAAAACTAATTATTCCAAATCTGAAACACGATAGCTTCCCCAGCTTCCTCGCTTATTGTCTAAGCTGAGAAGGAAAAGAGAAAGAAAAGTTTCTGATTCCTTCCTGTCTTTCTGAATGATCAATATATATATTATATATAAATAAATATTAATAAAATAAATAAAATAATTATTTTATGCATACTTGATAATAATAATTGATAATTTTCCGTCAAAATTTTTTCTATTATTCCATTTTACAATTTTAACTGGTCAAATGGAGAATTTGCCATTGTCAGGCATCCGCCAAATTATAAAAGAAAAAAAATTCCATTTTATCCGATTTTGTCTTCGTTTTTTTCGGGCTGTGTTCCTTTTCTTTGTGAAAGCTACCTCAAAATAAACAACGGCTTATTTGTCAGAGTGTGTCCCAATAAACTGGTCTTTTTTTCCTATTATTTGATTAAAGTCTACTGTCATGCATATTTCTATCCAGCTGCTGTCAGAATGTTTGCTCAAAAAATTTACTACGAATGGAGAAATTCATAAGAGTGTCAAAGTGATCTAGATATTAAATAAAAATGTATAAAATTTGTATTTTTGTAAAAAAAAATTTGGAAAATAATGACTACTTTTGGACCTAATTATTTTAATTTCACCTTGTCGACGATTCGAGGATCCATCTTCAGGACAAAAAAAAAAAAAATTAAAAAAATAAATGCAGAAGGCAGCGGAGTTTTTAACAAGCCTTCTCCTGAAGATGCTTTCTCGAAACGTCGGCAAGCTGACGGACCGAATTATTTTAAAAATAAACATATTAAGGCCATCCACCACATTTCTTTTGATAAAAAAAAATCAAAGATATTTTATAATTACTAAGGCCTAATTTGAAGAATGTTGAACCCTCCTGATTATGTATATATATTTAAATAAATTATTGATAGAACATAACTTTAGTCAAGGTCATACTAAGATCCACAATACAAATATATAATTTTATATTTCACCTTTTTATTTAATGTTTAGACATGCAATATTTAGTTTCCAATAAACTTTGAATATATATTTGATATCAATATAAATAATTGTTATGTGCAGGGACGTAGGCAGAAAACTTTTTTGGGAGGAGGAGGGGGGAATATAAAATTTCTCTAACAATATTTAAAATTTAACACATGGTTCTCTTTATATATTTTTCTTTCGGGATTTCGGAGTTGATTTGAACCCCCTAGCTCTGTAAATTTAGCAATATCCTGTACCAAAATGTCCTCTCGGGGGGGGGGATTCAAGCGCTTGTACTCACCCCCCCTTATTTTTTTATATATAAACAATGCATTACATATTATTTAATTTTTTTATTTTTGCAATTATCTCCTATGCGGTTTTTATATTTCTTTTTACTAAAATATTTTTTTAAATGAAGTAAAGGAAGTATTGTAATAGAGAAAAATTTCGAATTCCAGATTTCATATTCATTTTGACTAATTTCGTTGTGATATCTTAGTGTGAATGTTATATGTGTGTATCTCGTATAAGTCAAAAACGGATATTCACAAAAAGTTGAAATTTTGTATTTGGGATTGTTAAACATCAAATTATATACCCCCGATTTTGGACACAAACGGTTGTGACAAAAGGGCACTTTACTTGAAAGGTTTTGTAAAATTTTATATAGTTGAAATTTTGTTTTTTAAAACTTTTGTGATTTGTATTATTATTCACTTGAGTCGGAGCAAGTGCATAGTACTTTAAAACGACTGCAGAATAAAAAGTCGAAACGTTGTAAAGTATTTTTTTTTTTTTTAATTTTTCTATCTCTCAACAGAGATGAACTCCAATTACAGTAGACATTGGCAATGTTTGAAAATTTTCACTTCAAGTGGGTTGTATAGCAACTCTAGATTCATAATCCGTAGCTTATCCGATTAGCCATACCAGTAAAAATTTTTAATAAATAATTTAAAGAAATGTGGTCTATAATTAAAAACTCCCATAAGTGAAATTTAGTATTTCAATCTAATTATATACTCCGATACAAAATATCACTTTACATGAAGGCTTATGTAGAATTTTACAAAAGATTTTAAAATTTTGATTGAAGATTTAGCACATAAAAAAGTAGTTATGTGAAACAAAATTTGATTTTTCGAAAAGTCGAATGAGATATTTAATAAAATTTTCCTTAAGGTGGTCCAGGTATATCATTACAAGGTGTAATTTAATCATGTTCTGGACAGTTCAGATGTTTTTATGTTTAAAAACCTGTTACTTATATATAATATTTTTGTCCTCTAGCCCCCCTCCCCCCACCCCCGGCTCATAGTAATGATTTCAACTCATCTTTAAGAATTATACTACAAAAGTACTTCTTTAAAAATTTTTTTTCGTTTCCTTAATTTAATTAAACTTTCTTATTATCTTTTGTTTAATTATCTCTTTTCAATATTTTTTTTTCTCAATTTAAAAATCGCTAATAAAGTGATATTTTAGAGAATGTCTATTTTTTTATTAACAAAGTATTGATTGTCTTCTGGAAAGCTTTTTGATGAAAGCTAGAGTGATTAATGTCTTCTTTTCATTGCTATCGCACTTATATGGAAAGAAAGAATCAAACACTCGCTCTTAATCTTCAGGCTCTCATGGTTTCATCTACGCCTCTACGGATAAACCACTTACACTTTTTGTCTTGCTCGATTCGATGAACATTTTCTAAATTTTGACATCCATCAGTCTTAATCTGATATCTTCCTTCCTCAAATTAACTTTTTAAGATGATTGCAAAAGAATACCTTATATATTGAATATAACATTTCCTATATAAAAAAAAGAGTGAGATAATAAGTTTATATACAAATCTCAAGTTACTGTAATATATATTTAGAAAAAAAAAAATATTTTTTTGCCTCTTCAGCAATCAACAAGATCGCTTAACACAAAAAATAGGGATATTATCAAACAAACCATTAATGAGAAAATTATAGTCTCAAGAAATAAAATTAATTAAATATGGGTTCAAGAAATTTATTAATTTAAAATTAACACCCGATACGTATGTCGGATTTCGTGGGTCATATTTTGGGAGGTTCCAGCGGCCACAATTTTGAAGCTATCGACCTCAAATTTTTTTAAATTAAAGCTATTTAAAATATCTACAACTTATAGGAGCCCTTTTTTTGATTTTCGAAAAAATAAATTTTTTTTTAGATTAATCGCATTATATAAAAGATATTTTTAAAAAATCCGCTCTATATCTTATAGATAATTAAATAAGTAATCTTTGTGTTAAAAAATAATTAATTTTCTACCCTTAATTAATTAGCTGGAAACTTTAAAATGAAATGGAATAAATCCCTTGTATTCCTATGGGAAAAACTAGCGCCATCTCTTGCCGCCTCGAGTAACTCGGTAGTCAATCGTGTTCTAACCGTTTTTCGAGACGCGCACCTTAACAAGTAATTTGTATAAAAATGATAGGAATTCTTAATTATATTTGCTACCAATTTGGAACCAGATGTTCTAGGGGGGAGGGGGGGGGGGGGGTTAAAAACATCAATGATTTTTTGTTTTCATAAAGATTATGTTGTCTGAAATTTTTCTTTTATTATATCTAGTGCAGAATGAATATAAGAATTGTGATTGGTTTGTTTATTAGTCATTTTATGATTGAGGGAGGGATTTAGAAAAAAAGAAGGCGGAAAAAAATAATTTCTTTATAAAAAAAAAATTTAAACTCCTCCCAAATCATAAAATAATTAAATAAATTTATTTCTTATTGGATCTTTAAAATAGCCAATCAAAATAGAGAGAAAAGAAAATAAAAATAAAATGGCGGATCTCTTTTCTCTTTTATAGATTTTTTTTTTATTTAAAAAAAGTAAATAAAATTCAATTGATTCAAAATTTCCATTGAATCTGTATATTTTAAATATTGACTGCTTTAAATAAAATATAGTTATTTTTCATAATTTTTTATACACAATAGAGAATCCTAAATAAATACAAAATTTCAGAAGAATCGGAAAAAATTTTTAAATCTGAAAAAAGTTCCAAAGGGGAGCGACCTTCTTTTGAAACGAAATTAATATGCATTTAACATTGGCTCTATGGAAGGAAGAGCCGGAAAATGAATTTGAAAAATCTGAAATACATCAGTTTAAAACAATTTTCACGAAAAATTTTACTGATATATTTTTTAAAGGGCATATAAAAAATAGTTGATTTATATGAATTTTAATCTAAAAAGAAAAAGATTTATATTCTGTTACCTTGGCAACCATTTCTCCTCTTTTTCCTATGAAATACAAGAGTAAAGTGTGCTTCAAATAATTTTGAGGGCAAAATGAAAATATAATTTTGAAGAGCATCTAAAAATAATTCATTTATGAATTTTAGTCAAAATCGTTAGAGCGAATTTTAAGAAAATAAAAAAAAAATCTGAAAATGTACATCAGTAAAGTATCAGTACTCTTGGCTCTGTTTTATTCAAAAACTTCCCGTTACGTGCCAGTGGGATGCCTAAATTAAATATAAAATTTTCGCCTCCTAGCTCTTTTCGTTCTTGAGATATTTTGTTCAGAATCAGATAGTTTTTTTGGACTCAAAACGTGTAATAAGATTTAAACTTTCGACCGTTGGTTCTCGTTGAAACATTTTGTAAATTAAAATTAAATATACAAATTAAACACTAGGTTATTTGTATATTTAATTATAATTTTCAAAACGTGTATTTATCAATATCTCGACAGTGACATTAATGCAATACTTTCTCTATATTTATAAGTATAGAGAAGGTAAATATTTTACACGCATGTGTTTATTAAAGCTTTTGTGGTTTGAATTATTATTATTAGGAGAATTTTTAATAATTGATAGAACAGATTGTATTAATTATTATTAAAAATATTTTTATAAATAATTAGGAGAATTTTAATAATTGATAGAACAGATTGTATTAATTATTTATTAAAAATATTTTTAATAAATAATTAATACAATCTGTTCTATCAATTATTAAAAATTCTCCTAATAATAGTAAAAATTAAAAAGAAAATATTTTAAAATTTTTCCGAAACCCGGGCAAAAACTATTTTTTAAATTTGCTAAATCTCATCCTAATCCGATAAGTGGTTCCAGAGATGTAAGCTATGACCTAAAACGTAAAGATTGAGGAGGTTAGATTTTTCTCTATCATAATACTTTCCCCTTATATATAATAGCGGAAAGAAAGATTAATGAAGTGTTCGTGAACGTTTTTTATTTTTTCATTTTTTTTTGGATTTCCAATCTAAAATTGGGTAAACGTAAAATTTTAATACAATGTTTATTTTATACCAGAGAGAAGTTTATTTTCAGTTCTTCCTTTCTTTTGAATGAAAAGTTCCTATGAATTTCCGAATTTCGTTGATTAATTCTATTCTTAAGGTGTAGACTATTTGTTTCTAGAGTAACCAAGCATGTTTATCTTTAATTTTATTTTTTTTTTCTTTTCGTGTGTACTTTATATTTGAGTAGTGTTTCCTTTGAAATGGTAAAACCTGAGTAAACTTGCTAAGTAAGGCATGTTTTCAGACTACGGGCCAAGAAGTTGATATAAGGAACGAGAAAAAAATGGATAAATAGATGTTAGATTTTCAAAAGAAGATAGAAACATCTCAATCAAATAGAATGAATAGGGAATGATTAAAGAGAGGGTGGAGCACAATCCCTCTCTTTTTTTATTGCGAAAATAAATATATTAAAAAAGCGTTTAACAAACGAGGATAATAATAATCAAGGGTGATTCTCATTACAAAAAAATAATTGCATTCGCGGCGACTCTCGAAAACAATTAGGATATTTCCTTAAAAATAAAATACTGGGTGATCAAAAAACGTTGGGTTTTATATTATAAATTAAGTTTTTCTAACACCTTATCTAAAGAGTTCCCGTTTTCTAGTTTTTCTTTTAGAAAATATATCATAAATTAGCGAGATTATCTCAAAAACAATTAAAAATTTAAAAACTTTTCCCATTCATTCATCTCAAAGACCATTAGAATATACGTAAGTACTCAAGCATTTGCTTATTTTTCCTGACAAGGGGGAGGGGTATGTTGTTTATTTAAAATATTTTAAAAGAAAAAAGGCCGTTAAAAAAAAATATATGAAATGTTTATGTTAGCAAGGGGGGAGTTAACGATTTGGTAATTATTTCCTGAAAAGAGGAGAGTTAAAAATTTGCTTACGTAATATTCGAATGGACCCTCATAATTACAATTAAGATTTCATTAATTTATTAAAAAAAAAAAAAGAATTAAATTACTCAATTATTTTGAAATTTAAAAAAAGTATAATTATATTCAATTTTAAAAGTAAAAAAATAATTGTAATTATTCATCAATTCATTTTTAATGTAGTGAAACAATAGAGCAATATGTTACGAAACGCTGCAACGTGCCGCACCCTCACTACACGGTTTAGCTTGTAAATCTCTTTCAATTAAATAAATTAAATTCGGTTAAGGATACCGATGAGTATCGGCGATTTTCTAATTAAAGTCAAATCCCTGGTGAAATTGGGTTTGTTTTGAGTTTGACCCTACTCTCAAAAAGTTCATTCTTATTAAACCTCCCTTGTACTCAATTTTTTTTTTTTTTTTTAATAAGCAAACTTTTTTGAGTCAAAAGGGCTCATTTAAAAAAAAAGGTAGATAAATTGTTAAGTAGATCAATTTTGTCAGAATTTTATCTAGTCTATCGCTTTCTCTTACCGATATATATAGAAAGAAGCTTCATGTAAAAAATTCGATGTCAGGATTTTGATGGATATACGTTTTGAGGTCTCCTGAAGAAAGTGGTTTTCGCAACATGGTCTGTCTGTGTGTGTGTGTGTGCCTGTTTCTGGGAACAAAATATCTCAAGAACGAAGAATGAGCTAGTAGGTTGAAATTTTATATTTAAGTTAGGTACCCTCCTGAGATATGAACATTAAGCTTTTGAACAAAATGGCCAAGAGTACTAGGCCTTTACTAATGTACTTTTTCAGTTTTTCTCAAAATTCGTTACAAAGATTTTGTATAAAAATTCATAAATTATTTTTTAGATGCTCTTTTAAATGTATACTTCCATTTTATCCTTGATATTGTTTGAAGCACCACTTTACTTATGTATTTCATAGGAAAGATGAGAGAAATGGTTGCCATGGTAATAAAATATAAATATTAGATTTAAACTTTCGACCGTTGGTTCTCGTTGAAACATTTTGTAAATTAAAAGGTTAAATAAGGTAGAAATTAAACACTAGGTTATTGTTTTAAAGGATTTTATCTAATCTTTCGCTTTCTCTTACCTATATATATAAAAGAAGCTTCATGTAAAAAATTCGATGTCAAGATTTTGATGGTATACGTTTTGATTTTCGCGACATGGTCTGTGTGTGTGTATGTGTGTCTGTTTCTGTGAACAAAATATCTCGAGAACGAAAAGAGCTAGTAGGCTGAATTTGTATATTTAAGTTGGGTACCTCCTGAGATATAACATTAAGCTTTTGAACAAAATCGGCCAAAAAGTACTAGAACTTTACTAATGTACTTTTTCCGTTTTTCTCAAAATTCGTTACAAAGATTTTGATTAAAATTCTAAATCAATATATAAATATTTTCCCATGTTTATAAATTTTACATGAATCTTATTAAATTGTTGGAAACTAAATATATGTCAACACAAAAAAACTGGGGGTTAAAACAAAAAACAAAATTCTAAACCCCAAAAAAAGAGAAAGTGGTGTGCTGTGCAACCAGTCACACCATATTTTTTTTTTTTAAATTGCTTTTCTGTATTTAAAAATATTTTATTTAGAATATGATAAAATTTAAAAAAAGCCTTGGAAAGGAGGGGGTAAATGCTTTCCACCACCCATTCATTCATCCCTCTGGGATCATCTGAATCTCCCCACTGTTTAATTTGACTTAATAAAAACATAGATAGGCCTAATATACCAAATATCAACATTATTATTGTTTTACCGGGAAATAAAGAGAATGGAACTTCTCCTGGACTTAAGTAGACAGATTGATTCGCTTGAAAGCTGGAGAGGTTCTTTGGAGGCCAGCAGCCTCTTAATCAGGTCATCCTCTGGCTTCAACTCCAGTTTCAGCTTCAGATGGTCTGCTAGGCTCTTGAGAGCTGATCACGTTTTGTTTTAAAGCACCCAACGCTTTTTTTATCTTGATTCGAATAGAAAACAAAAGTATCTTTTATAATAAAGACATATTAAGAGAGTACTATAAATAATAAATAATCCACGAATGGACACAGAATGAGAATTGAATTATCTTCCTAATTGCTTTAATAAAATTCATACAAAAAAGAAAGAAAGTTAACACCTCAGAAATGAAGAGGATAGAAAACTTTTCATATGATGAAAATGTAAATTTTATATAAAAAGTTTCTTATTTGTTTTAGCTTAGAATGGAATTCCAATTCCAATCCATAGGTTTTATTTTACTATATTATGAAAACAAATATTGTAGCATTATCAGATTTAAAATATCATATTTCACAATTAAATAGTCAGAATGACGATACAATAAATTCTGCCTGGAGAACATTATGTAGCCAGATTTACTAAAAAAATTACTACAATATAAAAAAATAATAGCTATAGAATTTCCATTGAGAAAAAATCACTCATCGATTTTAAGTAAATTAAGAATCTTAGTGTCTAGTATTGTGCTTCACATCCCGTCTATTCAGACAAAAATTTATCAATTGCCAATAAATTGAGCAGGGGTTAAAATGGCCTCCGATGCCGAAAAAGACCTTGATTAAAATTTAAAAAATTCTAAAATTTAAATAAAACTCTTTAGTAGATTATTCAAGGCTTCTCTCTTCCCTTGAAAAAAGAACCTTTCTTTTGAATTTGGTTTTGATTCTTAAAGCCAAGTTTTTTATTGTGCTGACTAGTAATAGGCGACTTTGCAGACTGGTTTCTCCTATTGAGTACAAGAGTAAAATGGGCTTCAAACAATTTTGAGGGCAAAAATAGAATATACATTTTAAAAAGCACCTAAAAAATAATTGATTTATCAAATTTTAATCAAAATCGTTAGAGCGAATTTTGAGAAAATTGAAAAAAACATCAGTAAAATACTCTTTGGCGGATTTGATTGAAATCCCTCGAGACATGTGCGACATGTGTACTTAGCTTAATTATAAAATTTGGGTATCGAGAGTTTTTTCGTTTTTGAGTAATTCCCATAACCCACATTTTTTGATATTTCATTTGAAATTAATTAAATTTATTGATAAAAAATCTTAAATTTCGAGAAAATCAATTCCAGTTAAAATATCAAAACATAATATTTACCTAAATTTCTATGAAAGAGATTTTATTGCTTTTAAATGCCTGTTTTATTGCTTTTCTTAAAATTGCCATTAAAAGATAGGATTTCCTTTTTAGCGTGAATTTGAGTTTTTTTCACAATAAATTTAATGAATTTCAATTGAAATATTAAAAAATGCATGTTAACGCAAAAACTTAAAAACTATACAACTCTCGAAACCCAAATTTTATACATAAGCTAAGCATACTTTTCGGAGGCCACACAAGGATTTTGAATAAAATTAGTCAAAGAATACTAGTAGGCCTACATTATTGATGTTTTTTCGATTTTCCCAAAATTCTCTCTATCGATTTTAATTAAAATTCATAAATCAATTATTTTTTTGATGCTCTTTAAAATCTATATACATATTTTTCCCTAAAAATTGTTTGAAGCACACTTTACTCTTGTACTTCATAGAGAAGATAGAAGAAATGTTAACAAAATATAAATATTTTTTTTCATGTTTTACAACTTGAATTCTAATTTTTTTGTGACGACAAATATTTAGTTTCTGCCGGTATATTCAAGTTGTGAAACATGAAAAAAAATATTTATATTTTGTTACCATTTCTTTTATCTGCACTTTGAAGTACAAGTAAAGTTGAGAAAAAATACTAAAAAATAATTGGTTTATGGATTTTAATTAAAATCGATAGAGAGAATTTTGAGAAAATGAAAAAAAAAAAAAAATAAAATAAAAAATAAAAAAGTACTTGAATAAAGTACTAGTATTCTTTGACAAATTTTTTTTAAATGTAATTAACGAAGCTGGCAAATTTTCCCGCTTTTCTTAATTAGTCTTAGGGTTAGCTCCTATTAAGATGAAAGGGAAAGTTTCTCAACTTCGTTGAATGTTTTTTATTTCTCTCAAATAAAACTGTTGTCACAATTATTAGACGTTAAGATAATCTCGAAATTGTCTAATGACTAACTCTATTTTCCCTCTAACTTGGCAAGTATATGTTTGGTAACAACCCTCCCCTCCCTCCACTCCTCCATCCGCCCTCAAAGCCCTTTTAGTTAGGTTTGGATCACAATGCAAATATACCAATCTAATATACAGTTCTCTAAAGACGAATTGCTAAACCTACATAATATAATTAGACAAAGAAAATATTGTTTTATAAGTTTGAGTAATTTTCACTTGAAAATAAAATTTTGAGAGCTTTTTAAGTTTGAATTGGGGTATAAAAAAAAAAATAAATTATTAATTATAAATATATTATATTTTCCTTCTCGGCTATTAAGGCTATTTAGGGCTATAAACTGTATACTTTGTGTAAATTAAGTTATACCGATGGCCCCCGGGGGATGTTACACACCCTGGGGTTGCCACAGTTGGGATTGTGTTCTGCTATTTTTTTTTAAGAACTTTTTTTATATTACAACTTAACTTTTTAATTTTGCTTAAAGATCGTTGGAAATTAAGTGATATAATTACTAAATAGTAAATACAAAAGTAAAATTTATAGTGACTGAAATTAAGTATTATAAAAGTGTTTTGAGAGCTGGATTAAATTAATATTTAAGAAACTTTTTAATGTGAAAATTTTAAAGAAAGTTTGAATAAATTTTACCATAAACACAGTGTACGGAATTAGAATATGTAATAACAATAAACACACACTCTAGTAAACTGTAATCTGTGATCAGGGCGTAACCAGCCTTTGAGGGCGGGGGGCGAAGCTCAACTAGGGCGCCGATTTTCCAGGAGGCTCCGCCCCCTGGACCCCCTTGCTCGCCTTCGGCGGGCAAATTTCTTGCATCCACTAATTTTCTCAGCGAATTTGTTTACATGTTTTTTAATGACACCTGTATGATTTTGTTTTGATTTTTCTTTGCTTTTACGAAAAATGTCGTTTTCTTCTGTGATTATTTCAAAAACTATTCAGTTTTCGGGAAAATATCAAAGAATAAAAACTTTTTAAAATAGAGTATTTTATTTCGACGGGCATGCAAATGCAATTTTATTTAAAAATTGCTAGACATTCGTTCATTCATTCACTAAATCTCGGGCGGGAATGGGCGGATTTGAAAAATTCCGGGCGGGCTCGGGCGGGCCTGAAGAATGGTAAAAGCCCTTTCATTTTGAGAAAATCGAAAAAAACTGAAAAACTACATCAGTAAAATACTAGTACTTTTTGGCCGATTTTGATTAAAAGCTTATTTTCACGCTTCCGGGGGTGTTTAACTTAAATATAACATTTCAGTCTCATAGCTCAATACCTTCATGCTTAAAAAATTTTGAATTCCAAAAAATTAAATATTAAGGCTTATACGAATCCTGTGTAAATCTCCACAGCCTTAAAACATCAAATTAAGGCTTATATATTGCAAAATAAAAAAAAATTTAATTATAAAGCCTCTATATACGTTATTTATTATTTTTGGAATTAAATTCATTTAAAATAGTAGAATTCAAGTTGTAATATAATTTTAAAAGAAAACAATCAATCTTTTAAGACAATCGATGAAAAGAATATGATAAAATCACATACGCTGGGCTATAATTTAGAGGCCGTAGGGCGCCTATGCCGGTTTCGGGGGGCGCCAAGGGCTCGATGCGCCTGGGGCGGGGGCTCGAGCCCCCCCGCCCCCCTGGTTACCCACTGTCTGTGATATATTTATGAATTTCTGCTTATTGCGCGCACGTTCAGCCACGTTTGCAAACAACAATAGGGGATTTCCCGAGAAGTCAAATTTTTTATTTTTCGGCACATTAGAATGTATTTACGGGAAGAGGGCAGGGCGAACTATGAATATTCTGTGTATTGCGGGGCGATCTGGCGTCCCCTGCCTGCATCCTCTATAGCCACGTCATATCGAGGTTCCGCCTTGTTTAACACTTGCTTCAATCGCCCAAAATCTGCCTCCCGTGGATGTTGCCCCTTGAAATTTATGAAAAATAAAATAATTGGTCTAAAAAATAAATATACAGGAATATCTCGATTTTTTGTATTGTTAGTAAAATCGCAGATTTTGGAATTTTCATTGTTTCAGATTAAGGGTAGATTCATTAATTATTTGAATTTGTAGTGCAAAAAATCAAATAATAGTATGGTATTAAAAGAAGAAGAAAGTGGTGGGCGTTGTCTTCGCACTCTCTTAGATGAAGCTGATGAATAAACCACTTTCTCCTTCTTTTAATACCATACTATTATTTCATTTTTTGCACTCAGTGGCATTTGAGTGGGTGGGGGGGGAGGGGCAGGGGGGCATTTGGCCCCCAAGGGCTCTGATTTTTATAAAATTTTATATTATTCTTAAATAAAATATTTCAAAATATATCTACGAGTATATAAACTGTACAAAATTAAACAATTAATTAAATTAAATATCTTTTGGCCAAATTTGAGTACCTATTTGTAAGTCAATTTTAAGAAAAAAAAAGTTTGCCCCCCCTCCCACAAGAAAAAGTTGAAATGACGTCACTGTTTGCACTACAAATTCAAATTATCGTTATTTTCACCTAATGAATCTATTCTTAATCTGAATGATTTAAAGATTTGTGGAGAATGACTGAAGTATTATGCAATACAATAAAACTAAACAAAATCCTGTGTATATATGAATAAAAATATTAAACAGGGTGTTCAGAAAAGGACTCGCTGATTTTTAAATATTCAAAATGTTAATAAAAAACTAATTTATAAATAATATAAATTCACAATTTCATCTAAATTTATTAAATTTTTTTTCTAACTTAAATGTCAAAATATTTTAATTAATTTTAACATGTTAACCCTTTTCAAATTACAATTTAAATAGGGTATTTTTTTGTCCATCCAAGGTCCTTCCTCTAAGCTCTTTTTATAAAAATTCATCAACGAAAGGAAATATTTAAGAGCAAGCTGTCAGGCGAGCCTCCCAAGTTTTTATTCATTTAATATTTTTATTAATAATAAAAAGCCAAGAGATCGAACCCGGTTCCTTCATATTCGGAGCCTGCCCTTCTCATCCCAGCTTCTCTGCCGGTTTTTTTTATATATATATATTATTAAGAAGCCAAAGTTGAAGAGAGATCCAGAAAGTAATTTTGAAACAAAATGGCGGACAAAAAATTTTACTAGCCTCTGCTATGCCAACATATGTTCCCCAAATTTAATAAAAAGCTTTAGCTAAGGTTTTTGTCCCAAGCGTAAGTAAACTTTTAATCTTGGCTGTTTTTTTTTTTTTTAATTTTAGATTATAATATATCAAAGAATTTTTTGTGGGACGAAAAAAGGTTATTTAAATATTTATTTATTATATAGAGATTTATTATCTCCCTTCTGTCCAATTACAACCTCTTTTTTTATTATGGAGCTCTATTGACCTTGTTCAATGCGATATTTTCTTCAAAGGTCTAAACATAAATATTTTTGATGAAGATTTGAATGATAATTTGATAAATATTTTCCTCGGTCTAAATTTGGAATGGATAAATATGACGTACTGCAATTTAATTCTTGGATATTGACAACAATTTGTGATGTGCCACTACACTTCAATATTCGAATGTTAAAAATTTTCAAGGAATATTCATAAACTTGTATATGAAGTCTGTTACAAAAACTATTTACGAATTTTTTATTCGGAAAAGTTCACATACTAAAAAATGAACTTTCAAAAACCAATTCATTAAAAGTTTCATAAACAGGTTTATGAAAAATTTCATAGTTAAAAAAATCGCCCCTCGAGAGATTTGAACTCGAGTTTCTTCCCTTCATATGTGTTTACCATCTCGACTACGTTTGTTAGTGCTACTTAAATTTGATTCATTTTTTTTTTACTTAATAAATAAACTAGTTTATGAATTTGATTTCTTAAACTGGTATATTAAAATTGAAGCACGAAAGTATATGAAAAATGATTGAAAATTTTTAAGTCATTTTTTTAAAGCTATTTTAATGACCTTTTTATATGTATATTTTTGATTTATTTCAAGCAAAAAATAAGACCAAGAAAGACTAATTTTAATTTATTGTTCTAATTAGACTGTCTTTATTTATGTCCTGCCCTTATATATTAGCACGTAGCTGAATTAAATAATACCAAAAAGCCGATGTAAGATAAAAGATTCATTATCTTATTATTTCCATTTTAAGGCAATTTTTTAACATTTATGAAAGCCAAAAATATAAATTTGAAAAAAATTCAACTTTCAAGTCACGTCCACTGCAAGTGTGTCTCCTTATGCTATTAAACCCCCTTTGCCTTTCAAAGAAATGTTCGAAAAGCCAGGAATGGGAATAGGCATGCTTTTGAGTGAGTCTTTTCTGACGAGATTTTACCACAAGGGGGAATCCCTGGCAATTTAGAAGTGCACCTCTCGGACTCGGAAGTAAAAGATGGTAAATAATTTACAATTTAATAGGGATTTATTTAATCTCTTTTAAATGGGCTCTAAAATTAATGCATATTCTTGTGATATAATTATTCATGATTCGTTCCATTCATTGAAGGGTAGATAAAATGATTATAATTTTAAAATAGACCAATTAAAATGTTATATAAATACAATGAGGAAGTTCCACCCCTGGGGCTACTTTTTCATCAACAAACAAAAAGAGTGAATTTTTTTTTTCTTACTTTCATACATCCTTCAGGGAGAAATCAATCAGATATCAGTTCACCACAATCAATTTAAAATTGTTTATTTTATATTCAATGTTGTATTAATTCATTAGAAAATAAATAAATCATATTTTAGAAGAAAATGGTTGTTTAAACAAGAGGTCAGCTAACTTAAAGAGTGGGAGGGGGAATCAAAGGTAAATGAGCTTCTTAAAATATTTATGCTACGTCAATTTAGTAAATATTTAAAATATAAAATATATTTCACAATTATCAGTCAGTTTTTTTCTCCAATTGCTCGATAATAAATTTTCATTAAACAGTGAGCGCCACAATTAAGTCCCCACCTGGGAGCTAGAACCTTAAGTATACTGTAAAAAAAAATAAAAATTTTCAATCATTTTTCATATACTTCGGTGATTTAATATTAATATACCCAGGATATGAATTAAAATTAATATAAAAGTTTATGAACAAATTACCAACTTTTAAACTTATCTTTTTCTTTGTGTGCCGCCAAATTTTGAAATCGTTAAAAGTGTACCGCGACAAGTTGAGAATCGTTGGTCTAAACCAGCGTTTCCCAACCTTTTGAAGTCCACGGCCCCCCAAAGGTGGGTTGGGAATAATATTCCCCCCTGGGGGCCCCCTCCCTTTTTCCCCCTCAAAAAAAAAAATTTTTCCCCCTTGGGGGAAAATTTTCTCTCCTCTGGAAAAAATTTTTCCTCCTTTTTTTTTTAATATACTTATATTTTTCTACTTTTGCGAATATTTTTTCTTTCTTTTTTTTTTTTCATTTTTTATTTTTTTTTTTTAAAATTTTTTTTTTTTTTCTTTTTATTTTTATTTTTTTTTTTCCCTCATTTCCCCCCGGCCCTGGGGGCCCGTGGTCTAAACGTTCTCAAATAACTCGACTACCTCAAGGAATTTTTATTAATATTATTTTATAATTATTTTAAGGAAACTTGAAATTATTCTTTTAAAATTTATTTCACAAATCTAAATTTATTAAATTCTGGTTTGAAATTCGTGCTCTAGTGAGCCACTGTACAAATTCAAGGTAATAATTTGCTCAAAGGGATTAAATATAAATTCTTGATCTTTATATAAGCAAAGACTTTTTCCAAAATTTAAATTAGAAAATAAATTAGTTAAATAATTGTCAAATTCAAATTATATTTTTGACCAGGCTTGGTCCTAAAAAGGGGGAGGGGGGGGAGTATTGACGGATAAAAATAAAATTCTTCTCTATTTCTAGATATTTTGGAATTTTACTCAAATTATATATTGTATTTGTTTTTTTTTTATTTTAACCTTTATAATTAATATTATATTAAGCTTTCAAAATTTGTTAATTTATAAAATAAAAAATTCCGCTCACCAGCTTCATCAAAAAAAAAATCCAAACGTCCGTTTTATGAATAAATCGTGAAAAAAAAATCTGACACCTAGAAGGGGCTCGAGAATCATCCCTGACAGAGTATAAAACTTTTATTTTATCGTTAAATTGTTATTTATAATAAAAATCTACGGGTGTTTTATTTTATTCTTAAAAAAAAAAATAACATTTCAAATATTTCACAATGTGAATTTTTATTAGTACAAATTTGTACATATGTATAGAAAACCCACTATATATTGAGTTTAACCTTTTTATAAAAATAATGTTAAAAGTCTAGAAAAGTGACGAGAACTGTGAAAAGAAAGAAAGTGAACGAGTGAGAGAGTATTGAGAGAGAGAAAGAGAGAGTGAAGGGAGAGAGAGAGAGAGAGAGAGAGAGAGAGGCGAAAGATAGGGCGAGGGAGAAGCAGAGATGCTGATCCTCTTCTCCAGACAAATATCAGGAAGAAAACGCGGAGAGAATCAAGGGGAAAATCTTGGGGGAATTGGGGATCCAGATTAGAGGGCGGAACGGACCAAGATAACGCAAAAGGGGCTGGATCCGTTGGATTATCGAGTAACCCCCTCACGAACAACCCCAAACGAACATCAACAGCAAACTTGCTAAAGTTCAACTCTTCAAAAAGTCAAGTCCCATGTCTGAATTTGCTTTCTGCATTTTTATATGGGGCTTAAATAGGAAATCTAAAAAGATCAAAATCAAAGCTTTTCAAATAAATATTCTTATATATATATATATACTTGATTACGGATCTTGTCACGTTAACTTGATTTTCAATTATTTGAGTTTCTCTTTTTTTTTTTTTTGAATAATTTAGAAAAAAACTTTTAGACAAAATCGGCTAAAGAAGCTAAGAGAAATTTGTGTGCTGTGCGACTAGTCACCCCAGATTTTTTTAATCAATTGGTCATTTAAAAAAAATTTCCCATCTTCACCTTCCCCCTCCTATATCTCCGAAACTAGTGAATAAATAAAAAGTTGTTAAGACAGAAATTCTTTTCTTTTTTTTAGAATTACCTATTTTTGAGCTCAACTCAATTTAAGAGATTCTTTAAGAGATATTTGCAAAATACTGAAAACCTTGTCTCCCCCTGAATTTTTACTGTGCTTTTACTATGTCTAACTGTGCCAATTTTAAACTTGTAATTTTTTCCATTTCATGACATTTTTTTAATCTATTTAAAAAAAAAAATTATATTCAGAAAATCCGCATTCAAACAAATTTTTGAAAATTTTTAAAATAATTATTTTTTAATTTTCAAACATTTACTCACAAGTTAAAATAAAATAATTTTTCCTATTTAAATAAAATGAAGATAAATATATAAAAAAAAGTTTCCATATGGTAAGATTGTTTTTTTTTTTTTTTTCGTTTAATGGTGAAGGTCCAAAAAGAAGGGATGGGAATGTTGATCCTCAATAAACATTCAAGTTATAATTATAAGCCCAGTGCAAACAGAGCGAAAGCAGAAGGTTCAAAAGCATCAGTATAAAGGAAAGCAGAGGCAGAGCAGACGGAGTAAAATAAACATATATTTGAAATTGAAATTTGAAAATCTCAACTCCAGGGAAACGAATAATATTTGCCTTAATTATATTCTATTTATTGATATCAAAAAATGAATTTATTCTTAGAGAGTTAGCATCTAAGTATGTAAATAAATATTGTTTATAAAACGGATTTTAGGCATTCAGTTAACTTTAATATTCATCATCTTGAAAATCTCCGACCACTGAAATTAATGAAATTAATTAAATAGAGAGAGGAAAAATATCCATCTTGGCTTGGATAGCTCGTGGTCGTCGTCCACGTACTCAACAAGTGTGAGCTTTTGAGAAATCTGTTGTGCTTGCTTCCTGGAAGGTATGCTACCCTAATGACCTTCAGAGCGGGCCAGTTGATAATTCTTAGTGGGAAAGTTTGTCATATGGGTTGTCTACCTTTCAGGAGCAACGCATGAACAAATTTATAGATCACTGAATCTTGAAATCTATCAGCTTTTTACTTTCTCTTAACCTATATATGAAATATATAGAGTATTGCAATCATGTCAAAAATTAGATGTCAAGATTTTGATGGAAATACATGTTTTGAGTACAAAAGAGTGGGTCCCGAAAATTGGTCTGTCTGAACATTTTTAAGCATGAAGGAAATAAGCTACGAGGTTGAAATTTTATTTAAGTTGGGTAACCTCCTAATTCGTGAAAATAAGCTTTTTAACAAAATCGGCTAGTACTAGCACTTTACTGATGTACTTTTTCAGTTTTTTTTTCGAGTTTCTCAAAATTCGCTCCAATGATTTTGTTTAAAATTCATAAATCAATTATTTTTTAGATGCTCTTTAAAATGTATTATTTCTCATTTTAACCTTGAAATCTTATGAAGCACACTTTAATCTTGTAAGTAAATAGTTGATTTATGAATTTTAATCAAAATCGTTCAATTTTGAGAAATTCGAAAAAATTTCAAAAAAGTACTTCAGTAAAGTACTAGTACTTTTTGACCGATTTTATTCGAAAGGTTATTTTAAGAGGTGCCTAACTTAAATATAAAATTTCAACCTCCGAGCTCATTTCCTTCATTGAATTTTTGATATGAATCCTGAATCAAATACTTACTCCCTCTCTCTATATATATTGCATATATAGGTAAGAGAAAAAAAAACGAGATATGTATCATCTTTAAATAAACTGAAGAAATGTTTCAAAATTCGTACAAGTGTTAAAAGTGAAATATTTATTAATTCATATACTTGAAAAAAAGTGTGTCGCCGGGAGTTGAACCACGGATCCATCAATGGTTCACGAATCCATCGTTGGTTCAACACCCTTATTTTTTTCGGGTATATGAATTAATAAATATTTAATTTATAAATTTAGTTTGGGTTAATAGATTATATATCTTAAATATAGTATATGTAATTTCTTATTTATTAAAAATGTTAGTTTCTAATATATCAATGAAAATCTTATAACTTAGTATTTTAAATTCCCCTATATACATATTTCAACGGTTGGTAATTTAAATTTAATATGAATTAATTTTTCTTTTGATTTTAGACTCGTAATTAAGCCACTCATCGAAGTGGTTGAAGATAGTCCTGATATAAGGGCCTTACCCTTTTTGATCCTTATTTACAATCAAAAGACTTGAAAAAATCTGGTGTGACTGGCGCACAGCACACAACTTTCTCTTACCCTTCGGTAAGAGAAAGTTGTGCACTGTGCTGGTCACACCAGATTTTTTGTGTCGAGATATATTTAGTTTTCCATAGCACCTTAGTTTCAAACTTGCATTTTAAATGTTGATTGCTTGAAATAAACTATGGTTATTTTTCAAAATTTTAATCTCATATTTGGACATTTTATACACAATATAGATTCGTAAATAAATACAAAATTTCATAAGAATTGGAAAAAAAAATTTTAAATGCGTAAAAAGTTCCAAAGGGGACCCCCTTTTGAATCGAAATTAACATACAAATCCCTATAGGAAATTAACATTGGTCAAATGCGAAGATAAGGTAGAAAAATTTAAAACGCGTAGAAAGAGAGAAGATAGTTTTGTGAGAGAGAGAGATATGTTTTCTCCGAAAAAAAAATGGGCGTTTAAATAATAATTGATTTTTAATCTAATAAAAAGAAAAAGATTTAAATTCGGTTACCATGGCAACCATTTATTTCTTCTATCTTTCCTATGAAGCACAAGAGTAAAGTGTGCTTCAAACAATTTTGAGGGCAAAACGAGAATATACATTTGAAAGAGCATCTAAAAAATAATTGATTTTTGAATTTTAATCAAAATCGTTAGAGCGAATTTTGAGAAAATCGAAAAAAACTGAAAAAGTACATCAGTAAAGTACTAGTACTTTTTGGCCGATTTTGATTAAAAGCTTATTTTGTCGGTCCCGGGGGGTGTTTAACTTAAATATAAAATTTCAGCCTCCTAGCTCAATTCCTTCATGCTTAAAATTGAACACACACACACACACACACACACACAGACAGACAGACAGACAGACAGACAGACAGACAGACAGACCATGTCGCGAAAACCACTTTTTGGATTCAGGGGACCTCAAAACGTGAAGATCCATCAAAATCTCGACATCGAATTTTTGACATGAAACCAATACTTCTCTCTCTATATATTTCATATATAGAGGTACGAGAAAGTAAAAGTTTAACAGCTCTTTTAGTGATATCATTAACTGCTTTTAATTTTTTTTCCTTTTATTGATCATGAAAGATTTATTTATCTCTCAAGACCCAAAGATTAACTTTCTTTGAGTACGTAGAACTAATTTGCATATATGATAACGATAAATCTTTTCACAAATTATGTCCGTACAGGAAACATGTTCTTTAATGTAGCTATTTTTTTTATTTAAGACAGTTGTCCTATAAAAGTTTATTTTCTTTTGGTACGGATCATACATTCAGAAACTTTTTTTTTTCTAAATTACAAAAAGAGAAAATTTATCTTCTTAATATATTAATGTTCACAATTTTAAAATGAAATTTAAATATACTAGCAGCGCCGCAGCGTTTCGGGGTATGTTTAAATATACTAGTCGCGCCGCCCGCCTTCGGCGGATCCCGTGCCTAGGCCCCCGGGATATGATTAGTAGTTGTCGTCATAAATGCCTTTTTTTTTATAAATTTTTGATCTTAATATCAAAATAACAAGATTTAATATTATTAATTATTATTAAATGGAGAATACGGGAGCTTTACATTAGCGTCCACTGACAATGCAAAGAATACTTAACAGAAATAAAAGTAATTATATCTAATAGTATTAAACGAGCAAAGTACTTTTGTTTGTTTGTTTATTTGTTTGTAAGTACAACAGTTCTCGAAAACGGCTCTAATGATTTTTTTCAAATTTAAAATATACACTATTTTTGGTACGAATATTAAAGTACGCTAGGTCTAATCTTTGGGAAAATTCGGATACTAGTACTCTACTGATGTACTTTTTTAGTTTTTTCCATTTTTTTTTTTCGAATTTCCGTTTACCGATTTCATTCAAATTTTAAATATTTACCATTTGCGGCATACGAAACAAATTATGCTAGATCTCGTTTTTGAAAGACTTCGAGTACTAGTACTCAAAAATTTATATGAATTTCGGGAGGAAAATATTTTCCCTGTAATCCCTAAAAGGGCCCTTTTTAAGTAAAAAATTTTTTTTTGAAATTCCAACAAGAAGTTCCCAAATTGGGGGGGGGAAGAAAGGGGGGAAATAGGGAAATATATAAAAAAAATTTAATTAATAGGGGGGAAAAAAAAAAAATATTTTTTTTTTTTTTTTTCTTACTCTTTTTTTTTAAAATTTTTTTTTGGAAGACTTTCGGAGGAGTGTTTTTTGTTTGTAGAATTTTACCAGGGTGGTTTTAGACTAGGTTTTGTATTTAAAAGTTCATTTTGGGTGACTTTTGTGGGTTCAGATCTTAATTAAGTACCGGGAGATAAAAAATTTTATAAGTTTTTCCCAAGTGTGATGCTTGAAATTTTATTTTAACTGGAAATTAAAAAAATATGTACTTCTCTCATGTAATTTTGTAGTATTTTTATATATATATATTTTTTTTAATTATGCAAGTTTTTGTTTAAAAAGATCGCAAATTCCAATCACGTTTAGACGAATGACTGAAAAATTCCTTTGTCGATTTATTTCGTTGATTCGAGGGTGAAATAGCTTTGTTCTAATATGTTTAATAAGATTGGTAATACCAAAGTTTTGAAATTCCTCACAAGTGAAAGAATGTAATTGTAATGTCCAAAATGATCTCTTTGGAATTCGGAAACTTTCCAAAAGGACGGGGGGGGGGTGGTAAATATTAATTGAACGATTTAAATAATACAAACAAAAATAAAACAGAAGAGAGATAAATTTTTTTTAAATTAAATCACGCTCAATAATCTTCTTTTTATTTATTATTAATATTCGCCTACATATAAAAATTCGGGTGTGACTCACAGCACACAACTTTCAATTACCGAAGGTAAAAGAAAGTTGTGTTCTGTGCTTGTCACAGAAGATTTTTGTGCCGACTTATTAGATAGAATTTGATATAAAATTTATAGACCTGAGAAAAAATTTATTTTTTGTTAATATGGCAATCATTTTTCCTAAATTTTCTCTGAATTACAAAAGTAAAGTGTGCATCAAACAATTTGAGTGCAAAATAAGAATATACATTTTTATTAAAAAATAATTGATTTTTGAAATGAGGATGTGGCATAAGGGCAGCCAAGGCGAAAAATAAAATAAAAATCTATTTTTTGTCGACGTTTCAAGTGCCGATCGCACTCTTCATCAGTACAAAAATGATGTCAAGTTGTTAGGTTAGTTGACATGACTCAGGACCTCGGAACAGTAAAGAGAGTTTTCAAGAAAATATAAATTTGTAAAAACGTTGCTACACTGCCATGTCAACTAACCTGACAACTTGACATCATTTTTGTCCAGATGAAGAGTGCGATCGGCACTCGACACGTCGACAAAAAATAGATTTTTATTAGAATTAGGACTTTTGCTGGACTATACGTATATAGAAGGAACCGGAGAATAAAACCAGCCGTTAATGGACGCCTCTCACATCAATTTAATTCGTAAATATCTCGACCGGCATCACGCCTGGTCATCATCAGTACAAAAAAGCGAACGTTCGCTCATGCTGACATTAGTCCCCCGATTCTCTGAATTAGAAATTATTTTTAACAATTGGTTGACACGGGCCCTCCGAAAAATCATTTTTTTTTGTACTGATGATGACCAGGCGTGATGCCGGTCAAATATTTACGAATTAAATTGATGTGAGAGGCGTCCATTAACGGCTGGTTTTATTCTCCGGTTCCTTCTATAATAGATTTTTATTTTATTTTTCGCCTTTATGCCACATCCTCATATCATAATATCCAGCCATCAAGAAACAACTAGTTGATTTTTGAATTTTAATCAAAATCGTTAGTTGGATTTTGAGAAAATTGAAAAAAAAAAATGTACATCAGTAAAGTGTACTTCAAAAAATATCCACGAAAAACTTTACTGATATACTTTTTAAACAGCTTCTAAAAAATAATTGATTTATGAATTTAATCAAAACCGTTAGACTAAATTTGAAAAATTCGGAAAAAACTGAAAAAGTACTAGTAGGCTACTTTTTGGCCTATTTTGATTAAAAGTTTATTTTAACTGTCCGAATTTAAATACAAAATTTCAACCTCGTAGCTCATTTCCTTCATCCCTTAAACCAGCGTTTTCCAAACTGTGAGGCGCGCCTCCCTAGGGAGGTGCGGACTAGTCTTAGGGGAGGCGCGAATATTAGCCAGAGCTAAAGTCTTATAAATAAAATAATTCATAATATAATAGTTTGCATTAATTAATACATTTTTTTGCTATAAAAATCTTTTTTATAAAATGGGGGAGGAGGGGGGGAGGCGTTATACTATTAAATGTAATGACAAAGTTTGGAAAACACTGCCTCAAACCATCACACACCGGCAGAGAGACCATTTTGCCACTTGTTTGAACTCAGGGGACCTCAAAACGTGTATATCCATTAAAATCTCAACATCGAATTTTTGACATGATCGCAATTATTTCACACTATGTATTACATATATAGGTAAAAAAAAGTCTTTCGTTAATTAAATGAGTGGAGTATTTTAATTATTCACTAATAAAATTCCTTTATCAAATTTAGTGAATTTTTTAAAAGAATATATAAAATAATCTGTTTAAAAAAATTATATTTGTCAAGGATTTAAACAAAGAATTTTTTTTCCATCAGTTTAAAATGTTCGCAGTATTTTCACAGTATTATTTAATTAAAATGTATACTTAAGAGAGAAAAATAAAAACAAAGCTTTGGTTTAAAAACATTTGATAAAATCTAAATAAAAAATAACGAGAACGTTTGTTTGCATCTCCTCATGAGTTGAATAGGATTTATTCTCAAAAAATAGACAACCAGACAGCAATAATATTTCTGAATTGAAGGACTATCCAGAGAGGCTGATAGGTGATGGGTCTCTTACTGCACCCCTGCAACGATTAGATGATAAAAGAAGCGTTTCTGCACTGTCGCTCTTCTACAGTCGGATTAAAATCCACCAATCCGCCCAATGCAGCATATGTTCACAACACAAGGGAGGTCCCAAGATCCTTATGCTGTTAAGCTCACGACTGGTAGAGCTAGTCAATTGCAGTCTTCTTTGTCCCTACACCTCCAAGCTTCCTCTCTCAATTTTGCCCACAAACTACAATCTTTAAACTTTTCTTCAACAAGCTGTTGTTGAGTCTCCCTTTCTTTATTATTCTTTTTTCGTATGTTCCTACGACCACTGGACTTTCTTTGTGCCTTATGTATCTAAAGAAAAAATAAAACGTAGTTGCAAAACTTGCCATTTCTTCTCTTAATCAGAGCTAATTAAGGCTTAAGGTTAAGAAGAGAAGAAAAGTTGGCAACTTTTTTTAATTTTTATTAGATCTTAATAAAATTAGAGATGAAGTTTACTTTGGGCTATTGAAAAATTAGATTAAATATTTTAATTAGCGCATTTAAGAAGCGACTTTTCGAAATTTCAATTTTAAGGGCCCCAAATGGTCATTTATGGGTAAAATTTTGACTCAACATTAATTTCTAAACTAGAAAAGATATCAATTTCCTTTTTTCGCTTCCTTAGATGAAAATCTAAAATCGTTGTTTCAGGGTTTTTTAAAATTCTGCCCCTAAGGACCTCATATCACCATTTTGAGGAAATTTTGAATTCTTCGATTTCCTTAAATATCAACATGATTTTTTGAAATTAAAATTCTTGAATAAATATCTATCTATCAAGGCTTTTAAAGTTTTTTTTGTGAACCTCCCCCATCAAATTTTTGTGTGTAACCCTTCCCCCTCCCCCAAATTTTTAATTCTTCTATTTCTTCAAATATGAACATGCTTTTTGGATTTAACATTCTTGAATAAAATCTATCAAGTTGTTTAAAGTTTTTTGTAAACCACCCCTCGCCAAAGGCGAGCTTAGGGTCCAGGGGGCGAAGGGGAGCTGGCGCAAGGTTGAGTACTAGTACTTTACTGTTGATATTTTCAGTATTTTTAGATTTTCTCAAATTCGCTGAAAAGTTGTTAATTAAAATGTATAATTCACTTATTTTTTAGATGCTCTTTAAAATGTATTTTCTCATTTTGCTCTCAAAATTGTTTTTTGAAGCACACTACTCTTCAAAGGAAAGATAGGAAAATATATATGTTTATAAATTTTACATCTTGAATTCTATCTAATGTCGGACCTACTGCCGGAAACTAAATATATGTCGACATAAATAATCTGGTGTGACAAGCACAGAACTTAAATTTCAATTACCGCAGGTAAGAGAAAATTTTGTGCTGTGCATTCAGTTACACCATATTTTATTAACTACGAGACCAAATAACTAGAGTACGGCGGAGGGAAAGGGCAAGCAAATGAAATTGGGCACACATGGACCAATAAAAATTTAAACAAATTCTAATTTAAAAAATCTTTCACGATTACTATATTAATCATTTGAAAAAATTCAATTCTTTATCCTATAATCCACATGCCTTACATTTTTTTGTAAGACAAATAAAAGCCCGCCTTTGGAGGGCATTGCGACTAGTAGTGTATAAGATATTAATTCAAATTCATTAAAAGAAAAGTAAATAATCTACTTATAAAATTAGATTTATTGAAAGAGAAAATACTTGTAATTTGATTAATTTATAGGTAGGTTTTCTGTAAAATTTAATTCTTTACTTGTTTAAGTTAGGCCTATATAAATTTATTTAAGGAGAGAAATAGTCTATACAATGAATATAACGTAAAATAACAAATATGTGTATTTCAATGAGACAGTTTATAATAGAGTGAAGGCCGAAGCCCAATTAAAATAATTATGCAGATAGAGAGAGAGAAAAAATTGTTGTATCAACTTTAATGAAATTATCAATTTTAAAATGATATGTTAATTAATAAAAAAAAATGTAAAAAAAAAATCTGGAAATATTATTATTTATTTTGTGAAAGTATTTGATTAGTAAAATGAAGGCAGATGTGTAATTAGCAGGAACAACGCGTAGGATGAATAAGCAAAAAGATAGCGTCGTTTCAAGGATGAGAGAAATGGAGTTTCGATGTACTCTGAATCCGAGGAGATAATCACATTGGCAGGAAGAGAGGAGCTTGAGACCAACATTTTGGGAAAAGCGACGTACTCCCTTTCATGGGAAAAATTACTGAGGTGTATTCCCGTTTAATTCCTCAGGAGCATGGATGGGCAAAATCCTTTAAAAAGGATTAGATGTCAGATCCGCAGATCCGATTTTGAAAAAGGATCCAAAAATTCGATCTGGACTTGCGATCCGAAAATCTGATCCGATCCAGTTTTATAAAAAAAAATTCCCAAATATAATTTGCACATTTTTAGGCGTTTGGATGAAAGATATATAATCATATCACACATGCGCTAAATGAATCAAAATTAACTGGTGTTCTGCAGAGATCGTTCGAGAGAGCAAAAATGAAATCCTAAATTTCACTCCATTTCGATTTGGATCGCGATCCAGATCAAGACCTGTCCAAAAAAAGGATTTCGATCCAGATCCAAAAATCCTGGCTCGGAAAGGAACTTCGGATTTAAATTCAAAAGGATCGAGATCCTGCCCATCCCTGCTAGGAAGAGTCATCTCTGATGATTTTTTTTCCATGTGGTATATTTGAACCTAGCTGTCTTTACTGCTTTATTTCCTGGGCTAATCGATAGAAAGTCTATTAATTATTTGAACTGATTTGAGTGTGAATGTGAATTGTGTGTAAATTTTCACTTTGTCAGGACTTTACCGGGCCTAGGGCTATATATAACAGGCCCCCCTCCCCAGTTTCATTGTAATTTAAAAATCTGCTGTGACTAACCGATCCCTTTGAGAGAAAGGAAGAGTGAAGTTAAAGCTGATATTTTCTAATTGTTTCAATCTCATTGATAATTTAGATGTTTAACAAATCTTGGCACTTATTATCTTAATAAATTAAAATGTAGACTGTGATAATTTGTTTTGAGATAAAAAAAAATCGATGTCAGCCACTTTCTGAATGAATGCGAGTCCCAAACCAGATTGTGAACCCCTGATCTAAAGGAATGCATCAAGTGACTTGGATAAAAAGTTCGATATTTTTTAAAATGTCTCTTCAATCTTAATTACCTATTAACACCCAACCCATTGATCTGAAAATATATATAAATAAATTTCAGATTCTACCCATAAAAACAAGAACAAAAGAACTGACAGCGCCTTCAATCACGGAATTTCTAAACCCACTCCCCCTCATTCCAATTGCAATGATTGATTTTATAGTTCTATTTGTGTGAATTGTCTCTCACTTTTTGAGATAAAAAATATTAAATTATTTTTAAAAAATCGCAAAATTTTCTCACATAATAAAAATGCTAATTATTTAGCATTATTTACGGGTATTTCGGTGTTAAAATTCTCCTTCATCTACAGGTTCCCTGGTGAAATAAATTTGTAAATTAATTTAGAAAAATAAGAAAATGATTTAAATTACCTCAAAGACATTAAATAAATAAAATAAAAACTTTATAATCTCCCGTTAATAAATTTACCTTTACTAATTAATTATTTAAATTAGCATTTTTATTTTGGTATCATCAACTTCATACCTAATAAAGATTGAATCTTTATAAATATTTGGAATAAAACACACTTCTAAAAGTAGTCTGCAGCTCTCATCATCTTTTATTTTGAATGCACCCTCCCTAAAGGGAAGGAAGGAATCCTTTGTAAAGACAAGGGAAGGGTTCTGTGCCTTTTAAGAGTACAAGGCAAAAAAACGATTTCGTTTCTCTTAAAATATGTTAAATGAAATCACAATGAGGATATATTACCACCCTATGATTTCATCTTAAAATATTCTTTATTTTTTTTTATAAAAGAAATATTTAAGAATGGGGCATACGTTACACAAAAGTATGTAGGGCAAATCTAAATTAATATCGTATTACTACAAATTTTTTCTCAGCCTGTCAGGATAAAAAAAAAAGGCAACGAATGAGTAAATAATTCACGCCCGTCTGTTTAACTGTCTACTTGCACGTGTCTCGTGATGTCAAAACCGCAATACCTATTATTCCAAGTTTATAATTTATTTACTTAAAACCTAGGGTTGAATTTGCTTGAGAGAAATATTTTAATTTTTTTAGAACTTAAAGGGGATAGATAGAATAATTATGCCTATTAATATATACAGTGTATGAACAACATTGTTGAGATTTATATTTAGAATTTTTTTTAAAATAATCTCTGTTCTTTAAAAGTTTTCTTGTCAATACAATAACGTCAGTATTTGATTGAAATTGGGATTTTCATTTGATAGAGGCTGACATCCTCTACATTTACTAATCCAATTGTTGGACAGCCACTTCTCATCTTGATTGAAAAAGTTATTAAAAAATGTTATTTCTTTACCTTCTTCATGGTGAAGTGTACCGGTATATCGTGCCTGATGTACTGATTGAATACGACCGTATATAAAAACTTTTATCCTACTGTATATTGTGTTTATATGCAGGGCCGGACTTAGAGAATTCACTCAATATAAAATTCAATAATTTAATTTAATATTATAGAGTATTTAGTATTCAATGTAATGTAATTAAAATCAGGCAAAACATTTCAGGATATTCCAAGGACTTTTGTCATGGAATTCTTCAATCATATCATCTAATTATTTTAAAATAAAGATGTTTAAAATTTTTTGATTAAAAAAAAGAAAAAAACATTTTGGGGATTTTTTTGAGAAGTGGGACTGATTCACTTCCATTTCTATGGAACCACGTATGCCCCAGAGGAAATTATTTCTTGTAATATACTCACTTCTTGGCACATGTGACTGGCGAGAGATAGAGAGGGCGTAGATTTATATTTAGAATTCAGAACGAATATGGGGAATAATGCAAATAGGACCAATGAATAGAGGTAAGATACTAAATAGGCGAAGCAAATTTAGCTTCTATTCTCGATTTGAAATTAAGTTATTTTAGATTTCATAGTGTTTTATTTATAAATAATTTACATAGTTTCAGTCTATGAATGATAAGTGACTATAGTGTATGTGAATAAATCACATCAATTTACTAGATTTTTAAAAGTTTTATTGCAGTGTCGTATAATGAAGGAAGTTACTGGTATAATTTTGACTTCTCAAGTGAATATTTAAAGGAATTTTTTGGAGTTAATAACTATAGAGATGACAATTTACCGACCGCTCAAATATAATCTTTGCAGACCATGGCGGGAGGTTACGACTCGATCGGAGAAATTTGATCAATTCACTCAACATGCAAAATTTCTGAAGAATGAGTCGGCCCCAAAAAGCCTGATTATCAACAAGTGTTTGGAACGTTCGTCACTTTTCTGGCCATTTTTCAATTCTCACCTTTTCACAAATTTCTGCTTTAAGTGGACGCGAGAGCTAAAGAAGTATCAAAGCTTTCTCTGTAATAACACTTGGCAAATAATGGAAGAAATAGTTCAATTACAAGCATGGGCGTAACTAGAGAATTTGGCTGGGGGCATGGGTCCAGCTATCCTCCGGTGGGTCTGGAAAGTCCCATATATTCTCAATTTTTTTTTTTGGGGGGGGCAGGCCCCTCCGGCACCCCTCTAGTTACGCCCAGGGTTACGAGTGTTGATAATAATAAACACATCTGCCAACGGGATACATGAATTTATTTTACAACACCGAGATAAATAAACTTGAAAATTTTTTTAAAATAAATGATTTGCCCATTTTATTTTGAAAGTGACATGAATTTCTTTATTTATAGGATAACGACATTTTCCAGCATTGGGATTTTATTATATTTCTTCGCTTAAACGATCTCAGTGATAAATAGAAATAAATATATCAATGATTATAAATAACGAGAATAGACCATTTAAATTTTTTTTCCCTCAGAATTGGAAGAAATAAATTATTCGGAGGGGATTTGACGCGTCTTCAAGACGACGTCCAGTAAATGTCTATTTTTAATCCCATTTGAATTTCTTAAATTAGAAAAAGGGACTCAAAGGGCCTGAGAAAAACGAGGCCAAAGGCTATATTTGCGCCGAAAGACAGGTTCAGAGAGTAGGATTAACAACCGAGAGAGGACGAAAGGGCCAAAAGGGCCAAAAGATCCGAGACCCGGCCAATTGTTTATCTTAGTCTCGCTTCTAAGGAAGTTTTTTTTTGGGTGCGGGCCTTCTCTCCTCCTTGGAAGATAAATTACTCGATAAAGAAAACACGTTAAAATGTCATTCGAATTCATTTACCAAATTATTAGATATGTTTAGGAAAGTATTTCAATTAAAGGCAAAATAATTAGGCTCTTTTTAGTAGATATTTAAATTAAATTATAGTGTTAGTTTAAAAAAAAATTTATAATTGTAAGGTTGCATTTGAAAATATCCTGATTAGTGGTTTGCTAGTGAAATGGGAGTGAGGAAGAGTGGAAACATGGGAGTAGATAAAATATCACAGTTCAATTTTATTTTATTACTTCAGTATTTAACATGTGAATGTGATGGGATTTCGCCGGCCTGTCAAAGCACGCCCTGGGTAACCTATATTCACGTAAACTGCTCACTTTCCCTGCACTGTCTGTCCGTCCTGGGTGCATCACTGTAAACCTCCTAACCAATAGAGTGAATTTTTATTATTACATATACCTATTATATATAAATTACTTTTTTTGTTATTTTAATTAAACTGTGTAGTGCAACATTGTGCATTATGTTCGTTCAGATAGTGAAGAGGCAAGGGGAAGGCGTTCCTGCAGGGCCGGCCTAAGGCGTGTGCGGTGGCACGCGTGCGGTTTTCTGTGGGGCGTAGAAAAGGGAAAAATAATAAAAACCTTACATTCTTAAATAGTAAAAATTTAAATATTATTAAGTCCAATACATCACACCTATTAAGGCTTAAAAAGAAAAATCAGGTACAATATGTTTTATTTAACAACTCTCATTGTAAGAGGCGCCAAAGTTCATCCTTGCACACACAGCATTTTGCTCTAAGTTTCCGAGTTGGTTTACTCGCTTGCTTCCCAGTCTATTTTTCTACTTATAGGCTTAAGGTCTCTTAAACAAAAAAAAAAAAAATAGAGTTAGGAAAACGAAAACGTGTGATGAAAATAAATGTTTCCCCGAAACCTCGGATTAACCGGCCAATCGAGTATCCGGCCAGGGTCTCGGATAAGGTCGATTAAAAGGGGTTTTACTGTATATCTTGTTTTTATTTATAATATTATTTTATTCTAAGATTATAAAGTCTTATGTACATAGTGCTTACCTCCTCTCTTAGACAGCGAATTTGTGATTGGCCTAAGGCGTTATGAGGGGATAATATTATTTTTGAACTTTGTTATTTTTTAAATATTAAACATCCTAAACAAGTCATTGAATATTCACAGCGAATCGACTTTTTAAATGAAGTTTATAAAATTCGATAAGAGTAATTTAATTAAGTTCCTTTGATAAGGAAGTAATAAAGATTGAAATCGTATTTTTTTATAATAATAATAAAAATTTCTAAACAACATTCTTCTTTTTTTATTAAATAATTTCACCTCGCATCTTAAGCCAAATTTTTTTATTATTGTCCACGTGACTGACATATTAAACAAAAAGTTTCGAAGGGAATTAATAATAAAAAAAATATGGTCGGAAGATAAAAAAAATTCTCTTGTAATATATAACTAGAACAAATAGCTAGTTGGGTTGCCTAACTAAAGGCGACAACTGCTTCCAGGTAACAAACACAAATGATTAATATTTATTTATTTAAAAGAGATAATGAGAAATTAAATAGAATAAATTAATTAAATTAAAATGAATGGATAACTAATAGAGATTGAAAGTTAACTCTTAAACAAATCTGAGAGAAGTTGAGAATAACGTTCTAATCGATAAGGCATCAAAGTTTGCCCCATGAAAAGTTAATAATTCTATTTCAATTCCTTGAACTAATGTCTTTGAGTAAACCAGAACTCTTCCAAATGATGACATGCATTAATTTAACTCTCAACTTTAATAGTTAAACGGTAAAATCAGATTAAATGTTTCAAAATTCAATCATAAAATCATTTCTCATTTCAAGTCTTTTTTTTTTTTTTTATTAAAAATATAGAAGTTTTACCATGATGAATGATTGATTTCTTGCATCTTAAAAATCAATCATTGAACAAATAACCGTCAAAATAATATGGGTTCATCCTAACACGCAATCCTCCATAAATAACCTCAATAGAAGCAGAGGGAGGGACTCAATCATCTAACACTATCAATGGATCGGAAACGATATTCTGAAAAGCATCAACTCTTTCATTAAGCCATGGTCCATTGCACAATGATCATAAGTGACTTCTAGAGATATGCGCAGGCAACACCTAAGGGATATTAACTCTGGAAAAATAAATCTGGACAGCGGATTAAAAAAAAAAAAAAAATTAATACACTAAGCACTATATGAATTTTGTCTGATCTATTGAGATCAGTGGCGGATCCAGAGGAGTTTCTCGGGGAGGGGGGATCTGGTGTGACTGGTCGCACAGCACACAATTTTTTCTTATTATCGCTAATTTAAAGGTGCATTCTATAGTTGTTTGCCAGAATATATATACAAATCAAATTTTTTTTTTTTTAAATTTTATATTAAAAATACAATTTTAAAAAAAAAAAAATATTTTTCTCAAATCTTGGGAGGGGGTAATTACCCCCTTTACCCCCCTGTATCCGCCTTTGATTGAGATTTAAATTACTGCTTCAAAATTACATATATTGCAATTAATATCATTTTTACTTTCTCTTACCAATATATTAATATATTAATGTATAGAAAGAGAGCAAATAGCAAATTCTGCTATATTAAAGAAAAAAAAATAATAATTAAAATATGTACGAAATTATTATATGTACTGTAAGGAAAGATTTTTTTAATAAAGCATTATTTTATTTTTATTTTATTTTATTATTTAGTATAGAAAAGAAAGTATCGGCTCCATTTCAAAATTTTGATGGAAATACACGCTTTGAGTCCAAAAAAGTGGGTTCAACAAAATGGTCTGTTTGCTATCAAAATAAAGTATGAAAGAAATGAGCTACGAGGGTGAAATTTTATATTTACGTTAGGTACCCTACTGAGGCGACAAAATAGGCTTTTAAATAAAATCGACTAAAAAATACTAGTACTTTACTGATATACTTTTTCATTTTTTTTTTTTTTTTTTTTCAAAATTCGCTCTAGCAACTTTGATTAAAATTCAAATTATTTTTTAGATGCTCTTTAAAATCTATATTCTCATTTTGGTCTCAAAATTGTTTGAAGACTACTTTATATATGGACCCTGTTATGCAATAGTGTGTCAAGCACCAAAAATATTAAAAATTGAGTTAAACACGGAATATTGTTTCAAATGCTATAATTAATAGTATTTTTTTATGAAATATGTCCTAAAAAAATTTATATTTAATGTTTCTTGCACAATTGACAAAAAAAATTACATATAATTCAATGAAAACAAAAAACTTTAAGGTGCGCGTACTCGGGGTGCTAATTTTGGGAGGTTCCAGCGGCCACAATTTTGAAGCTATCGACCTCAAATTTTTTTTTTAATTAAAGCTATTTATAATATCTACAACTTATTAAAGACCTTTTTTTTGATTTTCGAAAAAATAAATTTTTTTTTTTAGATTAATCGCATTAAATAAAAGATATTTTTAAAAAATTCGCTCTATATCTTATAGATAATTAAATTAGTAATCATTGTGTTAAAGAATAATTAATTTTTTACCCTTAATTAATTAGCTGGAAACTTTCAAATGAAATGGAATAAATCCATTGTATTCCTATGGGAAAAACTAACGCCATCTCTTGCCGCCTAGGGACTCGGTAGTCAACGTGTTCTAACGGTTTTTCGAGACGCGCACCTTAATGCTAATTTTCTCGGTAGCTCTTGACACACTAATGCGTAACAGGGTCCATATATGTAATAATAATATAGTGAGAAAGTATTGTGATCATATCAAAAATTCGATCTCGAGATTTTTTTTCTTATGTAAAGAAATACACATCGGAACAGATTTGTTCTCTTAATGTTATTTTTCATGTATTATCTCCGAGAAAGTCTCATCTAAAATTTTAATAAAATCGATTGAAAAATAAAGAAATAAATTTTTAGGGAGAGCGGAACCGGTCTCTGAAATATTCATGTATTTATACCACGAAGAAGACTCATTTAAAAAAATCTGTTTCTAAAATTATGTTTCTAAAAAACTTAAAAAAAAAAAAAAAAAACTTAATCTAAATTCAAATTTTTCTAAAAGTTATAGAGGCAAGTGGCTAAGCGGGATAAGCTGCGGATTACGGATCAGGGGTTTCATATGCGGGAAAGCAAAACACGATCATAATATAAATTATATTATTGAACATATAATATTGCGGGAAAAAAAAATTGATTAAAGATTTCATGTTTTCCACAAGTAAAATATAATTCCCCTTGAAAAATGTTGGAAACAATCCGGTCCCCCTCCCTCCCCCCACATTCGGCCTTTGATCAACTCGTCAGTAAGAAATGTCAATCAATAAAACAACCATGAATTTTATCTTTTTATTTATGAGCGAGCGTGCTTTTATTTTTTATTTAAAAATAAGAGGCTTTGGAGTAATTCAATTAATTTCTTGATGGAGTGTAACATGGAGGGGAGCTCTTTTAAAGGGTGTATGTGCAAATAGCCAAATGATAATTTGACAATTAATTGATCTCGATTACTCTACTCTATTTTACAGCGTTCATTTAATATAAATGAGAATTATAATAGAATAAACGGGTAGGTTTTTGTTTTATTCTCTGGATCAATTGGTTCATAAATTTATGGCTAAAAGACAATGCAATAGGCAATGACATTATTATATGAACGCGGTAGATTGTTGTAGTATATTTGAATGAAAAATAATAAATTCTATAAAAGAAGAATTTTTGACTATAAAATGGTGGAAAATGTCTACTACCAGCCAACGAAAGTGAAGAGAGAGAAAGACGAAGAAATATATACGTGATATTATCATGGGCGTAACTAGGAAATTCGGCTGGGGGGGGGGGGCATGGGACCAGCCGTCCTCCGGGGGGCCTGGAAGACCCCATATTGACTCAATTTTATTTGGATCAGGGAGCTTTCTGGAGGGGGAAGGGCGGGAGGGACCCCCTTAGTTACGCCCATGGATATTATTTTATAGTATATTTATACTAATAATTTTCATAAACATGTATCATTTGAAACGATCGTAATATTACATAAATAGTAAAAGAAAGTAAAAGTAAAAATATATACAAATCAAATTTTTAAGTATTTTAAAAACAAAAATTTAATTTCGAAGATAAATATTTTTTTTTTCTAATCTTGGGGGTGTAATTATTCCCTTTACCTCCCCCCCCTTGTATCCGCCCTTGATTAATGTAGAGTTTATTAGTATTTCGATATTTAATGTATCATTTTCAGTAGGAATGCAAATACAATACTAATTAATATATTAAAACATATAACCTTGTGTTTTTTATTTTACCTGATTAAGTTTTTTTTTAATTTAAAATTTTTATAGTGTATTAATAATTAATTGAAAAAACAAAATTAACTCTTTGTAAGAAAGGGTTCGACGGACTAAATTGTAATCAATCCAATAATAAGTAATTGTCGCAAAGGTATTATACATAACCAAATGTTAATTTTATAATTAATAAAATCTTTGAAACAACTAGCTTTTAATTAGTATATTTAATTTTAATTTAAGAATTAAAAGAAAATATTGAAAAATTGACCTAATCGAATACAGCGCAGAGGACGTTGAACTCACAGCCGGGATAATAATTGTTTATTTAACAATTTTTGTGAGTACGTTTATTTGTTGATCCCATGGCCCGTTGAAATCGAACCCGGGATCTCCAGCCTATCGGCTTACCTTTCCACCAGGCGACCGCACCAACAAATGACTTATCAAGTCCGAATCGTGTATATTAATAATATCTTATTCAAATGAATAATTATTTAAATAATTGTTTATTTCATTGTTAGGTATATTTGCTTATTTTTTTTTGTTCTAGCTTGTACCCTTAAATGACTTTATTATTAGTTACCTCAATACTGACGGTTTATTAAATTGAAGGAATTTTCGAGGTCTTCAGGTGTTTGAAGATGGTCGGCTGAAAAAAAATAATGAAGAAGCCGATCTGAAAGTAGGCTGAAATTAAATGAGCGCTACGCCCGGGGCGGATGAGGTGTGGCCTCAAGTTGAAGAGGTCTACTTCGCGGTGGTCCTGAGCCCGGAGGCCCCAGGGGGTCCCAGAGGGGTCCCCGGGGACCCAGGACTCCCTTCCTCTATATATGGATGGGGCGATTGAGCAATCAATATGAAAACCTTTTTTCAATTACACGACATCCTTTCGGGGTCCACATAATTACCTATTTATCACTCCGAAGTCAATCGATTCAAATAAACTTACAAAAAGTATATTTTGTTACGTACAAGAAGAAGAAAGTGTTAGACCTCAGACAAGTAGGATACATTTCATTTAAAAAAAGATAAGTATAAAATTTAAGATGCAATAAAATGGCTCCTGGGTAGTCTATTAAAAAGAGGAAAAAAGACAGCCAATAAATAAAAGATTATTCTTTTTAAATCTTCTTTTGAGAACACTTTTCCCTCTCTTCATTATGATAAAAAAAAATGGCGAGACACTCACCGCAAATCTCTTAATTCTTTTTAAATATATAATTCCTCAACAAAAGGAAATAGATAAAAGGAAAGGGAAGTTCACCTCCCTTCACCCTCCACCCCCTTGAAATCTCAAAGAAAATATTTTTATTGAAGGAAGCGAAAATGAAAGTAAAAGAAATATTTAATATTGTTATTATCAAGGAAGGTTTGTTTGCAAATGGCAGTCAAAGTTATTTCTTTAAATATTTTATTGAGTCTCGGTTGAGGACCTAATACATTTATAATTAAAAACCAAAACGTCAATAAAATATTTAGACTGTCAGTCTCTGCATTAGCAAAGCTTCATTGTGCGCTGAGAGCCAATGAGCTAGAAAGGGCCCAAATGGCGACGTGCCACGAGGTTTAAATTATCAAAAAATTTTTAACCTTTTGGTGGAAACAGTTAAAGTTATTAATTATAGTTGCCTTTTGCTTGAAGTTTTACTTTATATATATTATTCATATCTTCGGAATTTTAAATAAATTTAGTCTATTATCAGAAAATTTTGATTAAGGACTGGCGACTGCATTGCAAACATTAACAGTTTCGGTCTTATTTACTTATTTTAGAAAAAGATTTTGTATAATAAAAAATTGTTTTAAGACTAGTGATTAACTGTTAAATAACAAATATCAAATATACTATTAATATATGGACCGTTTATTTTGAAAGTGGTGTAAGTCCATTTTCTATTGTTTTCGAAAAAGCATATCTGTTTATTAAAAAATCAATTTACCGACCAATTTTCAATTGTACAAAACATGGGAATTTTTTAAGAAATTTACCACTAGCTAGTTATAGGCTACATAGAAAATTTACATTAATTTAAGCATAAATTATGTGATATCTCATTGTTTGTAAAAATGGACTTACACTTTCAAAATAAACGGTTCATATACATATTACGGTAGGCCGAAAAAACTCATTTTTTTTTTATTTCGAAGTTGTAACAGATGGGAAAATTTGCGAATTATATAGAAAAAAAATTATCGAAAATCGGTTAACATCTTCCGGTCGTGCATAGGCCCTAAAGTTTGACAAAATATGAAAAAAAAAACTTCGTTTTTGCGATTATTCTTTTAATTTTTGAATTCTTACCATAATAAAACAAAATGTTCTTATTTTCAAAAATAAAAATACTGTAACTATTAAGTTAAAAAAAATTATATTAAAGATATAAAAAAAAACTCGTAAAAATGTAACTTTTTCATTATTTTGGCAAATTTTGGGGCTGATGCGCGACCGGAAGATCTAAACCAAATTAAAACACACAGTTTTTAGGCTCTTTTTGAAGACGTTGCAAACTATTACATTACGAAAACACCTTATTCAATAATTAAAAAAATAATAAAAAAATGAAGTTTTTTTTTTTCATATTTTCTCAAACTTGAGGGCCTATGCGCGACCGGAAGATGTCAACCGATTTTGATTTTTTTCCTTTTTTTTTGTCTATCTAATTCGCAACTTTTCCGCGCTATTACAACTTCGAATGAATGAATGAATTTCATAATTGATCATGACACCTCTAGTGCTCTGAAGATGGTCCTAAACAGGACCGAAACGTCATTAGGGGGAAATAAATGAAATTACGCTTAGCTGCACTCTAATTTCTCATTATAGGCATTCCTACAAATAAAGATAATTTTTTTGTTATTTATTATTAAATATATAATAATAGATTAATTTATTAAAATATATAACCTTGTGTTTTTAAATTAATTTACTTAATTTATTAAAGGAAATATTTTTAAGAAAAATTTGTATTCAAAAATCATTAGTATTAATTGAAACCAGAGGTATTGTACTTATAAATCCTCTTTTAATATTATTAGATAAAAATATTTTTATTCTATAAATAAAAGATTTTTAATTAAAAATGCATTTCGTTATCCAGCTGGTAAATCTAATAATAGAGAACAATATTCATTAAATGGGAATATAATTCCGATATTTATTTATTATTAGAATCTCTATTTTAGGATTATTAAACCGAATAAATCAATTATATTTTCAATCTATTTAATGAATTTTTTTATTTATTTTTTTATTCTATGAGTACGTGTAATTAGAAAATAAATTCTCTTGCTTTCCCAAAATAAAAATAATTGCAAGGATTCATTAAAAAAATGGAATCGCGAGTAGTAAATAAATGAAGAAATAAATATGGACGAGATCTAAAGGTAAATAGCCTCAGATGCCGAAAAAAATTATAAACAAATTAGAAAAAGAAAAATTTCAAAATTTAAAAAAAAGTTAGGAAAATTAAACAAATTAAAAATGTATTATTATTTCTCAATTAAATCATTTAAATTTTTTTTTTATTTATTATTAATTATTATATTTTATTTTTAGGCGAATGGCTGGATGTATATGTAAGAGAATAGAATAAAAAAAGAACCTACAGCGACATTTCTGACGTCCATGCGATCATCTTCATGGCTATAATGAAGAAAAAAACATAACTAATGTGCCTTTTATTCTATCCTGCTAAAAATAATTTTATTTAAAATTTTATTAGTGAATGATAATTTGTGAAAATTAAAAAAAATAGGCTAAAAATTTCAGAATTTATTAAAAATTAACATGTTTTTTTTTTTTTAATTAATCTTTGAAATTTATAATTTAGTTTAACAAGAGTGTGTTTCTTATTGGCGAGGTCAAATGCTCCATGGCCTCCGAGAATCGAACCCAGGATCTCCAGCCTTTCCGGGGCAGCAGCGTGCTGTCCATTGCACCAGGCCACCGGGAAGGCCGAGGGTCCGGTGGCCTGGTGCAATGGACAGCACGCTGCTGCCCCGGAAAGGCTGGAGATCCTGGGTTCGATTCTCGGAGGCCATGGAGCGTTTGGCCTCGCCAATAAGAAACACACTCTTGTTAAATACACCTCTGTCTTAGTTAAAGTCTGATTGGAGGTATTTTGAATACTAATATAGATCTCGAAAAATATTAACTAGACTTTTTAATTTCTCCATTTACATAGAATTGAAATTTAAAGAAAATTTATAATTGATTTTTTTCTCTGTTGATCCAAAAAACAATTTTTTTTAGGCCAAGGGGCGGAAATTAATTTGCCTTGGGTGACAAAACCCCTAGAGCGGACTCTGAGATATTAAGTTAATACAACCGGTCCAAATGGACGTCTATTGCTTTTTAACTATTTTTTTTTTTTTTTAATAAGAGAAAGGAACTAAATATACAGACAGCTAATCCCATCTCGAATGCTCTTCAACCCATTTATATTAATGATTTGTGATGATATGATGTGTGGGAGTATTAATTTGAAGTGAGAGGTGATAGACGATGTTGTTATTAATTTATATAAATAGAGAAGAGATTAATATACACAAAATCTGGTGTGACTTAACTCACAGCACACATTCGGTAATCGTTGTTGTGTACTGTGCTGTCACACCAGATTTTTTGTGTCGATATAGTTTCCCATAGCACCCAAGTTAAAAATTTGACCATTGCGGTTCATAGCGCTGAGCTACGAATGCTTTCATTGGAAATAAGAGAAAGTAAAAATCTGAAATACTACATCAAATACGTTTAGGAAAATATTTATTAAATATACTTTTTAAAGAACATCTAAAAAATAGTTGATTTAAGAATTTTAATCAAAATCGTTCCAGCGAATTTTGAGAAATATGAAAAAAAATAAAAAAGTACATCAGTAAAGTGTACTTCAAACAATTTTAACGAAAAACTTACAGATATATTTTTTAAAGAGCATCTAAAAAATAGTTGAATTATGAACTTTAATCAAAATCGTTAAACCAAATTTTGAGAAATTCGAAAAAAAACAAACAAAAAAAAACTTAAAAAGTATCTCAGTAAAGTACTAGTACTTTTTGGGAGATTTTGTTCAAAAACTTCGTGTCACGTCCCCGGGGGGTGCCTAACTTCAATATATAATTTCAACCTCCTAACTCTTTTAATTCTTGAGATATTTTATACACATACACACAACCCATATTGCGTAAACCACTCAGGGGACCTCAAAACATGTATTTCCATCAAAATCTCGACATCGAATTTTTGACATGACCACAATACTTTCTCGCTATATATTACATAACTGTGATCAGTGGTTAGGGCACACCGAGTACATATTGGTGCATCCGTGGTTCGACCCCTGGCGGCACCTTCAGTTATTTGAATTAATAAATATTTGATTGTATGCGGCTTATATACTCGATGTATATATAAAATCTTTTATTTATTATATAAATGTTATATAGGTAAAAGAAAGTAATGCAATCTGTTTTTTTACCCGATTGCATGGATTTAGCAAAAACCTCCCTAAATGCGGGTTTGGGGACAGAAGACTCTCCCCGAAAGCCACCTATAAGGGTGCAAAACGTCATCAACTTGTTCAAACAAAGCGTGACGGACGGACAGACCCTCCGTTATTATTAGATAATTCTTATAAGTTATGTATTCATTTATTTGTAATCTTAAATATCCATCTTTTCCAAAGCAGGAATGTTGTCTCAACCAATTCCATGGAATTCTTTACCATTTCGTCAACAACCGTCTCACTCTTTCTCTCTACGACCTTTGAAGGCCATTTGTGTACCCAGATTATTTCAGTCACAAAAAAAAAGAATGAAATAGATTTAAAATAAATTTTATGTATGCACTAAATTTTCTGTTACTCTTTTTGATTTGAATAGTCTTAGTTAAATTAAAAGTTAAAATTAAAAATACGAGGTGATATGTTTCAATATATTATTTAAACTCTTGATCGCGACATTTGGAATGTCATCTTTAAAATTGATACAAATACTAATAAATTTTATTTATTTATTTACAGTAATTATTATTATTATTTTTTTTTTATCATCGGGCGATACATTTAAATATACAATTTAAATATTTTCCTCAAATCTCGGGGGGGGGGGGATTAATTACCCCCTTTACCGGGATGGTGTATTCACCCTTGATACAGGGCTACTGCTAATTCATGGTACAAACTGTGAGGGCTGGCGTACAGCACAATGTAATAACCACTTTTTATATAGGAATGTATGGGCAAAAGTAACATTAATTAAAAAACACTTTCACTTTGGTTTCCTGTGTTTGTGCTTCGCCTCGTCGTTTTTTTGCCCATAAATTCCTATACAAAAAGTGATTTTTACAGTGACCTATACCAGCCCTCACAGTTTGTACCTTGAATTAGCAGCCACCCTGTATACCATTTCCAGGATACAAAACTAAGTACGTTTGAACTAGTCTTTAGAAAAGTTCAAATAGTTTCCTGATGTACTTTTTTCAGTTTTTTCGATTTTCTTTAGTTCCAACTATTTTGTTTAAAATTCAAAAATAAATTATTTTTTACATGCTCTTTAAAATGTATATTCTCATTTTGCCCTCAAAATTGTTTGAAGCACACTTTACTCTTGTACTTCATAGGAAAGATAGGAGAATGGTTGCCATGGTAACAGAATATAATTTATTTTTAGATTAAAATGCATATAATTCAACTATTTTTGAGATGCTCTTTAAAAAGTATATCAGTAAAATTTTTCGTGAAAATTGTTTTAAGAACACTAATGATGTATTTTCAAATTCATTTTTCCGGCTCTTCCTTCCATAGAGCCAATGTTAAATCCCTGTGGGGATTTCCATGTTAATTTCGATTCAAAAAGGGAATTGAAATTTTTAGCACATTTAAAAATTTTTTTCCAATTCTTATGAAATTTTATATTTATTTAGGATTCTCTATTGAGTATAAAATTTCCAAATATGAGATTAAAATTTGATAAATAACCATAGTTTATTTATTTCAAGCAGTCAACATTTAAAATATATAGAACCTATGAAAATTTGAAATCAATTGACTTTTATACTTTTTTTTTACTTATGAAATGCAAATTTTTTATGGTCAAGTTAACTACAAAATATATCTCGACACAAAAAATCTGGTGTGACAAGCACGGAGCACAACTTCCTTTTACCGAAGGGTAAGAGAAAGTTGTGTGCTGTGCGCCAGTCACACCAGATTTTTTTTATAAAAATAAATGTAAAGCAGATATTTTCATATCTTTATAGCTTTGTCAAGGGATCATTTCAACCCCTTAAGGTGAAAAATGAAAATATTCAAGGGTGTTGAATCTGAGTATATATATTTTTTTTAATTTGGTAAAAAGTCGACTTTTAATTGGACGAGTTTCGAGCAGGGCGTGAGACAAAACAGGCTATCACTCTTATCTTTTGATTCCTTTTTTTCTCTTCTTCTCTCTTTTAATTCTTATTCTTCCTTTTAAATTCCCACTCTTCGTTTTTTTTTTTTTTCTTGCCACTATTTACCTTTTTTTTATATTAGTTATTCCGTCTTTGTGTATACGTTTATCCACTGGTGTTGCTTTCCAGTCTGGAGCATCGGGGGAACTCGTAAATCCCCTAAAACGGTCTAAACATCGCATGACCCACAAAACTGTTAAAATTTGATTTGGGCCAGCTGACTTGAGTGAGCCGCTGTGGCTATTATTAAAAAAAAATTTCATTCATATTTTATCCCCTTAAAAAATATTATCTCCTTTTTATTATACTTTTATCCCGGCGATCATCCCAAATTCAAACTCGCTGGCCTTGATTGTCCGAAGCTCATTCCTCTCTTTCATTACGATGATTACGTTACATAAAATTTTTTTGTTCTAAAGAAAAAAAAAAGTTTATCGTTATTTTTTTCTTTCAAGTTTTACGAGTTTATTTATATTATCAGCTGTTTTCAAATCTCAGTAACCTTGACACTGGCCTAGATTGTTTAAATCCAAGACATTTAAAGGTAAAAGTTAATTATTTTATTATATCTTTTTTTTATTGATTTATGGCATTCATTTGAAAGAAAAGAAAAAGTTTGAAACTTAGAAAAAAAAAAAATTAATCATTTCGTTAATATAGGTAGAAACAAAAGGGGAATAACTCTCCCAGGGGGGCTCCCTCCTACACAACAAATATTTCTGGATTATTCCACCTGTCAGCATTTGATTACAGTAAGGTAGGTCAAATGATCAACTAATGGGCAATTCGATTAATTGACCAAGGATTCTCACACACGCGTGGTTGGTAAAATAACTAAAATTCATTTGGGTTGTCTAGAAAATGTATGCACTCAAAATTCTTTTAATATTTGTAGTGTAGGCGAACAAAATCGGTTCCCCAAAGATAAAATTTCAAAATAAGTAAAGTGAATTTAGTTTTCAGGGTCACTTAATCCACTAGTAAAAATATTCTCACAAAATACAAAAAATCTGCTGTGACTGAGTACAGCACACAACTTTCTCTTACCGAAGGGTGCTGGAGACACTATATTTTTTGTGTCTAGATATATTTAGTTTTCCATAGCACCTAATTAACTTGACCACTTGCATTTCATAAATAAAAAGTAAAAAAGTCAGTTGATTCAAATTTCCATAGGCTCTGTGTGTTTTAAATGTTGACTGCTTGAAATAAACTATGGTTATTTTATAAAATTTTAATCTCATATTTGTATTTTACATACAATCATAAATAAATACAAAATTCGGAAAAAAAAAATTTTTTATGTTCCAAAGGGAACCGACCCCCCTTTTGAATCGAAATTATACATTTTTTATATATATATATATATATATTTTAAAGAGGATTTAAAAAATAATTGATTGAATCTTTGGAGTGAATTTTGAGAAAAAAACTAAAAAAGTACATCAGTAAAGTACTAGTACTTTTTAGCCGATTTTGTTCAAAATTTGAGTGTCGGCCATTTGAATTTATTATTATTATTCAAATGATATTGTCACAGATATAAAAACCTTTGTAATCTTAACTGAATGTACCTGAAGAAGGCCACAAAAGGAGTGGCCGAAACGTTGTAATTTTTACAAATAAACTACAGTTAAACCGAAAATCAAATTCTTTTAATAATTATTTCTTTGGGAGAGGAGTGGGGCCCCTCCCCCTCTGTGTATGTCCCTCAAAAAAAAAAAAAAAAAAAAATCATTGACAAGTGAAGCTCTAAACTATGAAAAATTTGATTTATGTATCTTTTATCTGAATAGTTGATGTCTCATTTTTTTATAAATTAATTTTGCCGACCCCGCAAAGGGCTAAGATAGAAGAAGTAGGACAAAATTTCTTAAGATATTTTTTTTTTAATAAAATAAATAAATATCTTCTTAAATAATAAAGAAAAGTAGCAGGCAGCCAGGTAATTAATCTCCACGAAATGAAACAGAAAACAGTTTCAGCTTTAATTATTGATAAATAAGGCTATCATCAGTCCAATTATTGAGAGTATGAGTATGTTGTGGAGTTGCCAGTTGGTGTACATAAATTATTTGTATAAAATACAAAACACTACACTAAAAAATTTTAATAATTATTTATACATAGGCTTACTTTATTTAATTAATAAAAATTAATTGGTTTTGATTTTTCGTAAGGTTTTCAATTAGCAAAAATCTTTTGACCCTCTCATTTTGGGGATCCGACTAATTTTCATGGACTGTGTTATTTAAATTTAAAAGTTTTCTTCTTTCCATTTAAATCCTCAGCTAAAGATTGAAATGTAATTATAATTTCAAATGATTTATCACTTTTTAAGAAATTCAATAATGAAAGGGTGAAAAACTTTCAACAGGAAGTTGCTAAAACAAAAAGGACATTACTGAATTATTTATTCATTACTTAAAATCGTTATCAGTCGCGATATAAGTTTTCACTTTGGTCGTACGGTCTGAAGAACACATTTATTTTATCATATATCCCTTTCTTTTTCTGAGTATCCCAAAGTCTGGATATCAGTGCAATGTGAGAAAAAAGAGAAGAAAAATACATTAGTTCTATTTTTTTTTTTTTTTAACGAAATCATAAAAAAAAGAGATGTGAGATTTTGGTTCGCTTAAAACGGAAGACTTGAGCTCCCTATTCGGAAATCCTGAATTGTGGAACAAAAAAAAATCCCAAAGCCTTTTAAAGCTCAATCAATAAAAGTCGCTTTTTGTGTTTAAATAGCATATATTCATGAATAGGAAGTGATATGTGTTAAAGTATCCATAAAAGCTCTTGGAGATTTCCTATTGTCACTCATCTGCGGGCAGCAATTAATTATTCCGACCACAAATGAATTTTATTTAATTATATACCTCATCAAATATCCTCGGGAATTTGACTTCACAAATTAAAATATCAATTTATAATCAAGCGAGTTAGTTGTATTCCTTTAATGTATTTAATTATCTAAACTTAATTTATTTTTTACAGTCGCGTCTTTTCTTGAATACAAAGAAATCTTTTAAGATGAGAAAATGAAAAGAAATCTCAAGATCTCTCAATTAATTCTCCAATTACGAAGAAAGAGATAAGTTTTCTTCTTCTTTCCATTAAACATTAAATATACCTCAGTTAAAGATTGAAATGTAATTATAATTTCAAATGATTTATCACTTTTTAAGAAATTCAATAATGAGACAAAGAGAGAGATAATAATTATTATTATTGAAAAATTTACTTGAATATAACAGCAGGTCGATCCACTTCTGCTGGTAATGCATTTTTACGCCTATACCAGGGCTGACTTTCAAAGAATTGGCCCAGGGGGTACTGAGAAAAACGTGGTTCGTGAAAATAAAAACCACTCATTTTTAGCGCTCCCTGTGGGCAGATTAACACCCTCTTAAGACCACATAGGACTATAAATTTGCCAAACCTCACCCTAAGTCAGAGATATAAGCAAAATGAAAAGCCACACTCACATATATTTATTATTAATTAAGATTTGCTTGCATTTCTGGGGTCCTTATGACCTCAAACGTAAAGAAATATAAAAAATCTGGTGTGATGGTCGCACAGCACACAACATTCTCTTACCAGATTTTTTCTGTCGACATATATTTAGTTTCCGACAGTTTTTTTTTTTTAAAAACCCTTTTCGGCTACAGAGGCCATTTAGGGGTTATTTATTTATTATATAAATTTTAATATACATTGTATCGATGGCAACCGGGGGGCGTTCCACACGCTGATTGCTCGGGGTCACCAATCCTGAGCTTTCGCCGCGCTTGGCATTACTTAACCTCAACGATTGTGGTGACTGTTGATCTTCTCCGTTGCCAGGCCCCCGGCTTCCGACAGTTGAATTTAAGATGTAAAATGTATAAATATGGGAAAATATTTATATTCTGTTACCATGGCAACCATTTCTCTTATCTTTCCTATGAAGTAAAAGAGTAAAGTGTGCTTCAAAAGATTTCAAGGGCGAAATGAGAATATACATTTTAAAGAGCATCTAAAAAATAATTGATTTATGAATTTTAAAGTTTTTAAGTTGGAGCGAATTTTGAGAAAATAGAAAAAAACTGAAAAAGTACATCAGTAAATTACTAGTACTTTTAAGCGGATTTTGATCAAAAGCTTATTTTCACGCCTCAAGTGGGTGCCTAACTTAAATTTAAAATTTCATCGTCGTAGCTCAATTCTTCCTTTTATATTATATTACGGTAAATATATATACGGGAAAGATTTGTCAGTGGCTGTCTGAATATTAAAAGGAGCAGTCAAAAATAAAAGCCTCCGATTTCTTGTTAATCTATCGAGACATTTCGGGTTAATTTTATTTTACTGAAAGATTGATGGAACAATAAAATTGACCCGAAAGGTCTCGTTAGATTGTTAATAAATCAGGGGCTTTTATTGTTCATTTCTCTTGCTCCTTTTAATATTCTTTTTTTTTTTTAATCTAAAAAAAAAAAAACAATTTTTATTAGAAAAATTTTTAAATAAAAAATTATTTATTAAATTTGCAAAATATAAATAAAACTAACAGCATCACCCAACTTCGGCGGGCGTTGTCTCTGGATATGATTAGTAGTTGTCGCCATAAATTTTAATAAAATTTCATTTAAACTCACATTAATAGAAATAATAAGATTTAATATTATTATTATTTATATGAAATATTTTTATATAAGAATAGAAAAGCTTTTCATTAGCCTGACAATTGCAAAGAATACTTAAAGGTCTTCTCATTTTAAAAGAATTAAAAGTAAATATATACTAATATTATTAGTAAGTGAGAATATAATGTAAATAAAAAAAAATTTCATTAACATTCACTAATATTGCAAAGAATACATAAATTTTTTTCATTTCTAATATCTTCATACATTTCCTATGGGAGAAATCGTAACTTCAACAATTAATAACTCAAAAAGTTATAGGAATTTCGGGACGAAAATAATTAATCCCTTGAGGGTCTTCTTTAAGCATATAACATTTGGAAGTTGTCCAAATAGAACGCGACAGACATTAGTGAATTATATTCAATATATAATATATATAGAGATTTTATCATTGGAGCAAATCATATAACGACTAAGAGGGCCGCCGAGAGCAAAGGAGCTATTCCTCTTTATCTTTATTCTGACACATAAATGAGATCCTATTCATCAAGCTCTGGGTATATGCATGTGTGTGTGTGCCTGGCTGACTTGGAAACTCAACCCTGACGTCACTATATAAATAAATAGTAATACAGGTTCACTCAACATACGATAAAAAATCTTACTTCCCTGTAGCTCCCCCTCTGCTTTGCACTCAAATAGCCAAATGCAAAGAATGGATGGGGATGTCGCCACCCTTTGTTTTCAGAACGGAAATAAAAAAAAATTTAAATACCGTATTTTATATTCAGTAAATTAAAAAGATCGTCTCAATTAAAAAAAAATTTATTAAAATAATTGAATTTCATCAAGATTATTTATGAGTTGATAAGGGAGAGAAGAATATTTGTGAATAAAGCTGAAATAAATTATGAGATCTCCTCTCTTGTATATAAAATTTGAAAGTCAAATTATTTATTTGTATTTTTACATAAAGCCATGGTTAAAATGTGCATTTTCTCTCGTTTTTTTTTTTTGTTGTATAAAGAAAATGCTCTAAAAAACGATGCTGTTCAGCTGTTGAATTCACATACTCACTTATCTGTTTAAATAATTACTAAGAAGACCTAAAAAAATAAAATTTTCAATGTCATGTAGATATATAGGGGAGAGAGTATTAGATTCATGTCAAAAACTTTTTGATGGAAATACACGCTTTGAGGCCTCCTGAGTACAAAAAATTGGGTCCCGCAAAATGGTCTGATATCAAAATAAAGTATGAAGGGAATGAGCTACGAAGTTGAATTTTTACTTTCTCTTACCTCTATATATGTTAATATATATAGAGAGAAATTATTTGGATTCAAGTCAAAAATTCGATGTCGAGATTTTGACGGATATACACGTTTTGAATCCAAAAAAGTTTTTCGCGACATGGTCTGTCTGTGAACAAAATATCTCAAGAACGAAAAGAGCTAGGAAGTTGAAATTTTATATTTAAGTTAGGCACCCCCATGGGACGTGACACGAAGCTTTTGAACAAAATCGACTAAATAGTACTAGTACTTTACTGATGCACTTTTTTCAGATTTTTTCGATTTTCTCAAAATTCGCTCCAAAGATTTCTCATTTTGCCATTCAAATCTTCTGAAGACTTTATACTCTTGAATTCCATAGAAACGATAGAAGAAATAGTTGCCTTGGTAACAAAATATAAATATTTTACATCTTGAAAATCGAATGTACCGTACTGTCGGAATCTAAATATATGTCATCAAAAAAATCTGGTGCGACCATTCACGCCAGATTTTTATATTTAAGTTAGATATCCTCTTAAGACGTGAAAATAAGCTTTTAAATAAAATCAGCTAAAAAGTACTTGTACTTTATTGATGTATTTATTCAGTTTTTTTCGATTTTCTCATAATTGGCTTTAACGATTTTGATTAAAATTTATAACTCAATTATTTTTACAAACACAGAACACAATTACCGAATGTAAGAAAAAGTTGTGTGCTGTGTGAGTAGTCACACCAGAGTTTTAATATAATGATTGCTCAATAAATAATAAAATTTTTATAAAACATAAATTAAAAAAAGAGGAATTATTTTAATTTATTTTTTAATCTTATCAATTAAAAAAAATTTTGTCCTGACGTTTCAGGTGCAAACAGTCACATGATATTTTTTATCATTATCGAAAACTATAAAAAAAATTTGGTGTCATCCAACAATACACAACCTTCGTAAGTTGTCAATCACACTAAATTATTTAAAATTCATTATGATTAATATTTAGGCCTGATTTATTGTCTGGTATTTTTACAAGACCGCCTACGGGCCTGCTTGCACTCGTGCAGGGCTCTAACGGGCTTGTTCTATTATACATTTATGTGATATCTACGATTTAATATCGACCCTGAATCAAAGGATAAAGCAAAAAAAAAAATTTCATTTTGTTTCTATAAAACTACAACAACTAAAAACTAAAGAGGAATAAATTATTAATACCTATAATTAAATTTCGAAAAACGCCTCTAATCTATTAAACAAAGAAATAGTTTCGAGACAAATTCAAAAGGTGCTATTCTTCCAATTACTTTAAATTCCCATAATAATATATCATTAAGTGGTTTGGAATCTCACGGACAATATGGAATATATAAAGAATAATAAAAAAGATATATGATTAGAATTTTCTTTTTATTAGTTAACCCACCCTCACCAGTTAGGAGAGATATCGAGGATAGAGGATCCTGACATTTCTATTATTAATACTTGAAATACTCGATAGATTCATCTTTGTTCTAATCATTTTTACTTTCTCTTGCCTATATATACAGTAGGGTGTCCCTTATATGAGCAAAAAAATTTTTTTTGAAATACCGGAACGCATACCCTCTAATTTTTTTCAACCTACTAAGCCTTACTTATATATGAAATTTTATTCACCTACGTTGACGTTAACCCGTGCCGACCTGCCCGCAAAGTTTTTGAAAATAGTCGTTTTTGAGTATCTCTTGATATATACCTAGATTATCGCAATTAAGTAAGTATTAGGTAGACAATTAAGTAAAAACAAATTCTTCCTTAAATGAATACTTCGAAAGCCTTCTAGGGGTTTTTTGAAATTTGGACCTTAAAGGCCCAAAATCGCCATTTTGGAAAAAATGAATTTTTTAATTAAATTTTTGACTTTCTTTAATTACGTTTAAACGAGATAAGATATCAAATTAATTCCTTCGGTACATTCTTCCTTAAATGAACACCTCAAAAGCCCTTTAGGGGTTTTTTGAAATTCGGACCTTAAGGGCCTAAAATCACCATTTTAGAAAAAAATGCATTTTTTTAATTACATTTTTGACTTTCTTTAATTACGTTTAAACGAGATGACATATCAATTAGCTCTCTTCGCTAAAGGTTTCTTTAAATAAATATCTCGAAAAGGTTTTCAGGGTTTTTTGAAATTCGGATCCTAAACCTGTATTTTGGATAAAGTTTCTACCGTAGGCTCTAGTTGAAATATTTTGAAAATTAAAATATGAAAATAAAACACTCGGTTATTGGTTCCAGGTTATTTATTAATTATAAATCAACACTAATTAAGTATTTTGGCACTAAAATTTATAGTTAATATTGGAAGATCATAATTATTTTTTTTTTTTAATTTGAGCCTCTTGGGGCACCTCAAGATATGCTCGTATTAAGAAATAAAAATAGGGGGTAAATAGTAACATTATGGAACAACTTTTCCAGGGTAGCCCGTTTTGAAATTCGAAAAAAAAAAAAAAATTTCGCTCCACCCTATTAGTCATATCCCGAGACGCCGCCCGTCAGGGCCTAGCGGAGGTTGGTTTGGCGAAGGCAACCCTACCGTCGCTAGTTTTTTTCTATATTTCATTAAAAGCGATATTTCGGCGACGACAGCAAGACATCATGAGGCATATAAAAAATTATTTTTGAAACATTCTTTTTAACTCACCACTCTCTTCTCACGAATGACCCTCTTTTTCGTTATATTATAAATCCACTGAAGAAGGAGTGCCAATAAGCCTCCCAAACATTTGGAAATATTACCTTATGTTTAATAAAGAATTGCTGAATTACCAAACAAACAGAGTACAACTGACAAATAGAGCGAGGGCGCGCAACTCTATCCGCACAGCTTGTATGGCCATGTTTCGGAGCTAGTCGGCACGGGTTGCAGTGCCCCAAATATGCTAAAATTTTATTTGTGAGTATTTTAGGGGCAAATGAAAAAAACTAGGCCCTATGCGTTCCAAAATAAATACTTTGAAAAATAAGGGACACCCTAATATACAGTATAGAGAAAGATAGAAAGTAGTGAATTTATTTCAAAAATTGAAATGCACGTTTTGATGTCCACTGAATCCAAAAAAGTGTGTCCCGCAAAATGGTCTGTCTGTGAACAAAATAAATTATGAAGGAAATGAGCGACGAGGTTGAAATTTTATATATAAGTTAGGTTCCCTCCTGAGGCAAGAAAATAAGCTTTTAAATAAAATAGGCTAAAAAAGTACTAATACTTTACTAATGTACTTTTCCAGTTTTTTTTTCGATTTTCTCAAAATTCGCTATAAAGATTTTGATTAAAATTATTTTTTAGATGCTCTTTAAAACCTATATACTCATTTTGCTTCCAAAATTATTTGGAGAACACTTTATTCTTGTACTTCACGGGAAAGATGGTTGTCATTGCAACAAAATATAAATATTTTTTTATGTTTATAAATTTTATATCTTGAATTCACATGTACAGTGAGGGACAATATAAGTCCCACCCAAGCGTTTTCTACTTGTGATTATTTCATTGTTTTTTTAAAAGAAAATGAAAATTTTTATTGGAAATTTTCTAGGTTTGAACCATGAAAGTTTCCATTAAAAATTTTCATTTTCTTTTAAAAAAACAATGAAATAATCACAAGTAGAAAACTCATGGGTGGGACTTAATATTGTTCCTCACTGTACAGTGAGCGCCAGAATTAAGTCTCCACCTGCTAGCTAGATCCTTAAGTATATGGTATAGTGTATGGTAAACGGTGAAATAATTTTAAATTTGAAAAGATAAAATAAAATCACCTGTACTAGATTTTACGTTTTACCTTTTCGGTCATTAAAATTATTTCACTATACACCATATACTTACGTCTCTAGCTATCAGGTGGGGACTTAATTGTGGAGCTCACTGGACCATGCTATCAGAAATACATTATGACATTTGTGAAGATATACATAGATTTCTTTCTCCTCATGCAGGTTTGGAATTCCCTTTACCGTTGTAAGCATCAATAGTTAAATTCTCAACTAGGATTTTTTTTTAACATAAAAAATTTCGAATGGAAATATAGAAAGTTATAAATAAAATATTAGGAAGAGAAAATAATTTCTTGTGTGTATACAGAAACCACAGAGAGTATCAATAATATCGGATCTATTCGAAACAATCGTATTCTTGAAATGCTTATCAAAAAGTTTTTAAACATTCTGCACATGCGCAAGACACAAATCCAAAACTAAAAATAAAGTGAGCATGCGCAAAATGGTTTGAAAAAGGGATGCTAATGAAAATTTTGACTGATTTAATCAACCGTCTCGTTCAGTCCCCTAGCCAGGTGCGGTGCAGATGAATATCATGCCTGTTTGTAAATAAACTGGAAAATATTTCTTATATAATAACGAGAGAGTGAGAGTTTTTAATATCAAAATATCAGAGTTTTTCTTTTCTCGTTTGCCCGCACCAGATTTTGTATTTAAATGTGACAAAATTGTATTTTTTCGGTTCATGCTTGCGTGTTATTGGAAATGCCATAAGATGCGAAGGAAATGGGCCAGAGAGGCTGTCAGTGTCAGCTCGGCAGACACCCACTGGCTTCACATCCTCCACATGCTCGAATTCTAACATTCTATTAACCTGAATTAGTAACCAGACAAAGACTAGCCTTAAAATATGTCCTGGTCATTTATTTCCAAGGAGTGGACTTTAATTCAAGCGTATCACAAAAGAATTTATTTATTTTTGGAAACTAATTGGCTTTTGGTAATTTAAAAATTTTAACTCACATAAATTATCGCTAATTATGTCTATTATTAATTTAAAAAAAAGGTTAATAAATCTAAATATCTTGTTAAGAGAATTTTAGAAAAAAAAAGTATATCAATAGGTGTATTGTGCTCAATATTGAATATGAGAAGTCATAACTTAGTCAATTTATTTTCATTTAATTGAGAAACTACAGTTGATTAACAACTAGAAGATTTAAACAAATTAAGTAGCCCATATAAATTAAATGGCCGGACTAAACCGAGCGAACAACTTTGCCCACTATTCAAAGAAACAATTGTAGTATATAGTATTTTATCAATAAAATTAAAACAAATAAACAAGCTCTATTTTGATTTTGCTGTGCTAAATATTCAAATTAAGTACTTTTTTAACAAACATATGAAATTGAGATAAAAATACATATTATACATTCGGGTTTATAAAAAATTTCATACACCTGTTTAAAAAAAAAAACAGTCTTTCGAGAGGTTGGAACTCGAGCTCTTGATTTCTTCCCTTCATACATATGACGCCTATGCCATATAGACTACTTAGGTTGTTAAGAATATTATACTTTTTAAGCTACTTAAATTAGATTCATATTTTTTTTTACTTAATAAACTAGTATCTGAATTTGATTTCACAAACTGTGTATATTAAAATTCAAGTACGAAAGTAAATGAAAAACGATTGAAAATTCATTTTTTTTTTACAGTGTATTTTATCTAAGAAAAAAATATCGCCCCTTTCTCTAGAGCTCCGCTTAATAATCCGATATTTACCAAAAGCTTTTCAGTTCTTGGCCTTTATTTCTAGTTTATATATGCAAAATTTCAAAACAATTGAATAAATGTTTTTTGAGTTTTCGTTGACAAAAAACAAAATTAGCACAGACATTCCAAAAACTACTTAAATGGATTCTGAGAACCTCAAAACGCATTTTGGCAGCTTCAATTCAATTACAATTTTTTTATGATTACATTAACTTTACCTTTACGGTTTGGTAAAAAAAAAGTGAAAATTAATTTCATTTTATACCATCTAAAATGGTTTTTTTCCCTGTGTCAAAATTATTTTTTAAGACGAATTTTAATCATATGATAATTGTTTAAAATTAAACAACTTCCCGGAAGAAGGTATATTTAAACTTTAAAATCCGATACATACAAGTTTCAACATTAGTAGCCACAGACTGCAGTGATTTTTACGGCTTTCAAAATAAACAAATCTCTTGTTTCATTCTTCTAACGGTCTTTGTTCTCGAGTCAATTAAAAATTAGCGAGTCCCTGTATAATTACTAATTCTTTAGTTACCGTCCACGGTCCAAATCAATGGTCACCAATCAGAAAGAACAGTATTTATTTTAAAATTTATATTATTTTAAATCAGGAGTTATTGATTTTCCAGTGGGGGAGGGGGCAAGCGCCCCCCTCCCCCAATGAGCGCTCATGGTATAAACATTTTCTTAGCACTAAATAAATAAACAATTTCCAATGCATTTACCTGCTCTTTTATTTTTTTTGCGATTATATTTATTTCATTTTCAAATTTCACAAAATAAATCATACTTGTATTTTATAAAAAAATCTGGTGTGACTCGTCGCACAGCACACAAATGTCTCTTACCTTCAGTAATTGAGAGGTGTGTTGTCTGCTTGTCAGATTTTTCGTATATAGTTTATAGTTTCCTCCGATATATTAAAATTCAAGAAATTTATAAACTGGAAAATTTATATTTTGTTACCATGGCAATTTACCTATCCTATAAAATACAAGAGTGTGCTTCAAAAGATTTCAAGGGCAAAATGAGAATATACATTTTCAAGAGCATGCAAAAAATAATTGTTAGTCAAAATCGTTGGAGCGAATTTAGGAAAAATTAAAAAAAAAAAAAATAGTACTCTTTGGCCGATTTTGTTCAAAAGCTTCCTGCCAAGTACCAGAGGGGTGTCTAACTTAAATATAAAATTTCAACTTCCTAGCTGTTTTCGTTCTTGAGATATTTTGTTCACAGACAGACAGAGACACACGGACCATGTTTCGGAAACAGCTTTTTTGAACTCAGGGTACCTCAAAACGTGTATTTTCATCAAAATCTCGACATCGAATTTTATAAATGAATCCAATATTTTCTATATTATATACATATTTTTAGTTAACAGAAAAAAAAAAAAATTGATACGATTCCACTACCTTCCTCGGTTTTTAATAAGATTTTTTTTTATTCGAAACGACGCCACTGTAACTTGAGATCTTGAGCTCGATCTATAAATAAAAGAAATGGATAAATAGAGAAACTAATCTTTTTCCAGATCTCGCTCGTTTACGAAGAGGAGTGCCCAATGTGACCCTCACTTAAAACGCAGACCAAAGGGTGAAATTCACTAACACTCGATTAACAGCTTTCACCCCCTCCCCGCCCCTCCCCGTCCTTTTTATTTTCATCGTCTTTCCCCTCCTTCACTTCATCATAAATAAATAGGGAGTTTGTATAAGGGTTTTGTTGAATCAAATTAAATTACTTTCATCCTAACTTAAAAAGACATTTTAAAAACCAAATTTCCTTCAACTAAAAAGAACCAGTCGAGTTCCGCCCAACTGGCCAGGGAGGGAGGGGGGAAGGGGGTACCCCTTACAATTCATTTCTGATTCCTCGTTTCAAATACTATATGTGAGTTTAATTTGAAATAAATTAATTAAGAATTGTGTATTTAGAATATATACATTTTTCCTTTTCAATTTTTCTAAATATTTATAAGCTTCAGGAGAAATTATTATGTCTGTGTGTAGTCACGATTACTTAAAAATGCAATTTGGTATATAGGCCTACTTAGAATTTTTTTTTAAATTTGTTTAAGGTTTTTAAGGACCATTTAGAACCTATCCCTATTTATTTCAAATGATTGGTGGCCAAATCAAATGAAATAAATTTTTCTCGCTTGGGACGGGAAGCGAACCCGGGACCCTAGGCTCGAGAAGCTAAGGTCTTCACTGTGAGCCATGGGTCACGGGCTATTTAGAAACAAAAAAACATTTTTTTTGGCATAAATCGTGGTTTATTTAGCAAATATTAATACAAAACCTGTTATTAATTATAATAAATTACAACATTACGAAATTCATTGTTTTTATACTAATTATTGGGATTTTCTCTGGGGACCGACAAGTTGGTACGAATTAGTATCGGAATTCCACTGTAACAATAATCGTCAAAGTCTAAAGCAATTTATAGAAATACAATTTGGTGTATACTTCTTACACTAAAATTGTAGATCTGTCTCAAATTTTAGAGTAAATACTTCAACTAGAAGTAGTACTTGGCTTAATAATTTTTTTCAATAATTTTGAAATTTGTCTTTTTTGTCATATTATGATAAATTACACTAATTTAAAAAGCTTTTATACTTTTATGTTTTTTTCGGAAACTGAGATAATCAACGAAAAATTGCCGGAAGTGTCTTTTTATTCGTTGAATAAAACAAAAACTATTTAAAAAAAAACTTGAAATAATAAAAACTTTTTAAATTAGTTTAATTTATCATAATATGACAAAAAAAAATTACAAATTTCAAAATTATTGAAAAAAACTTTTTAAGCAAAGTACTACTTCCATTTGATTGCTCAGGGGCCCACATCTTGTGGGTACGTGGATGGCGACCACGAGCTACCCGAGCTGGGACTGGTAGTCCTGCTCTTTACAAGTCTATCCCTTCCTTCTATATTTTTAAACAGGCATCAGACCGTGCGGCGGGCCTGCCTGTTCTATTGAATAATAATCCCCCCAATAAGGAATAAGGCTAGGAAAGAAGAAGACTACTTCCAGTTGACGTATTTACTCCAAAAATTGATATAGATCTGCAATTTTAGTGGGGAGTTTAAGAGAAAGTTATACCTGAATTTTGTTTATTGAAGTATTGAAGATCACAAAGATAAGAGTCATTAATTGAAAGACCAGGGGCTTGTCATTTATTATTTCACTTAGATGGCTAGAAAACCCAAAAGGCCGAACATAATTCTTTTTAATTATATGTATAGTTTTGTTCTTCTTTTTATGTTTAAGGAAAATTTAATTCCCACTCGTTTTTGAATCCCTAAAGAGAAGTAAGATTCCGAATGCCATTATGTGCATTTCTTCTTTCATACGCTTTATTTTATATCCTTATTTAATCGAAATTTCAAGTAACAAAGAGCACAAGCCACCTCTTGGAACTAATAATAGAGCTACAAAGATATATAATTAGAATACGTGCTCGCAGAAAAGATGACTGAAATTTAATTCCAATTCATAGCTTCCCACTTTGCACGAAAGACGTCTCTGCCTTATTAATTAGACATAATAAAATTATATATCTTGGCTCTCTAATTAAAATAACAAAAATCGTCAATTTAATGAAAGATATATTTTATTTTTTATTCTTGTAATAAAGGTAATTTAAATGACTGGCCGTACAAAATTTCTATTGAGATTTGTGTTTTGTGATTGTCACACCTGATTTTTTGTGTTCACATAGTTTCCGGCAAAATTTAAAAACATAGAGAGATATTTATATTTTCTAGCTCCCAGGTGGGAACTTAATTGTGGCGCTCACTGTACAAGAGTAAATAAAGTGTGCCTCAATCAATTTTGGGAGCAAAATTGAGAATAACATTGTTATATTGTACATTTTTCGAAAAAATTATTGATTTATTAATTTTAAACAAAACGATTTTATGAAAATCCACAAAAAAGATCAGCATGGGCGTAGCCAGACATCTTGTTAGGGAGGCAACCCCTCGTTAGAGCGAGAGGGGGGTTTGCAATTAATATATACATGAATTATTAATTATTTATTTAGATTAAAAAAAAATTAAATTAATGTAGTGGATTGGGGCGTTAAAAAAATTCCCAATGGGAAAAATATATATATATTTTTTTTTTTTTTAATTTTTAGGACAAGTCAGGGGCAAAGGCCCCCCTGCCTCCCCCTGGCTACGCCCATAAAGATCAGTAAAGTATTAATAGTCAAAAATGTGTTCATGAGATATTTAAGTAATTTTTAAGGACAAAAAGCAAATTTAATATCTCATCTGAGTTAAAAATTAGAAACTGTGAAATTTCAAAATGTCGATTTTGAGCTCTTAGCCTCAGAATTTTGCGAGTTTCTAAACGTTTTTTTTTTTTTTTTTTTTAATTCTTGAAATTTCTTATTATTATTATGTAGTAGTAAAATTAATTATTAATTTTTCGTGAGTAATAACCTCTTTTATGGTTTCAGGTTTCTCTTCCCTTTCAGGTTTTTTTTTTTGTTTGTTGTTGTTGTAGTGTGGAATAACGGTAAATAAAAGAGACAGAAAACTCAAGTCATCTTCAATTTCGTTTTTACCTGATCTGATCTAACCAATTCATTTTATGTGCAGTCGAGGCCATAAGTGCCTGATGTGCTCGAGAGAGGCAATATTTTTAAAAATAAATAAATCATCTTTTAATCCAAAGAAAAGCCTCTTTAAGACAACACTTCCGATTTTGGTTGCCTAAGCTCAAGGCTCACTCTCGAACGCATCAGGCACTTGAGGCGCCGACTGTACTCTAGATTATGAAAAAGATGGAGGGAGGGCTTAGAAAAATAATAATAGATTAATTTTTTTATTCTTTTGAACTTAAAGTAATGCTGCATCTGAAGTTCTCAACCAAATAATAATTTTTTTTTCTTATTTTAGAACGCAACTTTTACACACTTTTTTCGATCTTAATGTATATTTTTCTAAAATATGAGTTATATAATACGATGGTTTTATTATATAATCAAAGTGAAAGAATGCAAATTAAGTCAGGATAAATAAATAAATAAATTGTTAATTTCGAGGTGATCTATTTTTTTTTTTTTTTTTTTTTTTTTTTAATTAATATAACATTACGGGACCGTACTAATAAAAAATAACGGCTCGAAATTTACAAATTACGTCAAATATTTTTCTTCACTTTCTTTTTTGAATTAAGAAACCAAAATTGTCTTCTTCAAATTTACTTTATTAAATTTGATTAAATATAGGAAAAAAAAATATAGGAGTTTCCCCTCTTTATATAGGTCTCTTCTTGAATGTTTTTCATTTTATTATATTTAGGGTTTTCTTTAGACTTGGCACTCCTAACGAGTCCTGGTCAAACACCCTCCGCTCGCTGGCCTTAGTCCTCTTCACCATAAATGAAATGAATAAAAGATGGTGAAATGTTGCAGTATAGAATACAAAAGACGTGAAAAAAAAAAAAAAAAAAATATTTATATTTTTGGTCGACGTTTTGGGTTAATAACCCACTCACTCTTTTTGCAATATTTTAAAAACTGTTTTTTCTCCTTAGAAACAAATCTATAAGAGATTTACATTCTTAGACATTAATAATTTATTAATTATTAAAAAAAATTTCTCCCCGCGGGAATCGAATCATTTTTTTTTTTGATACCCTGAATAGAGCGAAAATTTAGCGGATGCAAATTTTTTTATAACGGAAATAATTGATTATAATAAATTTTATTATTTTCGTGAAACATAATAAAAGGCAACATCTCACAAAACTTGAATTTATACTCAGATCTTTCACAATAGGGTATGCTTGATTAAATTATAAAAACGATTGAATGTCTCCCAATTTGTAATCTATCTATCTATGACGTCACATATTCTTCACTTTCTTTGATTAATCGAGAGATCAAATCACCAACTAACAATTTTCTTCTTTTTATAAGAGTTATAATCGTCTCATAATTAATTTAAAAAAAATATAGTCCACTTTGACTAGGTTAAATCATTTTATTTTAAGACAAGGCCACAAAAATTTCCAAGTCAATAAAATCTTTCGTTGAATTTAAATATTTGAAGAATGACCTAATATTCCAACATTCTTTTTCTTGAATATTGTAAAGGAACTAGCTCATCTCCTCAATTAACGGAGATTTTAATGTGTTTAAATTGAGAATTGAGAAAGAAAAGAATAGAAAATAACTTCCAATTTGTATAAGAACGTCCTAAAGTCATAAAAATAATTAACATATAATAATAGAATGGGGAAAGAAGAGGTACATAACACGAAATTGTAATAAAATCATGAGCCTATTTGATGCTAGAAAAATGTGTCGTTGGAGTCTTCTGCTTCATATCAGTTGATATTTAGTGGTTGAGTGTAGCTGAGTAAATCCAATTACATGAAAACGGAGAGAGATCAGGGGATCAGGGGGAATTTGGGACTCGATTCCTCATTGGTCAATGCACTCGAAGCGACATCATTCTAGTGCAGAAGCACATGTCAATAAAAAGTTGTCCCTGGATTCAATGCCAGTACCAAAAAGACCCTTTCTATTTCTAAGTCTTCCCCAGAAAGGAGATTCTGACTCTAGAATTTCTCCTTAGTACTAAATTTTGAATGTAATTTATGAAAATATTATAATAATATGAAAGAAATGATACATAACCAAAATTTGTATTGTTTTTGCCTGAGCAAGTGGGACACGAACCAGAGACATTCCAAATTTGCGGTGGATACGCTACCGTTACATCAACGCACGCCCGACCCAGTGAAAACATTAGCTTGCGGCAAAATTGGAATGTCCCTGGTTCGGGGTCTGACATGCCCAGTCAAAACAATCGTCTCGCATTCATTTGTCGCAAACATAAATCACCATCTTTATCAAAACTAATCAAACATTAATTAAATTATTTACATTTCAAAAATCGATGAATAAATTTATTATCCAGATAAAAATTATATGTACAAATTCCTTGATCATGTTTTAAAGATTTTTAAATGGATTCATGACAAAATTGATGTGGAGATTTTGATAGAAATACACTTTTTGAGGTCCCTGAATTGTGAATAAAATATCTCAAGAACAAAAAGAGAATATTGAAATTTTGTATAAAAGTTAGGCTCGAAACTTTTGAACAAAATCGTCCAAAAATACTAGTACTGAGGTAATCAGAAAATTAAATTCACTTGAAATACGTATCAAATGTTTATATTAATAAATAAATTATTGAAACAAAAACCTTGTGTTGTCTTACTTGAATTTTAATTAAAATTAATTAATAAATTATTATTATTATTAATATTATTATTATAAATTATTAATAAATAATTAATTAAAATTGATTAAATCATAATGTTTCAACTAGAGCCAACGGTTACCAGTTTAAAATTAACTTTACTGATGTACTTTTTCAGTTGATTTTCTCAAAATTCGCGGTTTTGAATAAAATTCATAAATCAATTATTATTTTCAATGTTCTTTAAAATGTATAATCTCATTTTGCCCTCAAAATTGTGTGAAGCCCACTTAACTTTTGTACTTTTATAGGAAAGATTAGGTTGCCATTGTAATAATATATAAATATATTTTTACATTTTGAATTCTAATGTACTGTCGGAGATTAAATATGCGTCGACACAAAAAATCTGGCATGACAAGCACAGAACACAACTCAAATACCGAAGAGAAAGTTTTGTACTGTGCGACCTGTCACACCAGATTGTTAATAAAATTAATTAATTATTGAGTGAATAATTTCAAAATTTTTTATAAAAATATATTTATCTTTTACTAAAATGACATGCCTCTAACATTCAGAAAAGTTCTGAGTTTGTTAGAAAAAACTATAAATAATACAATCATTAAATAAATTCATTTTCTGTTTTAAAAATTAAAAATAGCATAACGTTTCGAGTGATAAATTAATTATAACTTATACATAACAGCAGTTTTTTTTAAATCTTTCTCTCTGTTATACGCATCTCTCAAAATATATTGTTTCTAACTTTTAAAATATTTTTGAATTCTTAATAAACACAAAACTTGATTTTATTTAATCAACCCAAAAAAAATAGTGAGTAGGACGCCGGAGAGTTTGCCTCTCTTTCACCTCAGCTCTGAGATATCTAGCGTGATATAACCAACCCTGTTCTTCTCATTTACCACGAATTTCTTATTCTATTCTTTCTATTATTTATAATTTCTTTTTATAAACAAAAAAAAAAAAAATAAATAAATAAAAACACACGCTAGTGGACTCTTCAACCAGGACTGCACGATAAACTAGTAAAAGTAAAAGTTTTTTGTAGGTAATTCAGCAGCGAATCTCAAATTTTAGTAGGAAAAGTCGGTAAAAAGCATTTTTCTCAAAACCGGTAATTACCGTCATCATTGCTGTTTAGTCCTACTCTTAAATTTTAATAACAAAGTACCGAACCTCTTTCAGTTGCCACTCTCTAATTTCTTGCTTGTACAGTACAATAAAGTCTTCTCCAACAAAATTCGTGTTCTCCAGTCCATTATTAAACATATAATTTATTATTTAAAGGAACATTTTTCACAACTTTAATGCAAAGAGATTTTTGATAAAACAATGATAAATGAATAAAATATCCTTTTTTTACATGAAGAAAGAAAGTAATTTCGCAAGAAATGACATAGAAGATTTGGATCTCGATGTCGGGTGAAATGCGGAAGATAACGAAAGGAGAGGGAAAAAGAGACAGAAAGAGAGAAAATAGGGTTCATCTCGACAAGTTACCATCCTCAAGTAACCATCCAGGTTGGTCCTATTGATCAACATATTTCATTTTTAACGCAGTCAGTTTGATGGATGATTTATCAAAATAAAAATTGTTTTCATAAAATCAAGAAAGCTGGATTGATGCCTTTGAGATGAAGGAGTAAAAAAAGCATTTAATCCACTTTTACACCCTCTTTATTACAAATATTTCACTTCACTGCATTTGGGAGGGTTTAAATAACTGTTAGTGGAGTATGTTCATTATAAAAATGTTTCGTTTAATAGATCGTGATGTATATGCTAAGAGATGAATGAGCACGTCTGCTGAAATTGGGGACGAACAAATTGAATCTTTGTTTATTTTAGATAAACTTGAAAAAATGTATGTTTTATACAGAATCACTGAGGGCTCACATCGTGAATATGTAGATGGCGAACACGAGTTACTCTAGCTAAAAAGCACAGAACTCTTCTATTCCCATTAGTGTTCTCCGGGCTTATCATCAAATTGGCCACTGCTCTGATGTAGGTCTGAGAACATAGTAATACAATGACAATGTATGCTATGTTTGTACAGCGGCAGCCCGATATTTCGTATACCGATTAATCGTATTCCCGGCTAATTCGTAGAAATTTTTTTAAATTTTGTACTGTGATAATTAGTAATCCCTATAATTCGTACCAAACCGTCCACCTCATGACCATACGAATTATCGGGTATCCACTGTTTCTGTTAAGCGGAATTAAATTTATGCCAGCCTTCTCCCTCTTTTCAGTAAGCGTCAGGCCATACGATGAGCCGACTTTGTCCTATGCACATAAACGTAGCTAGGGAATTTGGCTGGGGGGCATGGGACTAGCCATCTTCTGCAGGGGCCTGGAAGACTCAATATTGTCTCAATTTTTCTTGGGGCTGGGAGCCTTCTGGGGGACCGGGCCTCCCCGGGAACCCCTAGTTACGCCTATGCCTATGCCATATAAAATATAACTCTAAAATTAGAGAATAATCTAGGGAGAATTATTAGAATCTATTAGAGAATTACAGAAGAATTAAAATAGATTTTTATTTATTCATTCAAGAATTTCGTAAAATTCCATCGTGGTAACGAATTCACCATAATAATTAATTGGAACTATGGGGGGGGGGGGGAGAAAATTGGTGAATGAATGATAATCAGCCGCCCAATCAGAAAGCTGGTCAAATCAGTTGTTATGTTGACGACCCATCTTGACACATTCTCACACGCATGGGTCTGATCTGCAACTACGTAGAGAACTCGGTACTAAAGTAGCCTAATATTAAATAAACTATGGGCCAAATCACTTTGCTCTAAGATTCTTCTAAAAGTGAGGTATCTTCTTCCAGTTATTTTTAAAATAATCCTAACAATTTAATAATCAAATTATATAGCTAGAAAAAAAGATTAAAAAAGAGATAAGATAAAAAGTTGATGGGATATTTTAATCAAGAAGAGAATTGTCCTGTAAAAAAGGATGCCTAGTTTACTTCCTTTGTAATATAAAAAACAAATGAAGTGAGACGAAAGACACTAAGAGACTGGAATGGAATGTTATATGGAATAAAACATAATTCTTTTGTCCTTTGTGCAAATAAAATAACAGAGCTATTAAAAGTTACAAGCTTAGTAATGAAACTCAAGAGCAAAGGAGAGTAATTATAAACTTTATGTCGAACTCGTCTAATCTTGCAGTTGTGCATTAATGCCTAGATAATTGACTAGATAAGGCTGATCACTTTATTAAATGTTTGTAATAAATTCAAGTAAATCTTGACCAAATGGTTAAATAGTCATTATATCGAATAATGTATGGAGATTAGCTTAATCAGGGGCGGCTCTATGAATTTAATTTTGGGTGGCTCTCATCGTGTGGTCTAGGGCAGTGTATAGACAGAGTTGGACAAAAACAATTTTCGATGCAAAATATTCGAAAATATATCTTGTACAAAATAACAATGTGAAAATTTTTCGAAATACAAAATAATAATTTTTACTTTCTCTTGCCTAAATATAGTAAGAAAGTATTGGATTCATGTCAAAAATTCGATGTCGAGATTTTGATGGATATACACGTTTTGAGGTCTCCTGAATCCAAAAAAAGTGGTTGAACAAAATCGGCCAAAAAGTACTAGTACATGTACTGAAACACTTTTTCAGTTTTTTACGATTTTCTCAAAATTAGCTCCAACGATTCTGATTAAAATTTATAAATCAATTATTTTTTAAATGCTTTTTAAAAGGTATATTCTCATTTTGCCTTTGAAATCTTTTTAAGCACACTTTACTCTTGTACTTCATAGGAAAGATAGGAGAAATGGTTGCCATGACAAAATATACATATTTTCTTAAGTTTATAAATTTTACATCTTGAATTCTAATATATCGGCGGAAACTAAATATATGCCGACACAAAAACCTGGTGTGACTGATCGGACAAGATTTTTATATAAGCTTTTCTTGTACAAATCAGTTTAAAGAAATAATTTTTAGGGGGTGGGAAGTAATCACCCCATGGAGTATTTAATGTTATTTTTCATGATTTCAGAAACTGCAACTCAAATTTTATTAAAATCCAATGAAAAATAACAAAATTAGTTTTTTTGTGGTCGGCATCTCACTCCACTTGATAATTTTAAACCTAAGCTATTTTGTAAATTCATTAATATAAGTGGGAAGCCCAGGAAGGTGTCATGCAGTTGAAACATGTCGTATTAAGGCTAAGGGGGCTGTGGGGGAGGGCGAAAGCCCGACTCAGTCGGGCACAGCGTGATATGATTTTTTGTACGATTTATTTTAAATAAACGGTACAACTTCAAAAGATTTGCTAAGAGAAACTCTTTAACAAATAATTAATAATCTTTTTGAAATGTTTTTATGTAATATTTGTTTTTAAAAACAGAGCCCCAAAAGAGTTTAAAAAAGCAACGAATTTCCAAAAATTTTCCACTCTCGATTCTATCCTACTCGAATTAGTTCTGTTTGAGAAGACGGGAAAGCTTTGCAACCTTTTTTAAATTTGTTTATTGAATTATGATTTATAAAATTGTTCCTTCTAAGCAGAAAGCGGAAATAAAATTATTCGCATTTATTCAATCAAAAATAATTTTATTTTAATTATAATATGAGATAAAATCAAATATATATGTACATACATCTCTAGAGATGTGTTTTTGATGTTAACATGATTATCAAACAAATATTCCAATTATTAATATTTCAATGAAAAATATTTATAAAATAGGTATTTATTTTTCAATTTAGAAAATCATAAAAAAAAACAGAGTTAAGAAAGTGAAATTGTTGGGATTGGAATTTGGTCCTCTATCTTTAAAGAATTCTATGATTAATGGATTACAGTTAATCAATAAAACATTTTTTTTAAAACTAGTTCCCCAGAATGATATACTAAAAGTGGAAAACTAGTTCCTCATAGTCAAAAGAATTGCCAAGCTCGGACTAATAATATCAGTAGTGAAATGATTGATAATGAGTTTCTCCTTCTGATGACCCTCTTCGAATTTATTGAGTTCATCCAGGTCTAGAGTTACATAGAGGACATCGGGATTAATCCCAGAAACTCGAGCCATTCTCTTTACTACTCTAAGTACACAGATCTAATAGTCTAGTAATTGGGTATTATTCGTAACAATCAAGATGTACAGTCAGGAGTGTCGTCCGTCTAGAGCAACAGTTCCAGCCAAAGGGTGGGGAACTATTGCCAGATGGTGAAGCCACGGAAATTTTTTTCGGGGAGGCATAGTAGAATAAAGGTTGGAAATCCCTGGAAGGAAAGGGTTAGAAGTTAAAGTCCCCTTCCCTCACTTGACGCCTCTCCTTTAGACAAAAAAACTGTGAAGGTGTCGAAGTATGGCTCTGATTGGTTGGATAGGTTTAGGAAAATCACCTTTTGGCTTTAGAATGCGATTAGATTTCTGGAAGAATCTCAAAACCAGCTGGACTATAAAAAATAAAAATTTTTTTATTGATTAATTCACTAGAGTATAATCATATATTAATAACTTGGCAAACTTTTTTGGCAAAGGTCTGATCGTAAAAATTTTAGATTCCGGTAACAATATTTATTATAAAACAGGCTAGATTTTGTAATAAGATGATGAATGCTATTGTTTTTCTGAGATAATATTTCATCATACTGTATTTCGAATAGTATCGTTAAATATAGATGTATGGAATGGAGTCAGCCAAGGAAAAGTAAAAAACAAATTTATACTGTCGACGTTTCGAGCGCTCGTCACGCTCTTTCTCGGGACAGTCTAAGTGTCAATTGTTACAGATGGTAGTAATCATTTGACATCATTAAACAAATGTAACAGCATTAATAATGTATGTATGTATATATATTGAATGGTTTAATAATGATTTTAATATCACTTCACTATAATATTACACGGCATGTGTTTAAATGCAACGTTACTTGTACTTTTAACGTTTGTATGATTGTACAAGTAACGTTACATTTAAACAACTGCCGTGTATGTTATTAAAAGCATTCAACAAACACATGATACATTATTAATAATGTCAAATGACAATCTAATTACTACCATCTGTAACAATTGACACTTGAACTGCCTCGAAGAAGAGCGCGACGAGCGCTCGAAACGTCCACAGTATAAATTTGTTTTTTAGTTTTCCTTTCCTCCATTCCATACATCTATAGATTTAATCTAATTTATCTAATCTAATTTTAGTTTATCTAATCTAATTTAATTCTATCTATAGATTTAATAATCACAGCAGGGGAGTATATAGAATTTTTACCTTTTTTTTAAGTAAATTTTCATCTCGTAACTCAAATCCCTTCATTTTTCCCGGTTGCGAATATCATTTTTTTTATATACGAGTTTCATTAAAAAAATTCGGGGGGGGGGCATATATACGCCCCTGACTCACAGCCGGTATAATAATTATATAGTATAAATGAATCTGTTAGCCAGCTTAATTTGATTTATTTTTAATAAGATGGAGATAATTGTTCAGATAGATGAATCAAGGTATGGTTACAGTCATTGAAAAAATATTTATTTTTTTCCAAATCGACGTTTCGGTCACAAATCGTGTTTCGGTCACAAATCGTGACTCTTTCAATGAGATGAATAGTTAAATTTAACTTATTTATTACTATCTTCTATTCGTTATTGATAACGATTAGAGCTCAGATAGCAACAAATATATTGCACTACTCACTCACATCTTTTGTTTTCCCATATAAATAAAATATTTATGCATAAATAAGTGAGGGATTGGGAATTTCCGACTCCTGAAGAGGGTCATTCAATCGTCGGCTAATTCTTTGTCTCATTGACAGCAACCATTACCTGCTTCATTGAATTAGTTTTAATTTTTTAACAAAGTTGGACAGGTGAAGTTAATGTAATCCTAAAAAATAGAAATTTTTCTGAAGCTGCAAAAATGCGTTTTGAGGTTCTCTGAATCTATTTCAGTAGTTTTTGGAATGATGTCTGTGTATGTGTTTGTATGTCTGTTGTAATTTTTTTTGGTCAACGAAAATTCAAAATCTATTTGTTTAATTGTTTTGAAATTTTGCATTTTTAGGGGTAGATGCCAAGAACTGAAAAGTATTTGGTAAATATTGGACCATTAGGGGGGCTCTAGGGGGGGACCAATATTTTTTTCTTACATCACCTATAATTTTTTTTTATATATTCAGAAACTAGAGTTTCTCCAGAGTAAAACGATATATAATATGCAAACCATTAAGGGGGGGGGCTCTAGAGGGGCAATATTTTTTTCTTGAATAGTGGGTGGGCAAAGTTGTGCGTTCGGCTTACTCCGACCCTTTATTTTTTACATGTAAACAATATTAACCCGTGGAAGAAGCATCTTCTCCCAGATTATCAAAACAATTTCCCTGAAGATCTCTAGAATAATTAAAAAAAATAATTGTGTGGTTTTATGAAAGCACGATGCAAGTGAAACTTTTTTTTCTGATCGTAGGCGTTAAATTTTCAGAAAATTATTCAATTAAGGGTATTAAAATTGCATTTTTAATCTTAACTTAATAATTGGAAAATGGGAAATCAATAGGCGCATGTTAAAAACTGAGAACAATATTTATTTAGTAATTGAAGATTTGAATCATTTTAAATTATTTTAAAAATTATATTTTATCAATTTAAAAATTGAATAATTAAATCTCACAATTATTTTTTATAATTCGTCATATATATTAAATTTCAACTTTCCTATTTTTGTCGTCACGGCTTGTGACGTCATGGCTTGTAGAGTCACGGCCTTTGATGTCACGGCTTGTAACGTGACATGCTGATAGAAGAGCGAAAATATTTGAGGGGATAAAATAAAAGTTTCACTTTAATAAATATTGCGTTGGTTTATGAAGGATAAATTTTAATATTTTTTTGTTTAACTGTACTGTTAAAACTAAAATAATACCAGTGAGATTATCTAGCAAATTTAATCATTGGAATCTTTAATCGTATTTAAGCATTGTGTTCTCCCATAAGATTTAATACAATGAATCTATTGAAAGGATTTAAGGTCCCTTCGAATTATGCTTTTATAAACTAATTAATTAATAAGAAGCTTTTGTATGTCCAAAATACGATACAATGTCTTTTTCGTTTCACCACTGATAATTTTATGTGTGGGAGTTGGAGAGCTAGATCTTCTCACGCACGGTGTGAATTACATAAATTAGTCATTTAATACAATAATCAATAGTAAATGAAAAACTTATTTTCATATAACGTTGACATTTTAATATAAACAATTCAAATAGAATTTATTTGGAGGTAAAACAAAATAAATATCAGTTTTTAACATCTTTTGGCAACAATCAAGATAATTAATTCGAAGTTCGAAAACAAAAAAAATCTTTAATTTGTTTGAAAAAAAAAAAATGTTATTCTTTTATTTTTATTCAGAGATTGAAGGGCGCTTCAGCTACCGGGGCCATTTGCGAAATTTTTATTCATTAGAGTTTTCTAAATTCAAAAAGAAAAAAAAATTCAGTCGGTACCTGGTATTAATTTATTTCATTAATGATTGATTCTACAGAGTAGAGTCATCATTAGAAATAAATAAATACAATTAAGTACTGGCGCAAGGGCGGATCCAGAGGTGTTTCTCGGGGGGGGGGGGGGTAATCTGGTGTGACTCGTCGCACAGCACACAATTTTTTCTTAATTTCGGTAATTTAAAGGCGCATTCTGTACTTGTTGGCCAGAATATAAATACAAATCAAATTTTCAAGTATTAATTTTTATAATTTTACATTCAAAATAAATATTTTTTTTCAAATCTCGGGAGGGGGGGAGGTAATTACCCCCCCCCTTGTATCCGCCCTTGCACTGGCGTAGCAAGGTATGGGAGGGTTTGGGAGTTCAAGCCCTCTTCTCTATGAGACTCAGACCCGAGGCTAGATATTTAAATTATAAGTACAAAAAATTTAAATTATATTAAAAAAAAATTAATAAAATAATTTTATTTTAATAAAATTCTAATAAATAACTTTCAAATAATAAGTAAATAAGTAAAAAAAAAAAATTTCTTTGATTTAATAATTTAACTTATAAACCAAAACCATTTATACTAATTAATATTTAATATATAATGTATATATAAATCTTACATTTTTTAAATGACAAAGGCCCGGTTGCTTCACTTCTAGTCAGGGGTGTATATAAAAGGGAGCCGAGGGAGCCCCCCCCCCGAAATTTTTCAAATCTATATAGGCCTACATATATACGGGTATAATTATAAGGCCAATATCTATATTTTTGATTAAAAAAGTGCGTCGCATAAAAATAGAAATTAAAAAAAAAAATGAAATATATTTATTTATAAGAATTTTTTTAAATAAAACTTTTGTCTTGGAGAATATTTTTTGTATTGGGGGGGGGGGGGGGATATTTAAAAATGAGTTCGGGCCCCCTTCCAAAAAATTTCTATATACGCCCCTGCTTCTAGTCAACCCAAGAACACGCTTAACGTTCGAGTTAAAAAAAATGCGTTTTTTTCACATATAATTAGCTATCTGCAAGGGCGGATACAAGGGGGGGGGGGGGGTAAAGGGGGTAATTCCCCCCCCCCGAGATTTGAAAAAATACCTTTTTTTTGCAAAAGAATTTATTTTTCACGTAAAATTTTAAAAATTAATACTTAAAAATAGGGCTGGACGGTAAACCGGTTTACCGGTAAAAACCGGTAAAATTTTTTTACCGAAAACGCGGTAACGAATCTCTAATTCGGTAAAAACCGGTTTTTTTCGAAAATCGGTAAAAACCTATTTTTTCCGGCAAATTTCTGTCCCGCGGGCGGCAAAAAATTGGCGTCTCTAAAAAAAAGGTAAAATATTTTTCCGGCCGGGGAAAAATTTTGGTTCCGCAAAAAAAAAATGTTCCGCGGCGGCAAACTTTGGTTCCGCGGGCGGTAAAAAATTTTTACCGACTTTCGAGAAAAACCGGTTTTTTTTTCATTATCGAGATCGGTAATGAAAATCCATTACCGTCCAGCCCTACTTAAAAATTTGATTTGTATTTATATTCTGGCAAACAAGTACAGAATGCGCCTTTAAATTACTGAAATTAAGAAAAAATAGTGTGCTGTGCGACGAGTCACTCCAAATTACCCCCCCCCCCCCGAGAAACACCTCTGGATCCGCCCTTGGCTATCTGAAATATATAGCCTATAAGGAAAGTTTTCTGAAGTTAGCAACTTAATAAAGGCATCATTTATAAAATTATTAAAAATTAAAATTAAAATTAATATAATTACAATTAAATATTTACTAAATTCATATATCCGAAAAAATAAGGGGGCCGCCGGGAGTCGAACCACGGATCCACCGATTTGCGCTGTGGTCTAGTGGTAAGGGCACACTGAGCGCATATCGGTGGATCCGTGGTTCGACTCCCGGCGGCACACCCTTATTTTTCGGATATATGAATTTAGTAAATATTTAATTGTATAAATTTCGCGGCTCACGTACGCGATATGTATAATATCTTAAATATTATATATAATTTCTTATTTATTAATTAATTAAGATAATTAATTAAAGCCAATTAATTTTTTAATAAAAATTTAAAAATTTCCAAAAAAAAAAAAAATAAATAAACAAGGCTTGTGGCTTATTAAGTCAGCCTTATACCGAACTTTGGTTCTTAAGTTAAAATATATTTTTAAAATAAAATATTACAATCTAAAAAAAAAGGATTATTTATTTAACTAAAGAGTCAGATCATAGATTATTTTGGATCGAATGTTAAGCGAGTTTAACAGAGAGTAAGTAGATCAGCTCTTGACTGGCTTTTCTTGTTTAGGACAATTAGTACTCACTGGTTGAAGGGTAATCATACTAGGGCAATTAGGAATCAAGTGTCAAGCAAGTACCTCGGTCAAGTACCTCTTCCGCAGTATGGCTTATATCTAGTATTCCAACGATGTTTTTCATATTTGTATGAACTTATTATTAATCCAACTGGGTTAAGTTATTTCGATTATTTTTGAAATGTTTTAATTAATCGTAATGTCATTACACGGTTTGATAATTTAACCCTGATAAAATTGAAGGGCTATGCCACATTCGTAAAGTTTGAAGAATTTAAAAACATAGAAATGGAATTAAAATTAAAATAAATATTAAGGGGGCTCATGAGCGACGTCTAAACGTACTTAAAAAAAAAAAAAAAAACTAGACTATTATAAGGAATTGGCCCGTTGCTGTACTTATAATTAACTAGCTATCCCTCGGATAAGCTAGTTGAGGATTTTAGTTGATTATATCGATACTTGGAAATCCAAAGGTCTTAAAGGACAAAATAGCAAAAATGAGTTATATATACAGAAATGTTCAGATTTTTGGGCCTTACAAAACAGTCTAATTAAAATTGTGCTATCTCTAACAAAAGTGTTTTTTACGCCATTAAATTTTTTATAGATATTTGAGAAATCATAGGAATTTATTCGAGTATAGTGTTTTTTGACCAAATACTTTGCGCAAATTTGTCAAAAAGGATTTGAAATTCTGAGAGGAAGTGTCTTTCAAAGGCTAAAATAGTACTAGTTTTTTTTTTTTTTTTTTTTTTTTGCTCTCCTGAAAAGTAGCATTTTGTCCTTTACGACCTTTGAATTTCCAAGTATCGATATGATTCAATATCGTAGTGATCAGCCTTCTAGGGAGGGGGGGGGGACAGAGGTCAACTGGGGCGCCGTTTTTCGTTCGAGTTTTTTTTTAGTAGGCTATACGAATCTCATTTGACCTTTTTTTTTTTTTTAAAATTCGAATCTCGTTCGAGCAATGATATATATAAAATGAATTTATTATGAAATTTCAAAAAAAGATTTTGGGAAAAAACTGGAGATTTCGGGAAAAAAAGCCGGAGATTTAGGTAAAAAAACGAAAGGCTGAGTAAAGCCGGATTCGCTAGGGCGCCTATGTCGGTATCGAGGGGCGCCAAAGGCTTGCTCCGCCTGGGCAGGGGGTGCGAGCGCCCCCCTTCGCCCACACCTGGATACGTTACTGGTAGTGATCTAGCTAAGAACCAAAGTTCAGTATAAGGCTTAACTAAGGGATGAAATTAGAAATTAGTTTATTTATTTTTTTGAAAATTTAAAAATTAAAAAAAAAAAATTATCATTTTAATTTTTAATATTTATTTTAATTAATTTTAATTTTTAATTATTATTATAAATAATGTTTTTATTTAGTTGATAACTTCCCAAAACTTCTTTATACTTCAGATAGCATATTATAGGTGAAAAAACTCATTTTTTAAATCTAGAACGTTAAGCGTGTTCTTGTTTACTATATCGATGATCAGACGGATAAGTTTGTTAGTTGACTAGAAGTGAAGCAACCGGGCCTAAGAGCCTCTAAGAAAATTGATAATTTCTATGAATGGGGGTGAAAAAAGGACATTATGCAGATACAAAAATCCATAAAAAGCATTTTTTGTGGAATAGGGCCATATTTCCTCAAGCTATTATTTATGTATGAACAGTTCATTTGAGATGAAATTTCTCTGTTGACTCAGAATAATTGTAATAATTTAATACTGAAATAATATTTTTATTTCCGAGAGAAATACCTCAATATAAATATTATATTAAGTTCAAAATATCATATCCATATTTCAATTGGAATTGCTTTTATTTCGATATGTCTTTATTTATCTCGCTCTTTTGATTTAAAATTATTCTCAAAATATGTCAAACATTAATAAAATGAGTTTACTAAAGATACTAAATTTTTGACTTATCTGTGGTTTATTTGTATTTACGTTTCGGTTTATGTGGTATAATTAAGATACAAATGAATGAGTAATCGAAACGTTGTATTTAATACAAATAAACCATACAGTGTAAATGTAATTTATTTATTTATGAAAGTCTCATTTCAATAATACTTTTTTTCCAGAAACTGTAAAGAAATACTTAACCTATAAAAATATAAAAAGTCCCAGTGGACAAAGGCTGCGAAATAGAGTAAGAGATAAAGAGCGATTCGACCAATTTATTAATAAATCAGGACCGGATCTAGGGCGGGGGGCATGTGGGGCATGTGCCCCGGGCGGCACATATCAGGGGGCGGCAAAATAGCAAATGTTTCACAAGAACAAAATGAAAATAGGGGTTGCGGATTGCCAGGGCCTAGGGCTGCAAAATTTTAGACTCAAATTTAAAGAAAGATTAAAATTTTAAAATCTGGCTTAGTTACAGTGACAGAGCGGGGAAAGAGAGGGGGCGGCATATTATAATATTAGTAAGGAGGGGTGGCAAATTAATTTTTGCCCCTCATAACAAAGGTCCTAGTTCCGGCCCTGTAATAAATAAATTTCAGATACAAATCACAAAATATATAAACTTAAAAAAAAAAAAATTACTTTTTATTAACAAACGTCAAAAATTTTAAAAATTTATTATTTGACTGAATGTTTGAAATTTTCTTTTTATATCTGATCCTAAAGAAAAGCAAATGTCAAAATGAATATCTTACTTCCCATCTGTTATCACAAGTCACTGGCTTATCAGCTCGCCGCCCTCACCGCTTGTTAATTAATTTACCGCTTTCAAAAATATTTATTTTATATGATTTGCCCAACTTGAAACCACAAATCACTCTAAAGTTATTTTTTCGTAATCTTGCACGCAAGCCTAATGTCAGATTTGTTGATATGAATCATGAAAACAGTAAACAATTCATTCATTTGTAAAACACATTTAAATATTTTAGAATATAAAAGTCAATTACCATTCCAACACGTATTATTATTTCAAATAAAAAAGTACAAAGTGGTGCTAGTCTCCCAATTTATTTCGAGTGCATAATTTATATACAATCTAGAAAATAACTTGATATAAGTGATTTTCAAATAAAGCCCTCTGAGAGTAAGTATCATGTCAATATCTTTTAAGATAACAATATTGTGCGTGATAATTTTGTGTTTAATTGAGCATAATTAACGCCCCCTGAAGCTATTTGAAAATCAACACCTATTTCAAACAAGCTCCTATTAGTCAATATTAGTAAATAAATTTTAGTAAAGATTAGAAACATTGTGTAATTAATTGGATCTCAATTAGTAATAAATTACACTTGGTTTATTTGTATTAAATAAGTATTTAATAATAATAATAGTATAAATAAATAAATAAATAAAAATTGAAATTTAACATGTAGTCTATGGGGAATGTCGACGAAACGTACACATATCGATCTATATAGCCACTCCTGCAATACATACAAAAAAAAAAAACTTACATTTTTATCAATTCACTTCCGTGGAATACATTAAAAATAAAATCAAAAGTTTCTGCAGAAATCTTTTAAAGATATTTTAACAAGAAAGTCAAAAAAATCGCGAAAATGATAGCCGGCCATATTCAAAAAAAAGTAATAAGTTAGTCACACGACTCAGACCAGCCTGGCAACGTCGCATAAAATAATACTCTTTTCTCGCTGTCAGTTACATTTTTTCCCCCATTTTACGATATTTTTTCTCGCAAATCGTCCATTGTGTTCAAACTGATTTGCATTAATCATTGTAATATATTAAATAAAATAAAATTGAAGACTTTTAAGATTTAAAATAAACAGTTGATAAATGCAATGTGGCCAGATCTATATTATGTGAAAAACTGCTCAAGTCAAAAGTCATTCATTTATTATTTTTGGTAATTAAATTATTAACTTAGTACACTTATAAACTGTGATAGGTCACGACTTAATTATAATAAGGAATTTTGGCATTCAAATTTTTAATTTTATTAAAAAAAAAATTTAGATTCTATTATGACCTACTATCCGAATAACCTTAAGCGAAATTATTAATAAGTAAGTAAATTTCATATACAATAGTTATTAAAAAAGTAATAAAATGAGCAAAACTAATTCAAAATTTATATTTTTCAGATGCCTTCTGTTTCCTTGCATGAGCGTAACTAGGGAATTTGGCGGGGACCCCCTAGTTAAGCCAATGTTTCCTTGACGTTCATTTTAGTTAAATAAAAACAAACTTATTTAATAATACACATGAAGGAAACATTTTGGCTTAAGAGTGTATTATTATAATCTATTGGTATCAACTCATCGAATTTTGTTGTTTTGGATCTTTTAATATAGCCTTCACAGTAAGTAAATACAAATCTCCCGGAATTTGCCCTTTGGGGGTTAGATACACCATTGTTTATTTTAAGTACAATTGAAAACTCTGTATTCAAATAGAAAATAATTATAATTAGTGCGAAAAATGTAATTTATTTTATAATAACTGAAAGCTTAAATTAAAAACATCTCAATGAACACAGATATGTATTTACTGTCAACTGTTTCGAATGTCAAAACAAATATATAGGCTATACAAAAACTCATTAAATTGTGTAAATAAATGTACCTGTCCCTTTTGTTTAGCAAAGAGAAAAAAATTTTATTTGGACATGTATTTTTTTGCCATCGATAAGCATATATACTTTTAATTTATTTAACAAATCATTTTATCATGCATATCATTTATTATAAGTACGAGGTATACAAAATTTTATCATTGGAGTTAGGCAGTCAAGTATAAATGAATTAATATGGATTAAAAATAATCTCGTTATATTAACGGTATACCTGAAAACTAAGATATCATGTAGGTATTAAAAAAATACTTATCCTAATATGTATGAGTACACATTAAAAAAGAACTAACCGCCTTCGGGGGGATATACATATATATATGGTTCATTAAAAAAATAATCTTAAATAAATTATATCCACGCCCCCAAGGGGCGAAAATATGCTTGTAAGCAAAATCGGCCAAAAAGTACTAGTACTTTACTGATGTACTTTTTCAGTTTTTTGCGATTTTCTCAAAATTCGCTTCAACGATTTTGATGAAAATTGATAAATCAACTATTTTTTTGATGCCCTTTAAAAAGTATATCAGTGAAATTTTTCGTGGAGATCGTGTGAAGTACACTTTACTGATGTATTATTTCAGTTTTTTGCGATTTTCTCAAAATTCGCTCCAATGATTTCGATTAAAATTGATAAAACAACTATTTTTTTTTTATGCTCTTTAAAAAGTATATCAGTGAAATTTTTTGTGGAAATCGTGTGAAGTACACTTTACTGATGTACTTTTTCAGTTTTTTGAGATTTTCTCAAAATACGCTCCAGCGATTTTGATTAAAATTCATAAATCAACTATTTTTTAGATGCTCTTGTGAAAATTGTTTGAAGTACACTTTACTGGTATGGAAGCATTCGTAGCTCAGCACCAACTATGAATCCTGGTAAAGTTTTGAACTTAGGTGCTAAGGGCAACTAAATATATCTCGACACATAAATCTGGTGTGACAAGCACAGTACACAACTTTCTCTTGCCGAAGAGTAAGAAAGTTGTGTGCTGTGCGACCAGTCACACCAGATTTTTATTATTGGCTACTTCCTCTTTATATCATTAATCTTATATGATATTATAGGTAGTACCGCTAGTACAGAGATATTGAAATTATAATTAAATACGCCGCCACTGAACCTGTATATTATTTTAAAATTGAAATATTTTAATGAAAAATAAATAATGTAACTTTAGAGAACATAAATAAATATTATAATGAAACAGATTTGTATTTTTGGGAATTTCGCTCTATTATTCACGTTGTAATAGAGTGTGATAGGCGCTTTAGGTTTTTTCAGTTTTATTTCAACTCAGCCAGGACCCAGGTGGATTCTTCTGCAAGCTTTGGAATTTACTTCATTTTATTTCATTCCACTTCAAGGAACAATCTCAAGGGAGAATTCTACCAAGAAAAAAAAAAATTTCGATTTCTAATACGAGAGGCTTTTTTTCCAGTTGGATTGTTAGATAAACAAATGAAGAAAATATTCATTTCTCTAGATATTTTTTTCTTATTTGCAAGAATATTAATTGAATTTTATTTAAATAAAAAATTTTATATAAATATATTTTTATATTTACTACCATAACCCAAAGGAATATTATTTATTTATTTATTCCTTTTCCCTTACCTCTATAAATTACTACTATATAAATTTCGTATTCGTGTGTTAATAGGAATATTAATTATTAAAGATAGAGACATTTTATCAATTATATTTTGTGAATATTTAAATGGCCAAACGATTACCAGAGATAAGATTGGAATTTCTGCATCCAATATTTGTGCGGAAATTGGAAAAACACATAAAAAAAAATCATTGTCAATTCAAAAAGCTATTGGAATGCTTCAAAAAGGTTTCGATTCAATTCAAAGTGAAATATTTTCAAAATATTCAGATAAGTTTTTTTTTTTTAAAGAGAAATCTAAATCTTATCATTTTGAAATGGAATCATGCCAAGACTTCTTATTATTTTTTCCACATGAATTTTACAAAATAGATTTTTTTATGTGAAGGCCAGGTCTTAGAGCCGGTTGCTTCACTTCTAATTAACTAGCTATGCCTCGGATAAGCTAATTTACTAAGATTTTCGAGTCTTTTCTACTTATGGTAATCATATGGTTAATTAAGAGACCCGATCGTAGTTAACTAGCTAAGACCCAAAGAAGAGTATAGGGCCTAAGGTGTGAAATTAGAAACACAAGCCTTGTTTATTTATTTTTTTGGAAATTGTTAAATTTTTGTTAAAAAAATAATTAGCTTTAAAAATTATTTTAGTTTTTAATATTTATTTATATTTATTTTTATTTTTAATATTTATTTTTAATAAGTTTTATAAATGATGCCTTTATTAAGTTGCTAACTAAACAAAACTTTCCTTATATCTCAGATAGCTAATTATCGGTAAAAATCTCATTTTTTAAACTCGAAGATTAAGCCCGTTCTTGTTTACTATATCGATGATTTGCTATCAGTCGGATAAGTTTGCAAGTTGACTAGAAATGAAGCAACCAGCCCTTAGAAGATCACATCTCTGGGATAATATAAACAATTAATAAATGAATTTGATATTAAAAAAATGTGAATGTTTAATGAAAAATAAAATAAAAGATTTTCTATTCAAGCGTATATGAAGCGTATAATGAAGAGAAATATTAAATTTTTTTTTTTTTTTTCAAAAAAAGTTTAGAATTAATTAACGTAAAGAAAAATAAATCTGTAGGAATATTAAGACATTTAAAATTTAAATTTATTCATTTATTTAAGGGAAATAAAAATCCTTTTGTTGTTTTTCATTATTTATATAAAAATTTGTTTTTTTTTTTTATTTTAATATAAAATAAATTTTTATAAATAGGGAAATTAAACATTTTAAGAAACTTTTTAGAAAGTTCCCCTATGAATAATGTGTGTTTAATGGGGCTTAGAATTAACTGAATTTAGTAAAGGGGGAGGGGAATAATGTAATTTTAATTCCCAGGAGAATTGTCAAACATAAATATATTCTTTAACCCAGAGAGAAGATTATATTAATTAAAAAATTAAATTCCAAAATGGAAATAAGTTTTAACTTGGTTATTGGGATTAAGATTAATGCATGCTCTAATAGAAACGGATGGTAATGAAAATTAATTATGATTTAAGAGTGTCTCTCGAGGACGTGTATTATAAATGGGCAAACTATTGGTCAGCAAGGACAGTGTGAGAGCGAAGCCAAAAATATTAAAACGACGACAAAGAGACATCGACACCTTTTGTTTCAAGGGGAGATAAAATTATAAGGCTCTTTTATTAGTAGAATTATAAAAAATTTGAATTTTTATGACAGTATATAGAGCCAACTTTTAATTTTTTAATTCCAAAAATTTTTTTTTTTAAAACTTATGTACACTCATTGAAGGAATACCTTTGTCAGAATTTTTATATATTGTACTTATGTACTGAATTTTCACTGTATGAACATGTACAGTCAGCGCCACAAGTGTCTAATGTGTTCGATGAGTGAGCCTTGAACTTAGGCAACCAAAATGCTTAGCCGTTGTAAAAGTTCTCTTAAAAGTAGCTTTTCAATTTCAGTTGCATTAAAAAAAGATTATTTTTTTTTATCTGAAAAATATTGGTTTGGTTGACTAAACTCACTTTTGAGCACATCAGACATTTATGGCGTCGACTGTAGACTAATTTTAATTTATTTTTGTAATAAAAATAAATTGTTTTTTTAAGGTGCCCGTCTCGGGGTGCTAATTTTGGGAGATTCCTGCGCCCACAATTTTAAAGCTATCGACCTCAAATTTTTTTTAAATTAAAGCTATTTAAAATATCTACAACTTATAGAAGCTCTTTTTTTTTGATTTTTGAAAAAATACATTTTTTTTTAGATTAATCGCATTAAAGAAAATATATTTTTAAAAAAATTCGCTCTATATCTTTTAGATAATTAAATTACTAATCATTGTGTTAAAAAATAATTAATTTTTTACCCTTAATTAATTAGCTGGAATCTTTCAAATGAAATGGAATAAATCCCTTGTATCCCTATGGGAAAAACTAACGCCATCTCTTGCCGCCTAAAGTAACTCGGTAGTCAATCGTCTTTTAACGGGTTTTCGAGACGCGTACCTTAAGAGTTTTCAGAGAAAAGACATTACCTTCTCGTGCCTAAGCTCCCGGGTTCGCTTCCCGTCCCAAGCGAAAAAATTTATTTCATTGGAATGGCTATCAATCACTTGGAATAAATAGAGATGAGGTCTAAATGGCCGAAAAAACCTTAAATAAATGAAAAAAAAAAAATATTCTTGCACGGTTTTTTTTATTTAACGCGATTTTTTAAAGTTCTGGAGCATATCCCCAAATTTATCACATGTCGCATTGTATTTTTTTTTTTTGTAGTTTTCCAAGAAAAAAAATTTGAGTGTATTTGGTTTCTAAAATCAAGAAGTAAAAATCGAAAAAAAAAAAAACTAAAACACCATTTTTGGCCTCCAACGTGTATTTCCATCAAAATCTCGACATTAAATTTTTGATGTAACATCAATACTTTCTATGTATATATATACCAAATATTTCAAACAAGCTATATGTGGAGAAAGTAAAATTTTTAAATAAAGAATTATCCGTGGTGTAATTCCCGGTGGTATGCTTATTTAAATTAACAAATATTTGGTTATAACATTTTTATAAAAAAAAATATTTTAAATCAATTTTTTTTAAATTTAGTGTTTAATTAAGAATTTTTTTTTTTTTTCAGTGTATTAAAACATAATTACGTTCTCATTATATATCAAGAGAAAATAAAAAAAAATATAACAATTTAGTATTAAGAGATACATTATAAAGAAGGGCGTAGTTTTTCATAATAAATATTAAAAAGGTGGAGGAGAAATATAAATATCTGGACCCACCGATAAGAAAGACATAGGAAATGTATAGTCTTATTGGTTTCAGAGATAACAAAGGAGCATAGACAAAAAGATGGTAAAATGGTAATATCCTCTAAACCTGAATACATTAGTCTAGCCTCTGTCCTATAAGAGACCTCGAGCGGTCGCCTTGGAGGTCGCCTGACTGCTAGGCGAGGCGATCAACACAAACCAGCCTGCTTACACTATTTGGAATTTTTTTTAAACCTATTTAAAAGAAAAAAGGTTTTATTTAATTGGTAACATAAAAATAATAATGTGAGACTTATTTGTTGCTAACGGTGTTATCATAAATAAATAAATAAATGGGAAATTAACAAGAAATTTATTCAGTATCTGAGGATATGTATATAATAAAGAGAGATTGTGTGAAACAATCAGACACATTTCTTTAACCATTCAAGGTTTCAAACTGTTTGAAACTTGTTTAAATGTAATTGATCAAATTCAAATAAGAAATATAAATTAGTTAATACTTTCATAATGAGAATTTAAATTTTAAATTATTTTGAGGTATTTTGGAAAAAAATTACAAGCCGGACAGTAATGCTGTAAAATAAGATAATTGTCATTCTCATCGACCTGATGATGGACTCAGAATTAGTGTCCGAAATTCAAGATAATTTAAAATCTAAATTCGCAATCATATCAAAATTACAATCATATCATTATATATCAACAAAAAAATCAGGATAATACGGATAATCGAATAGAAATTACAAAAAAAAAAATCATTGTGTGGTTTTATGAAACCACGATGCAAGTGAAACTTTTTTTTCGAATCGTAGGCGTTTAACTGAAAATTTTCAGAAAATTATTCATTTAAGGGTATTAAAATCGTGTTTTTAATCTTAACTTAATAATCGGAAAATGGGAAATCAATCGACGGATGTTAAAAACTGAGAACAATATTTATTTAGTAATTGAAGATTTGAATCATTTTAAATTATTTAAAAAATTATATTTTATCAATTTAAAAATTGAATAAAATTAAATCTCACCATTATTTTTTTTATCATTCGTCATATATATTAAATTTCAACTTTCCTATTTTTGTCGTCACGGCTTGTGACGTCATGGCTTGTAACGCGAGAGCGAAAAAATTTGAGGATATCAAATAAAAGTTTCACTTAGAAAAAAAAAAAAAAATGGAAGATTTCGTTTCCTATCCTTTACGACTGTGTAATCCAATAAAATTCTAAATTTTTTCAAAAATACCTGTCTGTGAAAAATTATCTAAGATTAGTTTTTAATATAATTCAATATTTATTAATTCAAATAACCTAAAAAAATTAGAGAGCCGCCTGGAGTCGAATCCCGACGGCACTTGGTTATTTGAATTAATAAATAATGAATTGAATGAATTTTCTTCGCGGCTTATATATATATAATATCTTATATATTTCAAATCTTATCAAGCTTTGAACAAAAAAAAAAATCAGGATGGTACGGATAATCAAATAGAAATTACAAAAAAAATGGAAGGTTTCTTTAATTCATGGAGATTGTTTAAAATAAAGCTTTCCAATATACTACCCTTAGGATAGCAAGTGAAAAAGATTATTTATAAATGAAATTAAGTATATCACTTTTATACTATCTGTATCCTGGCAGCTTCAGTGGGCTCCGCCCTCCTAGAGAGCTTTTTAAGAAATATAGTCTTATAACAGGTTTTGGAAATATAATTATCATATATAAATCTCAAAAAGATTTTACTTTGTAATGATAAAGAGATATAGAAGTTGGAATTTGGAAATAGCCATTTAAAAGAGAAATAGTTTTTATATTTTTTTATTGGTGATTTATAAGGGTTAAAAATAATAGAGACGCAGGCAAAAATTTTATTCTCAGATTTAGAGAAAAAAATTATGATACATTTTCAAATTATTATTTTTTCAAACCTGAATAATAATAAATATTTCAAAAGAAAATAATTATTATACATAAAGATTACGTTGTTAAAAATTGAATACCAAAATTATTCATACTATCGTGGGATTATAATTATGATTTGGGTAAGAAAGAAAGATGTGGGTATGTGATCAAGGCCGTAGCCAAGGGAAGGGGGATCCCCTCAATTCATTCCAAGTAACTTAAGATCAAAAAGGTTGAACAATTAAAAAATTCTGGCAATCTCTTCTAATTCCTCTCACCTGCAAAATGTTTACGCTACACTCCTGAATGTGGTGACAAAATATTTCGGCCTTAATTATGCCTTCTTCATGTCCTAGAGGTTACACAAATAGTGAATAGAAATCATTAAAATTACATCATTATCAATGTTCAATTTCACTTCATTAAGGCTAAGAAAAAAATACAAATATTAATATTTAGTCTCTCAGTTGGTCCCACACCGCTCTAACCTAAACTAAGATAAAAAAAAAAAAAAAAAAAAGAGTAAATTACTTTTTAGAAGTTTATTAAAACTAAAATAGAGTAATTTTCTTGAGCGTGGAAGTGAATGTGATGATAGATAGCCAGGAAGAGGGATCTCTAGATCAATGAAACTCCCAAATTTACGACGTTTCGGTTCAAATTTATTCGACTATCATCAGGTATCCGGGAGCTGTCAAATCTTCAATTACTAAATAAATATTGTTCTCAGTTTTTAACATCCGTCTATTGATTTCCCATTATCATTCCCATTTTCCAATTATTAAGTTAAGATTAAAAACGCCATTAATTGAATAATTTTCTGAAAATTTTCGGTTAAACGCCTACGATCCGAAAAAAAAAGTTTCACTTGCATCGTGGGTTCATATAACTACACAATGATTTTTTTATCAAATCAACTTTAAGCGCGTTTCGACTTTTATCAATGATATAATATATATTTATCACTGATAAAAGTCGAAAAGCTGAATTGAATTAATAAATAAATTAATTTGAAACACATATCCTTGAGTTTATTTGTACCAGTCAATTTTAAGTTTTCACAATAATTATATTCTTTAAAAATAACTGGATTGTACGAGATGATCAACTTTTGAAGGAATAATCACCAGTAAACATATGTTCAAAAGTTGGAGTAATTATAGTTTTTGATAAATAATATAAAAAATGAAAAAATTAATTGAAGCAAATTTTGAGAAGATCTAAGTCTTTAAAAACCTAAATATCAAATTTAGTTTTTGATTTATTTTGTTAATAACAAGACGCGACCCACTTATTAGTATTTGGGGAACTTTAAAAAGTGTATTTTAATTAATAAAATTTTTAAATATTACTTGTTGTGGTGAAGTTAAATTATGAATACTTTCTGTTTTTTAAAGCACACGTCATAAATTCATTTAAACGGACTCCGGTCTGTGAGCATTTAAATTTATAATTCCAATAAAATGGAAGTGTTCAAATGCATTTCAAGTATTCCGGTTTTAACGGATATCCGTTTTAAGACGAAAAATTGCTCTAGAAAAAAAAAAAAATGCCTCTCTATGCATTCGTGACTGGATTTATGTCGCCAAGGCTTATTAAGATATCAAAACAAAGTTTAATTTTAATATTTATAAAAACAATTTCAAGTAATTTATTACAGTGATTTAACTAAAATAAATAAGTGGTTATGTACCTTCATAAATTTGATAAAATTGGCCTCAATAATGTATTTTAAATAAAAAAAAAACGCTTTTATTTAAAATGCTCTTAAAATAGAGAAATAACTTTTTGCATAAAATTTTTGAAGATTTATGACAAATATAAAAGAGTGGATGCTCATTGAATATTTTAATTTAATTCCCCCTTTTTTTTTTATCATAAATATTCAAAAGTTATTTTCCTCTTTTAGTGAATTAAGCATCCGCCTAGAAGATGAACAGATAATTTTGGAATTAGATTTAATAAAAAAAATCTAGTGTGACTGGAGCACAGCACACCACTTTCTCTTACACTTCCGTAAGAGAAAGTTCTGCACCGTGCTGTCACACCAGATTTTTTGTGTCGATATATATATTTAGTTCCCCATAGCAAATTAGTTAACTTGACCACTTGCATTTCAGAGGTAAAAAAAAGTCAAATTTTCCATAGGCTCTGTGTATTTTAAATGTTTCAAAGAAAATCCTAAATAAACACATAATTTCATAAGAATCGGAAATTTTTTTTTTAAATGTGTAAAAAGTTACAAGGGGACCCCTTTTGAATCGAAATTAACATGCAAATTCCCAAAGGGATTTAACATTGGCTCTATGGAAGGAAGATCTGGAAAATTAATTTGAAAAATCTGAAATAGATCAGTAAATTGTACTTAAAACAACTTTCACGAAAAATTTTACTGATATATTTTTTAAAGAGCATCTAAAAAATAGTTGATTTATATGAATTTTATTCTAAAAAGAAAAATATTTATATTTTCACCCCAAGGGGTGAAAATAAGCTTTTAAACAAAATCGGCTAAAAAGTACTAGAACTTTACTGATGTACTTTTTTCAGTATTTTCCGATTTTCTCAAAATTCACTCCAACGATTTTGTTTAAAATTCATAAATCAAATATTTTTTGCATGATCTTTAAAATGTATATTCTCATTTTGTCCTTGAAATCTTTTGCAGCACACTCTGGTACTTCATTGGAAAGTTGCCAGGGTAAAATATAAATATTTTTCTTTTTAGATTAAAATTCATATAAATCAACTATTTTTTAGATGCTCTTTAAAAAATATATCAGTAAAATTTTTTGTGAAAATTGTTTGAAGTACAATTTACTGATCTATTTCAGATTTTTCAAATTAATTTTCCAGATCTTCCCTCCTTGGGGGGGGGGTGACTAATCTCTATTTAAATACAAAATTTCAATTTCGTAGCTATTTTAGTTCCTGAGATATTTTGTTCACAGTCAGACCAATTTGCGGGACCCACTTTTTTGGACTCAGGGGACCTCAAAACATGTATATCCATCAAAATCTCGACATAGAATTTTTGACATGATCGCAATACTTTCTCTCTCTCTATATTTCATATACTTATGGGGAAAGACAAAGTAATAAAATGATATTTTTTCATTGAATTTTCTCTCCTATTAATATAATTTGTTTTCATCGGAATCAGCCTAAATACAAACTACAAGGCTTTGAAAAATTTTGACAAGGCGGATAAATAAAAGCGTTTAAAAAAAAAAAAGTTAAAATAAAATAAATTGGACAATTTTACGTACACTTACTGATTTGAGATAAAAGAAAGCATTTGTTCAATTTATTTTTGAGACGGTTAGTATATGAATATTTTTAGGCCTGAGGTTCTGATCAAAGAAATAGCTGCCAGACTCTTTCATCTCCTTCATAAAAATACGTTAAAGACATGTTGATTTTTGTCACTAATTTAAGCAAACAATTTCTCAATTTGATAAAATTATTATAAAAATCAAACCAAATTTAAATGTACCAAAAAAAAGAAAATCAATATTATAAGACGGTCAGCTATCTGTTGGATTTTTTCATATTATATTTTTAGAAAAAAAAATGAAGGAAAATATTTGATCTGGAAGTGACGAAGCTTGGGGTCGAGTCGAACCCTTTTTTTTTTATTTGCTTTCGCAAAGGGTTGGGAAGGTTGTTGAGCGCGCTGGGGATTTTTATTAAATATCTCCCTTACCCCAGAACGTTATTTTGTCTAATTATCGCAGGTTGTTTGAATGAAGATAGCTGACAATTAGTAGCTTGCTTAAGCTGATAAAATACTTTTGATCTATTAAGTCAAAGGCGAAGGGTGCGACCAGGTGAGCATGTCCCCCCCTCAAGCACGCAGGGGGAGGGGTTTTAAAATATTTAATGTTATTTTATTTTTTTAAGCCAATCAAGAACCAAAGTGATAATTAAGAATTATTGGAAAACCAATTTGGGAGTTATCATTGACGACTTAAATCCGTTTCAAATTAAAATATTCATAGTTGACCTATTTATTTGAAGCAGATATTAATATTCAACGGACTTAACGAGGCATGGTTTTTTTTTTAACGTTTAGTCCATCCAGAAATTTACTAAATCATTTTTATAAACGCAATTTGAAGTAATTTCTGATAAAAAGGAGTCGTGAAGAAAATTTAGTAATCACTCATATTCAAAACGACTCAGTTCAAATCCAATTTATGACAAAAATAATAAAACTTTCTTCTGAGAAAAAGAAAAAATTTCCACTAGGAGGAAAATTTCAAATATAATTCAAGATATTTAATTATATTAAACTGAACAAGTTTTCTTAAATATTTTTATTTTAACTTCATCTGATTGATTGTTAATTTCAGTTGGGATAAAATACTCAAGGAAAATAAAATTATTATTATTAATAAATTTGATTAAGTATTTATTTGGAGACTTAAAATTTGAAAACCATGTTCATTTTACAGTTTCGATCTTTTAAATTATCATTATCAAGGGGTCAAAAATAATAAATCCAAAAACCATGATCCATACATTAATCTTACAATAATATCTTTAAATAAAATTAAATTTGAAAATTTTATTTAAAGAAATTATTGTAAGATTAATGTATGAATAATGGTTTTTGCATTTGTTATTTTTCCGGCCTTGATAATGATTTTTTAAAAGATCGAAACCGTAAAATGAACATGGTTTTCAAATTTTAAGTCTCCGATTCAAATTTAATAATAATTTTATTTTCCTTGAGCATTTTATCTCAGCTCAAATTGACAAGTAACCACTTGAAGTTAAAAACATAATTCAAGATTTTTATTTCATCTCAAAAATTATCGTAATTCAATGATTTGTTGGCTTTTGGCTTATTATAATGTTCAGAAAGAAACCTGATAAATAAAATAATAAAAAAAATATATATCCATTAATGAGGTATGAAAGTATGTGTAAATTTTTTTTCCTAGTTAGTATAATATTTGATATCAATAACATGGAGATTCCGGGTTCAAAGCCTCGGGGACCAACCCTCCCCCCCCCCTCAATCCATTAATCTCACATAATATTTGACTATTTGATAATGTAAATATTTGACAAATTAGTACAGAAGCCCTTTTCCCTCAAATTATTAAAAAAAAACAAAAAAAAACAAAGATAAAATAATATCTATAATAAATTTGTTTTTGTAAATAATTTGTCTGAAAGGGCGTATATAAGGGGAGGGGGCGAGGGAGCCCGGGCCCCTCCCGAAATTTTTCACATCTATATACATATCTACGGGTATATGGGCAATATCTATATTTTTGTTTGAAAAAGTGAGACGCATAAATAAAAGAAATAAAAATAAAAATTGAAATATATTAGTATCGGAGCTCAGGTAAAAACGAAAAAATTTCGATAAAAAAAATGTAATCAAAATTTGTCTTTGAGAGGGGCTCAGGCGGGGGGCCTGAGGGAGGGAGGGGGGCTCCCCTATATACGATTGTATATAGGGGAGGGGGGGGGGAATATTTAAAAATGAGTTCTCGCCCTCCGAAAAAATTTTATATACGCCCCTGGAAAGATTAACTTGCCTTTAATTTAATTTTTAAGTGATTTGTTTTGTTTTTTTTTTTTTAATTTTATTAATAAAAATCACCAATAACCGAAAATTGTTTTGTAAAATGTTTTGTAAACAAATTTTTCCGCGATGCAACTAGCAGATATAAAATAACTTCGTGGTCAAAAATTATTATTTATGGAAAAAGTAAATAATCTAAAAATTTTTGAAGGATTCATATAATTTTATAAATAATATCCTTTTTTCTACAGGTATATAATTTTGTCGAAAATATAATAATTGAATCTTATTGAAAGAGACGAATGAAATCATTTTTTTTTATCAATTTAAAATTAAAAATCTTAATTACATTTTCACATAATAGGCCTATGTATCGTATATGAAATTACTTATGAAATTCGGACTGTTCAAGTAGGCTAATGGATTGAAATTGAAAATGCTACACTAAATATTTAATAATTTTTAATTTTATTAAGCAAACTATTTTCAGAAATATCTTGATTCATGTGAGAAAAAATAACTTTCTTGTTTTTACCTCGTAGTTATGAATCCTACCCTATTTCCAAGAATTCTTTTTTTATGAAGTGTATTTTTCAGTAGTAAAAAAAATAAGAAAAGTTAGGCGGTAATGAAATTCAATTTGGCTTTTTTTTTGTTATATCAATTAATGTCATTATCATAAATTATTCATTTATAAAAACGTTAAATTTATTTGTCTATTCTCAAAATAGTTTTTCTTATTTTTCTACTGCCAAGTTCATTTTAAAATAAAAGATTTGTCTTTTTTTTTACATGTCTGTCACAAATCATGTGTTAATAAACCCCCATCCCCCCTCCCTCATTTTCTTCCTCGGTTCTTTGGTCCGGAAGCCGACGTCGTCGTTGCAAGGAATTATCAACGGACCATAGAGAATTTCCGTAATAATTCCGTGAAACTATCTCTCGAGCCTAAATAGGTTTTTGATTTTCTATGAACCGATACGCTATATCTAGTTGAATGGGGCGAGAGGGAGAGGCGCTTTGTGACAATTACTCACTCTATTAGAAGGGGGCGAAATTAAATAAACACACGTAAGCGCGCTTTATGAGTGAGTGGCCGGCTGACGTGCGCGGCGCGACGAAAGAGTCACGGGTGACTTGGATGAGTAACAAGGCATAAGAAATGAAGATCGAGGAGATATGGGTATCGACGATAAATACCTGGAGGACAGAGGCACTCGGAGGCGTCTCTTGCAAGGCGGGCAGGTACCTCACGCCGTAGGCGTTCTACAGGATGATGCTCGATGGTGGTCGCTGAAGAAGATGCAGCTGCTTCTGCTGAGATAGGCATGCGTTGTATTTCAAGTGCCGCCAGACGTAGCTCAAGAGTATTTAACCGATTTTCAAGCAACATCCCGCGATATGAGAAGTAACCACTGGCAGTTATGCTAAGAAGGCATAGGCCGTAAATGAGAAGGTTGAGATGATGCTGCGTGGTAGGTGAGAACCACGCGCGTTTTGGTTGCCGGCCCAAACCCATCAGATGCACGCGCTCCTCCTGCTCCACCGTCTTTCTCTCGGGGTCGGCTTCCATCGCAGCTTAGACTCAAGGTGGTCTATAGCATGTTGGTCAGAACCAATAGAGTCCACTCTTTGCTCCTCCCAGTGGGTATAAACAACTTGACTTCAATCTACAAAGTTAATACTATTAACTTCATAATTTTCAAGAGACGACACTCAAATTTTATTAAGAAAAACAGGGATGTGAACCATAGTGAAAGTTAAACGAAACATGTTTCACTCACGTATCGGGAGAGCACGTTTATGTATGGTAAATAGAACACATGACAGATTTTGACAGCATCGCGAGAGGGGAGCAATTGGGGGTGACATACGAAAGCACGGCACCGAGCCGCGCTTAAAATTGTGATTAGGATTGCCTATAAAAGTAGACGTAATCCTTAAAATCAAAGGGGGAATATAGGCAAGTTAAGAGCGCAGGATAAATAAGCGCGATGCGAACGGTGCGTGTGAACTGCGCGCCGGTCGCTTCTCCACTGACTGCAGTACGCCGGGGAGGGATGAACAGACTATCTCTACCAAAGGGCATTTCGCTTCGGCTCCGCTCGGCTATTCTCGGCTCCTCTCGCCCGGATTAATGCGCTTCTGTTAGACACACCGAGCAATTACACTAACCACAGTTTTTCCCAAATTTTATATACTGCTTTCAAAATGGAAAATATAAAACAAACATTAAGGATCCGCCGTTCGAATAGCTAAAAGATTGTTTTTTTTTTTCTTTCATAAAAAAATAATTCAAACTAGTATTTAAGGAAAAGAACAAAATAAAAAATCTTGATTTGTGGTTTGTTTATAATATTACAACGTTTCGGCCACTAATTTTGTGGTCTTCTTCAGGTATACAATCACATCTAGCGATTTATGTGTTGTGACAAATAAATCACAGTTTACCTGAAATGCATAAGAACAATAACTATGAGTTTTTTTATTTGTTTATTTATTTAAGGTCTTTTTTTGTCAACGGAGGCAGTTTAGATTTATTGGTGGCCAATTAAATTGAAATACTCGTAAATTTTTGTAGCATGAAACGGGATGCGAACCCGCGACCCTTTGTACAGAAGGCCAGAACGCTAACCACTACACTAGGGCCCGAGGGCATAACTATGAGTGTATTAATTCTTAAATTTCACAAAATAAGAAAGTGAAATAAAAAAAAAATATTAAAAATTTGTATTTATTTAAACCGTTTGATTTTATACGCCTTTAGTTAGGCAACCCAACTATCATATTTCGTCCTGATTAGACAGATCAACACAATTTTTGACTTTGAAATTTGGGTATGAAATTACGATACGCTTATCGACTGTCATCCAAAAAAAATTTGAATTTCATCAAAAAGTTTGCTTAGGAGAATGTTTATACGATTTAAAAAAAAATCGATGGTTTTAATTTTTATTGTTGCAAAAACAAAATTAACTTTAACTAATATATCTATTTCCAAAATTATTGAAAAAAGTTTTAAAATATCTTGCGCCCCCCCCCTCCCTCGCATTGCGGGTGTTATTTATGCCCCTGAGTGGAAAACTCATAGGGCCAAAAATATCATACCGTAAATAATATTTTAAATATACCTAATATATAAAAGAAAAATTGTATTTTCAGTAACAAAAAAAAAAACAACCGAAATCTCGATTTTAAAGAAAATATGTGAAAATTATTTATCCATAATTCATTGAAAAAACTTAATAGGTTTTACTCGTCATATGAAACCATTTAGAATAATAAATTAATTGATAGTCACTATAATTTAAATATTGCAAGCGAACCAATGAACAATAAGTGAGAGCTCTACTCATGTTCAATGAGAATGGGTCAATCATAAATATTTATATTTTACTAGCATTCAAGAGGGTTTTAAATTTTTTTAATGTTTTTAAGCACTCGATGAAGGGCCCCCCTTCCCGACCGCGCGTCTAGTATAATTAATTAGTCAAAAGAATCACCCTCTCGATTCAGGATTTTTACTTTCCCTTACCCTATATTTTCTACTCTCACTTGGAAATATATATAAATCTATTTTTTAATATATAGAGAGAAAGTATTGGATTCATGTTAAAAATTCGATGACGAAATTTTGATGGAAATACATGTTTTGAGGTAAAAAAAGCGGGTCCCGTAAAATGGTTTGTCTGTGAACAAAATATCTCAAGGACAAAAATAACTAGGAGGTTGAATTTTATATTTAAGTTAGGTACAGTGAGCGCTACAATTAAGTCCCCTCCTGGGAGCTAGATCCTTAAGTATATTAATGAAATAATTTTAATGACCGAAAATGTAAAATAAAATCTGGTACAGATGACTTTAAAAAAGGGGGGGGGGTTTGAATTTCCCGCCTCTTAACTGAAATGGCAACACTGCTCCTGTCAGCAGGCAACTATCAGCTGACTCCTGTCGAAATTTGAACCAGCTGGGTCTTTTAGTTTTTGTTTGACATTAATTAATAGCAGAACACCTCGTGATTTGAGAAGAAAATAGAAAAAAGTGAATTTTTTTTTTTTTTTTTTTTTTTTTGAGGGGGGGAAAGGGATTTTCAGTTTCCATAGCAAAAATCCATGAATTGGGATACGAATTGCTCGCTCATCCGCCCTATTCTCCGGATTTAGCCCCAAGGGACTATTTCTTGTTTCCAAACCTGAAAAAATGGCTCGGCGGAAAGTGATTTGACATCAATGATGATTTTGATGCCTTCGACAAATCTTATTTTTTTGGAAGGGATAAAAAAAATTGGAGAAACGTTGGACAAAGTGTATAGAGCTCAAAGAAGACTACGTTAAAAAATAAAATAATTTTTTATCCAAAAACCTGTGTTTCATTCAAAAAGTCACGGAATTATTGACCTGCCCTCGTATATACGTATAACAGGTATATACCTCTACTTCTCAGATGGGACTTAATTGTGGCGCTCACTGTAGCACATAATACGAAGTTTTTGAACAAAATCGACCAAAAAGTACTAGTACTATACTAATGTAATTTATCAGTTTTTTTTTTTTTCAAAATTCGTTCTAACAATTTTGATTAAAATTCAAAAATCAATTATTTTTTACATATGTATATTCTCATTTTGCTCTCAAAATTGTTTGAAAATCACTTTACTCTTGTACTTCATATGAAAGATATGAGAAATGGTTTCTATGGTAACAAAATATAAGTATTTTTCTGTTTATAAATTTTACATCTGGAATTTTATCAAATGTAAGGAAACCAATATGTCAACACACAAAATCTGGTGTGACAAGCACTGAACACAACTTTCAATTACCAAAGGTAACAGATATAATTATTATTGATTTGGAAGTAATAATACAGTACAATTGAATTTTGTATTTAGCTTTAAAGTATGAAGTATATAAGCTCACTATCAAATTTTACTTTTTACTAAATTTTTTTATGGCAGTTTTTTATTTTTGAATTAAGTTTGTGGTTTTACCGAAACATTTAAGTTCTACACATTTTCCGCACCCCTGCTCTAGGGCAGGCATGGAATTTTTTGGCCTTGGAAACTTAGTCTTTTCACGACAGGGAAGCTCAGGATTAGAACATAGGACTTCAAATTCTTTTTTTTCTCACATAGTTTTTTTTTTTTAATTTTATCTCGTGAATGACAAATAGTCATGTTTTGGGTTGGGGAGAGATGTTTGCCTCCTCCGGGCGATTTCTTCCCCCTGGATCATCGCCTTTGAAGCGTTCGAGTCTGACGATACCCATTAACTCGAAATAACAATGAATTGTGTGGTGTGTCTTTGTGCCTGGAATTATAATTGAGGCGGAGTCTAAAAAACAACAAAGAAATAAAATTTTTCTTCAGAACATTACTGTGTCAATGTAGACTTAATCAAAGAATAAACTATAAAATTTTTACTTTCTCTTAATATATATTTATATAGTGAGAAAGTATTGGATTCATGTCAAAAATTCGATGTCGGGATTGTGATGGATACACACCATTTGAGGTCCCTGAGTCCAAAAAAGTGGTTTTACCAAAATGGTCTGTATGTCTGTTTTTCTGTCTGACTGTGTGTCTGTGAACAAAATATGTCAAGAACGAAAAGTGGTAGGAGGTTGAAATTTTATATTTAATTTTGTGACACGAAGCTTTTGAACAAAATCCGTTCAAAAAATACTAGTACTTTACTGATGTACTTTTTCAGTTTTTTTTTTAAATTTGATCTAACAGTTTTTCCCTCTTATGGTGAAAATAGCAAAAGTTAATATTTTAGTAACCAATAGCTTGAAGGTTTACTTATTTATTATTCAAATCTTCGGAATTTTAAATAAATATAATATAATATAATATTCATTTTGCGGTAAATTTTATTGAGGTCTAGCGACTGTATTGCACAATTTAACAGTTTCGGTTTCACAAAAAACCATCATCGTAAGAAGTTTTACATGTAATTTTTATGTATTTTAGGCCTTATGATGGTTTTTTGTGAAACCGAAACTGTTAAATTGTGCAATACAATCGCCAGACTTCAATAAAATTTTCCACAAATGAATATTATATAATATTTATTTAAGGGGCTCGGGAGCGAAGTGGTTACGCATGTTTTTCCCGATAAGATGGCGTAGTGTGTCATTAAAAGTATGCCCAAAAATCAAGTAATTCAAAAATTTGCCAAGAGATGTCAGAATGGTAGCTAATAATATTTTATGCATTTGGTTGATTTTCATTGATCTTTTAACAATAAATACTTTATAAATGTTATTATATATTATGTATCTTTTATAAAAGCATAAAAATATATAAATATAGGCCAGATATAGGTAAAAAGGAGATCAGCTCTTAGACTAGCCTGCCATCTATTGCAAGAATGCTGAACTAATTTGACAGTTGAATTTTAAATAAATCATCTAAGCTTATTTTAAAAATTTCTTAATTAATATGTGATTAATAATAATAATAAATTAATTTTTAAATTTAAAAAAAATTAAAGATTATTGGGACTGATTGTTTTTTTTTGTATTTGCTTGATAACAAAAAAATTAATTACGATAATTTTTTAATAAGTCATTAAAAAAATTATAGCCCGATGTCCCAATAATCCCTTATGAATTTAATTCATTTAAAAAAAACCGCATTGAAAAATTCCTTACAATAATCTAGTTTTTTAAAAGTACGTTTAGACGTCGCTCCTGAACCCCCTTAAAATTCACCGAAGATCTGAATAATAAATAAAGTAAACCTTCAAGCTATTAGCTACTAAGAGTTTTTATTAAAATTCAAAAATCAATTAGTTTTTACATGTTCTTTAAAATGTTTATTCTCATTTCGCCCTCAAAATTGTTTGAAGACCACTTTACTCTTGAAGATAGGAGAAATGGTTGCCATGGTAACAAAATATAAATATTTTACATTATTTATAAATTTTACAACTTGAATTCTAATACATATATCGGCGGAAACTAAATATATGTCGACACAAAGTGTGAAAGCCCAGGAGACAACTTTCTCTTACCAAAGGGGATGTGCGACCAGTCACACCAGATTTTTTATTAATGATTTTAATGTTCTTAATTTCATGGTGCTGGCTTAACCAATTTTTTATTTTAGTTGATGTTGAATCTACCGACGCTGATTAGAATAAATTTTTATTATAAGGCTTAATTGACTTCTATTTGGTATCCCCATGGTTAATGTGTTAATGTGGCTCATGTCAAGATAGCGCAGCGTTCGTTTCTGGCCCATGAATCAAGGGTTAGAGACGAAACATAACACTGTGCACTATCTTGACACAAATCACATCAATCCTGGATATGTTGATCTTTAAAAAAAACTTTTACTTAGATTTACTTTAAAAGTCAAAAAATTTCGTAATCGTAAGAATATTTTAAAGAAGAGGGCGTGAGAGAAAATTTGTTTCTTCCTATTGTATTTTATATAAAGAAATTACAAAGCGTAAATAGTGGCGCATCATTATTATAGAAATGGCTGAGCATTTATTCTAAATATACGCCGCCATAATTTATATTCTACATTTTTATTAAACGAGTCATTTCCATTTATTTGTTTATCCACAGTTTATCGTTTGATCAAATGGGATGAGAATATCAAACATTCCAAGAGTTTTGTGTTATTTTTATTAATATTTCCACTCTTCAAAAGATTTTTATTCATTTGTTTAAAACAATCATTTAATATTAAAATAAAATATCTGGGAAGACTCACCTTCCAAGATTTTTATTTTTATTTTTACTTTCTCTTACCGAAAGGTACTAGTACGTTAATCAAGTTCTTTTTCAGTTTTTTTGTTTTTCCTAATTTCTCTAAATCGATACAAGGTCTAAATTTTATATTTAAGTTGGCATCCCCCTGAGGATTGGAAATAAGCTTTTGAACAAAATCGGTCAAAAAAGTACTTTATTGATGTACTTTTTCAGTTTTTTTCGATTTTCTCAAAATTCACTCCCACTGTTTTGTTTAAAATTCATAAATCAATTATTTTTTAGATGCTCTTTCAAATGTATATTCTCATTTTGCCGTTGAAATCTTCTAAAGACCACTTTACTTTTGTATTTCATAGGAAAGATAGAAGAAATGGTTGCCATGGTAACTGAATTAAAATCTTTCTCTTTTTAGATTAAAATTCATATAAATCAATTATTTAATTTTAAACTGGTAACCGTTGGCTCTAGTTGAAACATTATGCTTTAATAGGAGAATTAAATTCATGATTGATACCCAAGGTTTTTTGTTTCAATGATTTATTTATTTAACATTAACACTTAATACGCATTTCGACATATGTGTCATTATCGGAAGTGAATTACATATTTAATGGACTAGAATCGTATTATTTTTCAACTGGGGACGATTCTAGTTCATTCAGTATGTAATTCAATTCCGATGATGACACATATGTCGAAATGCGTATTAAGTGTTAATGTTAAATAAATAAATCATTGAAACAAAAAAACCTTGTGTATCATACATGAATTTAATTCTCCTATTAAATCAATTATTATTTAGATGTTCTTTTAAAAAGTATATCAGTAAAAATTTCGTGAAAATTCTTTGAAGTGCACTTTACTGATGTAGTATTTGAGATTTTTCTAATTCATTTTTGGGCTTAAAAAGTTTTTTCCATTTCTTATGAAATTTTTTTATATTTATTTAGGATTCTCTATTGTGTATAAAATATCCAAATATGAGATTAAACCTTTAAAAAAAACCACAGTTTATTTCAAAGAGTCAACATTTAAAACGCAAGTTTAGAATTAATGTGCTATGAGAAACTAATTATATCTCGACACAAAAAACTCTGGTGTGACAACACAGTACACAACGTTCGATAACGAAGTTAAGAGAAATTTGTATGCTGTGCGTTAAGTCACACCAGATTTTTTATTTTATAAACTTAGATCACTGATAAGAAAATGTAAAATGAATTTATTTAAAATTTCGCCTTATTAATATCCATTACAAGTAGAGCAATTTTTATTATCTTAAATCTATACCTCAAAATTAGGGCATTAATATTCAGAGGTAAATTTTGCAATAAATATAAAGAGCAAGCTTAAAAAAAATCTAGTTAAAATATGGATGTTAATAATATCATATATAGGCATATCGAAGCAAAAAAGATTAATTAAAAAATCTAATATATCTTAAGTCTTATTTATTCTACCTTCTTTGGTGATAATCGCGTATTGTGGGGTCAGCATATTAAAGAAAGAGCAAGCTTGAATGGTATATAGGGAAGAGAACAGAGGGAAAATTAGATTTAGCTCGGATAGTTCGTGATCGTTATCTACGTACTTACAAAATATAATTTTTTGTTTTGCGGGCCATTTAGCGCCTCTTTGTGAGTAGCGCCCGCCCCCCCCCCCTCTTGCTCCCTTCCTTCGCTACGCCACTGGGATGGAGGTCTAACTGACTTTAAATATTGTAAAACAAAAATATCTAGTGTGCTGTACTTGTTACACCAGATTCTTTGTGTCGAAATATATTTATTTATTCGAATTCAAAATATACAATTTTACATAGAAAAATATTTACATTTTGTTACAATGGCAATCAATCTATAAAGTACAAGAGTAAAGAGTGCTTCAAACAATTTTGAGGGCAAAATGAGAATATACTTTTAAAAAAAAAAAAGTAAAAAATACATCAGTAAAGTACTAGTACTTTTTGGCCGATTTTTTTCAAAAACTTTGTTTTAAGTCCCTTGGGGTTCCGAAAGTAAATATATAATTTCAACCTCCCACCTCTTTTTTTTTTTGAAAAATGTTTTAAACAAATACACACAAAACCATTTTGGGGGGCCCCCCTTTTTTGGCTTTTGAAGCCTACAAAAAAATTTTTTTTTTAAATTTTTACCACAAAATTTTTTTTTTTATATAAAATTTTTTCTCTTTTTATAATATATATATATTATATATATATAAAAAAAAAAAAAGAAAAAAAAAAATGGGAAGACACAACTTTCGATTACCGAAGATAAGTTGTGTAGTGTGCTGTCACACCAGATTTTTTTGTGTTGAGATATATTTAGTGTCCCATAAGTTTAGTTCCAAACTTGACCACTTGCGTTTCATAAGTAAAAAAGTCAATTGATTCAAAATTTCATCAGGCTCTCTTCATTTCAATTGTATTTTAAATGTTAACTGCTTGAAATAAACTATGATTATTTTCAAAATGTTAATCTCATATTTGGATATTTTATACACAAGAGAGAATCCTAAATAAATACAAAATTACATAAGAATTGAGAAACAATTTTTGTAATGTGCAAAAGATTTCATAGGGAACTGAAATACTACATCAGTAAAGTGTACTTCAAACAATTTTGATGTAATATCTTACTGATATACTTTTTAAAGAGCATCTAAAAGATAGTTGATTTATGAATTTTAATCAAAATCGTTAGAGTCAATTTTGAGAAAATCGAAAAAAACTGAAAAAGTACTTCAGCAAAGTACTAGGACTTTTTGGCCGATTTTGTTAAAAAGCTTACTTTAACTGTCGGTGTGTGGACATTTTTAACCATAAAGGAAATGAGCTACGAGGTTGAAATTTTATATTCAAGTTAGGCACCTTCTGAACTCGTGTAAATAAGCTTTTAAACAAAATCGGCCAAAAAATCCTTGCTAGTACTTTACTGATGTACTTTTTCAGTTTTTTTTTATCACCATGGCAACAATTTCTTCCATATTACCTACGAAGTACAAGAGTAAAGTGTGCTTCAAACAATTTTGAAAGCAAAATGAGAATATACATTTTAAAGACCATCTAAGAAACTAATTGATTTTTGAATTTTAATCAAAATCGTTAAAGAGAATTTTGAAAAAATCGAAAAAAAAACAACTGAAAAAGTACATGTATAAAGTACTAGTACTCTTTGGCCGATTTTGTTCAAAATGTTTTCTTACGTGCCAGCGTAGTACCTAACATTAATATAAAATTTCAACCTCGAAGCTCATTTCCTTCATCCTTAAAATTGGTAAACACAGACAGACCGAAACACACAGACTAATTTGCGAAAACCACTTTTTTGAATTAAGGGGACCTAAAAAAAAGTGTAGGCTATTTTCAAAAAAATCTCGACATCGAATTTTTGTCATGAACGCAATGCTTTCTCACTATATATTACATACATATGTAAGAGAAAGTAAAATAGCCATTTTATTCAAATTATTATTTAGCATTTGTATTATATTATTTTTGTTTAAAATTAAAAAATTTGGTTAAAAAAAAAAAAAACTGAATTTGGATATTTTTGTGTGATAGAGTCGATAATAAATAAACAAATACAGTGAAAAATTAAATAGTTTTCATAAGAAAAACTTATTACTTTCTGAAGATAATTTCTCTAATATTCAAATATATATTTTTTTTTTTTGAAGTACATAAATTTCCTGGAGTAGTATAATATTGACCTCGTAAATAAGATCGTTCGGAGAAGAGTTAAAGATCATTTTTTTTTCTTTTTAACACGATATAAGAGAAAATTCAGGTTTATTTTAATATTGACATCCTTCTTTTTATATCTCTATTTATTGATATAAGGTTTTTGTGGTCAGCCGTTGAAAGATACGTAGGTCCTGTCTTCTCAATGGCCAAACCCATCGAGAATACAATATACAGCATATTCAATTATTTAATTGAAATCAAGGCAAGACCGCATTCCAGAGCCTACTCACTTGACAGCCTGAAAATTCTTATCAATAAAAATGGATATCTTCATCTTTAATTTTGCGACAATTTCCAATTAGTTTATTTTGATTAAAATATGATGATTGAAACGAGGCTAATTCATATAAAAACCTTTAAAAGTACAACGGAATTCAAAAGGTGTGATTGATTTAGCACTTGAAACAAGTTATAAGAATAACCAACAGGTAGCAGCTGCTGTATTGGTGCAACAGAGAAGCAGGAAGTTGTCGAGTCTGTGCAAAGATGCCCCCCTCCCCATTTTTTGTGCTGAGGGGGTAAAACCATTTGAAATTCATCGCATGATGAAAGGTTACTGGGGTGATTCGTATGTGTCACAAAGTGATGTTTTAGGCCTACTATGAGAGGAAAATCGAGATGCACGAGTTGTTTGCATTCGGCTAAATATTACGAGCCTGACCTCTGAATTACAATATTAACAATCACAATTATTTTTATTTGAATTATAAATCTACAAGTTTTCCAGTAAAATCTATATACATTAAGGTGTTTCATTTGAAACGAACATATTTTTTTTCGCGAACAAAAATTTTCTCTCGAAGTTTCAGCCCTTAATTTTAAGTAGGCTACTTCCTCTCGATCTTTGAATTTTTCCTATTTAAATAACATGTATGCATAAATCATTGTATTTTTTTAAATTGTTATAGCTCAGTTCGGTTTTATGATTTTTCATTGCGATTAGTAACAATCTGTAGTGTATTAGACACTCTTTAAAATGTCCAGTATTGTTTTATTGTTACTTGAACCGTTTCGTCGGTATCGGCCTATTTCCATGAAATTGTCATATTTTCTTTGTTATTAACAAAACGGCTGAAGATACAATAAAAAAAGTAAGGAAAAACTTGGAGGAAAATAAATTTTCTACAAAAAATGTCCTATGAAATATTTAGCTCAATTGCTTTATTTACAAGATATATTCAGTTTAATATATTGAGAATTGAAAAATTCATTAAATTTCAACCTTTATTGTATTATTTCTTAAATAAATTGTAGTGAATATATCTTGTGAATAACGCTCTTGAGCTAAATATTTCATTGGACATTTTTTGTAGAAAGTTTAATTTCCTGGAATTTTTCCTTAAGTTTTTTATTGTATCTTCAGCCGTGTTGTTAATAACAAAAAAAAAAATATAACAATTTCATGGAAATTCATGAATAAAGGATTTTCAAGGCCGACACCGACAAAACGGTTTAAGTAACAATAAAATAATCCTGGACATTTTAAAGAGTGTCAAATTCACTACCGATTGTGACTAATCGCAATGAAAAATAATAAAAAATATAACAATTTAAAAAAATACAATGATTTACATGTTATTTAAATGGAAAAAACAACGACGAGAGGAAATACTCAAAATTAAAATTAAGGGCTGAAACTTCGAGAGAATTTTTTTTCGATGTTTGGAATAATATGTGGATTTTATGGCTGAATTTATTTACCAATTTGGAATAATATTTCAGTGTCCGCTAAAATACAAAACTGTTCGTTTCAAATGAAACACCCTAATATACATATTCAAAAAAAATTTGACTAGGCAACACACAACTTTCTCTTAACTCGGTAATTGAAAGTTGTGTATTGTGCTTTCAAATCAGATTTTTTGTGTCGACATATATTTAGTTCCCGACAGTACATTAAAATTCGAGATGCATAATATATAAACATAGAAAAATATTTAACCTAGGGCTTAACAACCAAATAAAAATAAATTTTGTATATTTTATGTAAAAATAAAAAAATGTATGACTAGTCGCACAGCATAACAACTATCTCTTATCTTCGGTAATTGAAAGATTTATTCTGTGGTTGTCACACCAGATTTTTTGGGTCATTAAGTATTAGAAATCAACATGTAAAATTCATAAACCTACAGTAGAAAAATATTTATATTTTTTTATTTATCATGGCAATCATTTCTCCTATCTCTCCTATGGAATACAAGAGTAAAGTCTGCTTCAAACAATTTTGAGGGCAAAAAAAAAAAAATTCTTTCTCTCTCTATATATTTCATATATACGGTAAGAGAAAGTAATATAAATTTTAAAGTTAATCTAAAAAATCTGATGTGACGAGCACTGTGCTGGCCACAAAAAATTTCACTAAAGAGCTTCAAAAATAAAAATAGTTGAAATATGAATCTTAATCAAAATCGTAAAAGCGAAATACACGTACATCAGTAAAGTACTAGTACTTTTGGTCGATTTTGTTCAAGTTTATTTTACTCCTTGGGAGGGGGGGGTGCCTAACTCAAATACAAAATTTCAACCTCCTAGCTCTTTTCATTCCTGAGATATTTTGTTCACAGGCAAACAGACAGACTTGCGGGACCCACTTTTTTTTTGGAATGGGTGCATAAGGTCCGAAGACCTATAATGACCAGTGGTCACATGCAGCCAGAAAGAATATAGTTAAAAAAAAGAAGCATAAAAGAGGAACTCAACTGCGGGAACTGAGAAGAAGGGGAACTCAACTGCGGGAACTGAGAAGATGTCTGTTGAGATTAGACTTGAAAGTCTGAAGATTGTAGGTTTTGGGGACTCAGGGGACCTCAAAACGTGCATATCCATTAAAATCTCGACATCGAACTTTTGACATGATGAAATTTCATTTATAGGGTAAGAGAAAGTAAAAATATAATCACGAATTATTGTATTTCTATTATATCATATATATCATATTATGTAAATAGGCATACAAAAACAAACCAGTTCACCTAATATTTCCTTATGATTTATTTTGACCCCCCGCCCCTAGACAAAACTCTGAAATGACTTCTCTGACCATACACCTTTTAGACGTAGAGTGATTATTTCGCTTGATCCAATTTTATTTATTTTATGTGTATATACACATAAAATATGCTAAAAATGTTGTTTTGATTTGATCAATTTAAGATATTGGGCGATCAGATTTTATTCAATGGAATTCAAGTTTTATTAACTCGTTGATTATTACTTTTAAACAAACCGTTTGTTATATTTTTTAAATTCCAATATGTTTCAGAAATTTTTTTTTATAAAAAGTGTCAAGGTTGGGACCTTGAGTGCAATACTAGTATGTCCTCAAATGAATTGTGCCTTTGGCTCTCTGGTCATTGGCGTGTTTTGACTGATTGAAGGAGCAGAGAGAAAGAGGATGCGTGACGTATGTCACGTCACGAGTGACGAAGTGACACTAAACCCTCATCCTGTCTGTCGGATTGGGAATGAGACAGAGGTCTAAATTCACACTATTGACTAGGATATCTGTGCTCTTACTTTTCGAAAGTTAATATTTGGTTTGGTCAAGTTGAAACAGCCCCTGGTTTCTGGTCATTGGGGAGCAGCCTTTGTCTCCGAAGAGGGTCACCCTCTGACTGCTCTATAGGGGGAAACAGTCTCTTCTAATTTGCCTCAAAATCGAAGCAGCGGCCAACTGAAAACAAGATAACGCTCAAGATTATCTCGAATGGTCCAAAAAGAAGAAGCATTTTAATAAATTACTTTTTTAAGAAGGGGAAGGGAAAAGAAGTTGAAAAAAAATTCCATTCTATTTGAAATTTTTACAGGAGTACGTGCTCTTGTTTCCCATAGGTGCCGGGTCTTGACATAGATTTCAAATATGTAATTTTTTCTCTTAATTTTAAAAACTTGTTCAGGTAAAACAATTGACGAATAGTTTAAAAGCCAGCGCAATGTTGACGTCACTGCTCTTAGTTTTTTTTTACTTTCTAAAATTTTTTAAAACACATATTATCTTTTAATAGATCACCACGTTGAATTTTTTATCAGATTCAAAATAATAATTTTATTTTTACTTTTTAATCATATATACAGGATTTGGGTTAAGCAATTAAATTCAATTAATTTGTTAGTTTCAATAGTATCCACTAGATGGCAGAAGGAGACCTAAGGTGTTCAGAACCGTTCAGAGAGACTAATTCCCACATAAAGTAATTAGGCCTAACTAAATTTTATTTTATAATTACATATAAAATATAGCCCATTCTTAAAAAAAAAAATTCTTGAAAGATATTATCAATATTCTTTATAATTATAATAATAATTTTAAAATTATTTTATTTTTTTAATTATTTTTATTTTAAAATTATTATTATTATAAATAAATATAATAAATAATTTTAAAATTATTATTATTATTTTAAAATTATGATTAATATTATTAAAAAAGAATATTCTTTATAAATAAAATTTAAAAAAATCACTTATGACGAGACTCGATTTTTCTGCAAACTTTTTTGACATTTTGTCAAATAAAATATATCCGTTCAAACCTTTAAAGTTTCAAATGTGTTCTATTATCAATAGTAGAGAGCCTAGAAGTCAATATTGAGATTCACCTAACAAATTGGATGACTTGTTTTTTTCTAAAGGGCTTTTAAAATAATATCCATTGTAATGGACAATGGGTCTGAAGGAGTTAATTAAATTGGCTACCAATCAATTGAATCAATTGAATTAAATTAATATGACGAGGTCTAAATGACATCCGATGCCGAAAAAGACTTTAAATTATAATTAAAATTAAGGCGCTTTCCTAAAGTTTCTCTCAGGGCAAATTCCCAAAGAAGTGTGAATTTTAATTTATATTTTTTAGTAAATTAATTCATTAGATCTAAGACGAAATAAATAAATAAAAAATAAAAATAATAATTTTGCCAGTGTAAAATTTGAATTTCGTCATTTCTCTTTCGCGCTAGGCATTTAGTTAAGCTTTATAATTCTAGATGGCTCTTATTGTATCTTGGTTCAAATGGATCGAATATTCCCGTTTGCTAATCTTTTACCCATTAATACATTACTGGAATATTTTAAAATTATAATAATTATTGCAATAATTAATTACATTTTTTTATTAATTAATTATTAAATTTATTAATCATATGTAAAAAAATTTCAGTTAATAGTTCCTATACAATCTGACAATAAAAGTAGGATGGTCTCAAATAAGTGACTCGAATAGACGAATCTCGGGCGTAGTTAGAAGAGGGACACCAGGGCCGGCCCTAGGTAGTGATCAACGTAGTCGGCAAAATTTAGGATAGGCGAAATATAAAAATCTAGAGGGCAAACATTTTGTTTTTTTTTTAATAAAACAATTTACTAGAATATTTTTAAAAACGATACTACTGGTTTCGAAAAAAAAATTTAGTGATGGGGGTCACAGCTTCCCTATTCTTTTTTTATTTTATTTGTATTATACTTCTGTTATTCTGACGTGCTTTGTCTCTGGAAAAGACATCTTCCGTGGTGTTGCTTGTTTTTGAGACGTTTAAAAAAAACATGTAACTGGACCATTATGGGATTAGTATGGGATTATTGTTCTCTCTCCTGTCCTCGCCTTTTTCCCGCGATGCGGGGTCGGCGGACCTTACTATTTCCCTTCAGCCCTATCAAGCGTTTTTGCGACCGGAAGAAATAGGACAGGCCGGCCCGTCGTACGGTCTGACGCCTGTTGAAAAGAGGAAGGAAGAGACAGATATACAAAGAATTGAAGGCCTGTCTGTCCCAGCTCGGGCAGCTCATGGTCGCCATCCACGTACCTACAAGATGTGGGCCCCTGAGCAAAGTATGGGATTATTTAATAAATTAAAAATACATGCATCTAAATGATCGAAAGTATAAATTTATTATGCATCGTTAATTCATAAATATCCTTTTTCTTCACGGAGTGTGCTTCAAGCCTGGGGGAGGGGGGTGGGTGCGTCCGCGATTCCGTTTTCGAAATTTCTCATTTTTTTGACAAAAAATTTTACATATATATTAATATAGACCTATCATTTTTTTAAATACAAAAGCTTATTTCGAATTCTTTTCAAATGAACAGTGAGGATCAATAATATTAAATCACCCCCATTCGTTTTCTCATGTGATTATTTCATTATTCTTGAAAAAATATTAAAAATTTTAAATAAAATCTTTAGTTGTTCAAACGTAGGAAAAATTTTCATTTTCTTATATAAAATCAATGAAATAATCGCGTGAGAAAACGCACGGAGGTGCTTTAATATTAACGTTCACTGTATATATATTTCTTTTGGCTCAAAAATTTTATGAAAATTTCTCCATTGAAAAGCATTGCGCTCTATCTCCTTTTGAAAAGCAAATTAATTGTAATAATATTTATAAAATAATTAAATCTCTCAAATGAAAAATTAGAAAAATTTATTAAATTTTTTTTTTTTTTTGATTTGTTTCCCTTTAATTGACTATCATATAAATGTATTGTATCTGTAAGAATTTTGAAACGAAATTTAAAAAATCTGGTGTGACTCAACGCACAGTACACAAATTTTTCTTACTATAGGTCTTCAACAGTTGTGTACTGTGCTGTCACACCAGATTTTTTGAGCCGAGATATATATTTAGTTTCCCATAGCATTTTAGTCCCGAACTTGACCACTTGCGTTTCATAATTAAAAAAGTCAATTGATTCAAAATTTCCATAATTTCTGTGTATTTCAATTGTATTTTAAATGTTGACTGCTTAAAATAAACTATGGCTATTTTTAATCTCATATTTGGATATTTTATACAAAATAGAGAAACCTAAATAGTAAATACAAAATTTCATAAAAATTGGAATTTTTTTTAATTGTGTAAAAAGATCCAAATGGGACCCCCCTGCTGAATGGAAATTTACAGCGAATCCCCATAGGGATTTAACATTAGTTCTATGGAAGGAAGAGCCGGAAAATGAATTTGAAAAAATACTACATCAGTAAAGTGTACTTTAAACAATTTTCATGAAAAATTTTACTGATGTACTTTTAAAAACAGCTAAAACTTTGGATTCTGGGACGAAGGTTATTTCAAGAAGAACTTCGATACTTCGCAGTTACTTCATCATTCACTTGGGAACCGTGAGTTATTTTATTAAATAAATTTTCAAAGAAAATTTGTTTAATTTTTTATTAATTATTTTTTTAGTCAAAACTGTAATTTGCAAATCAGTCGACCAGAAAAATTAATAAAAAATTCAAATATATTTTTTTCAAATTTATTTAATAAAATAACTCACCGTCCACAAGTGAATGATGAAGTAACTGCGGTGTATCTAAGTTCTGCTTTTTATAAACAGCATCTAAAAAATAGTTGATTTATGAATTTTAATCAAAATCGTTAGAGCTTGTTGGCTGATTTTGTTCAAAAGCTTATTTTAACTGTCCGGGAGGGCATCTTACTAAAATATAAAATTTCAACCTCGTAGCTCATTTCCTTCATGCTTAAAATCGTTACACACACACACACCCAAAACCAATTTGCGGAACCCGCTTTTTTTGAATTCACGGGACAGAACACCTGGAAACGTATTTCCAACAAACTCTCGACATCGAATTTTTGACATGATCGCAATACTTTCTCACTATATATACATATATAGATAAGAGAAAGTAAAAAAGAGCCAAAATAGGAAAGGAAAGACGAGACTCAACAGCAGGTGGCTCCGAGTCATTTGGAGGGGAGTCCAAGGGGCGAAGCCAGATGAAGGCGACCCAGAAATTCCCACTGATAATTTTACACCAAGTCTTATTTAAAAAAAAAAACGAAAAACATTAAAAACTGTTAAATTGAAAAGATATTTTAAAGGAAACGTTTAAAAGGACCGAGATATGAAAGGAAAGGCGAGGGTCTGCATGAGAGCTCAAGTCAGCCGAAGCTCCCCTGGCCGCCGAAGCCGGGCTTTGCGCCTAGTTATAAAATAAATTTATATATACAGTTAACTAAATTTGATAGGCGAACAAATGGAGTATTCTGATATTAAGGTTAAGCGGGTGGCTGGCGATCTGATAAGTGGCGATCGGCGGAGTAGCAGCCTGTATTTGTTCTGGTCGACTGGCGTCTTGCACGGGCGAGATACGGATGCTGGGGATGCTGGTCAGGGTCGGGAGACCGATGGCTAGGTCAACATTTAATACGGAAACCAACTCAAGCAGACAGCCTTTTTCTTCGGGGATCAACCACAAATCATTAAAGTAATTTACTTTTCATTGGCTTGTCATAGAGACACGATTGGACGCCAGTAAAATTTCACACCGAACCTAGGACAACAGACGATTAAATATCTATAATTTATATTTTACGCATGGTTCGCCAAACACAGTGTGCAATGGAGTGCAAATCTCAATTTCCTGCAATTATTTATTTTTTTTTTTTGACCAGAAAATTTATAAAAATAAAATGACACAGGATAACATATTTAAATAATCCGCAAAATAAAGTTCTTAAATATACAGTATCTTCAGACATTTACAATCAAATTGAGCAGAATATTAAGGTGCGCGTCTCGAAAAGCCGTTAGAAGACGATTCACTACCGAGTTACTCTAGGCGGCAAGAGATGGCGTTAGTTTTTCCCATAGGAATACAAGGGATTTATTCTATTTCATTTTAAAGATTCCAGCTAATTAATTAAGGGTAAAAAATTAATTATTTTTTAACACAATGATTACTAATTTAATTATCCTTAAGAAATAGAGCGAATTTTTTTTAAATATATTTTCTTTAATGAGATTAATCTAAAAAAAAAATTATTTTTCGAAAATCAAAAAAAGGACTTCTATAAGTTGTAGATATTTTAAATAGCTTTAATTTAAAAAAATTTGAAGTCCATAGCTTCAAAATTGTGGCCGCAATCTCCCAAAATTAGCACCCCAAGACGCGCACCTTAAGAAATCTCCACTCTTGTATTGTACATTTGAGCAAAATAAAGAATATCTGAAGAATCGCTCAGAGGCCCACATCTTGTGAGTCCGTGGATGGCGACCACGAACTGCCCGAGCTGGGGCAACTGTTCTTTGTATGTCTGTCTCTTCCTTCCTTTTTTCAACAGCGTCAGACCGTGCGACGGGTTCTATTTCTTCCTGTCGCAAAACGCATGATAGGGTTGGAGGGAAAAGAGTGAGGTCGCCGACCCCGCATCGCGGAAATAAGGCGAGGAGAGAAGAAGAAGAAAGGATTTCTGAAGGATTCGTTCGTGTTCATTGCATGATTGCAGATAGACAACCGAAATAACCAAATCACTAATGGATGTTTCAATAATCGAGTTGATGCTCACTTGCGGATATTTAATAATTAGCCCTAATGCTGAGTTAGTCATTTTAATTGTCTAACTTCGAGTAAATGTAAACACCACGAAAGGATTATCTCTAAAAAATCTTAAACAAAAAAAAAAAACGTTTTTCTTTTTAATTATTTTAATAGATTAGATACAAAATTATTTTAATTAATAAATATATATATATATATTATAACAAAAATAAAGTAAACTCAGATTTTATCCATTCTGATTCACGATAATTCTGTCCATATTCATCTCAAGTGCCATTAGTTATAATTAAAAAAAAACATTACTTTATTAAAAATAACACAAGTATAAAGTTTAGAATAGATTAAATTTTAAGTCAATATTTTTTTTTTGCCCGAATCCCCTTTAGTTTTGTTTTCTTTATATATTATTCATAAAAATGATTAAAATCATTGGCCTATGAAAGGTGATACTTTTTGGATAATAAGTCTCAACGAAAAAAACAATTCGTCATTTTAATTTATATTGTAGTTATCAAGGTGGTACAAAGCGTCTGGATACAGTCATGTAAGAAAGTTGAATGACTAAACAGACATCATACATTTGTAATGGTTGAGAACAAATATAAGTACAATTTTGTTTATTTTAAAATAAAATCAATACTTAGGGTGGTTAAACACCCTCTTGTGACTATACTTTATATATAATCCAAATAATACACCTTTGGCACTAGTTAAAACTTAAATTTAATTAAATAATCATCTAATTATAGAAAAATAAATAACACAAGGTTAAGTTTCAAAAAAATTTTACTTTACCTTATGCGCATTTCGACGTTAATACGTCATAATTTTTGTCATAACTGTGAAGATGACGTATTAACGTCGAAATGAGCATAAGCTAAATTAAAATCCTCTTGCGTTATTTATTTATCTATAATTAGATGATAATTTAATTAAATATACTTTATATATAATTTAGATTTTGTTTTTTAGTTTAAGCTTACATAATTTTATCTATAGTTCAGTTAAAAGAATAAAATTTTAATGGAGTTCGAGAATAAAATTTTAATATCACTATTCTGAAACAGGTTATTATTATTATTATTATTATTAAAATAGTACTGTGGTGCCATCTAGTGTTTAATTTTTTAAATTATTTTTAAATGTATTTGCTATACATTTAAGTAATATGCTGAAATATCATATTTTTTGTCGTCAGTTTTTGAAATATTTTATTCACACACTCAATAATCTTATTAATAAATGTGAAATCACTTGTGAAAATGACACATGAGTATTGAAATATGGATAAGATTTTAAACTTATGAGCTAGTGTTTTTAATTAAAAAAAAATTTTTTTTTAATTTAAAATTTAAATTTAAACATAAATCAAATAATAATAATATCAATTAATAAAGACAATGTTGATTAATAAATGGCCTAAAATGCTCAAAGAAACATTAAAATAAATTTAAAAAAAAAATTTTGTTTTTTAGAAATCGACTAATCGCCTTTGAAAATTGACATCACAAATGGAGAGTAGCCTCCATTAGCGATTGGATGACTTGAATAACGGCGGGTGATCGTCAACTGAATCATCAAAAATACATTTAATAGCATAAATATAATACAAGTTTTTTTCAAGAATATTAGAGAAATAGAGTCGTACATTTTTTTATAATTCAGTACCCAAATTGAGATTTCGTTAGCTTCCTGGCTATTTCTCAAGATAAGTTGGTTGAGTGTAAATGAGTGATAAATGTAAGCGATTGTAATCACTCGATAATTTCTCATCCATTGAATGGATCATCTGAGACAATTCAAGTGTGCTTGTATAATTATTTTATTCAATACGACCTAAGTTTTGCGTGTATGGGGTTATCTATCTATGTTTACTAACTGCATGTTAATTTTTAAGATTACACGCAATGCTTATTAGATTATCTACAAATAATTAGGCTCTATATAGGAGGCGCTAAAAATAATTATAAAATCTCTACGCTCACGCATTGATATATTTATGTAGTGTTTTTTTTTTCTGACATTCTCTTGGGCGAGCAAAAATTGATTCCTTCTTACTGGCACGCTAAGAGAGTGGGGAGCGCGATGTAAAATGATGCATTGACGGACAATAGTAATGCATATTAAAATATAAATATTAAATATTTGTAATAATTATATGTCGATTAATCGATTATTCACCAATTATTTTCTTAAAAAATAATCGTTTATAAAAAAAATAATAGATTAATCGATTATTTTCCACAATCGATTATTGGGAAAAAAATCGATTATTTTTTGTGAAAATGTGTTTGAAAAGATCGGATGAGACTCGAATCAAAAAAAAAAGGTCAAAAGATTTTCACGGAAAGGGAAAAAATTTCCCGCAGAATGAAAAAAATTTTGTTTTCCAAAAAAGGAGCTGAAAAAATTTCGATTTGCTAAAAAAAAAAAAAGTAAAATAATTTTCACGGGAGGAGCTAGAAAAAAAAAAGTTATAATCGATTATTTTTTGTCCTGACCCAATAATCGATTAATCGAATTAATAGATTATATTTCATAATCGATAATCGATTATTTTTTTCCATAATCGAACACACCTAACTATCAGAAACTAAATAAAAATAAGAGAAATGGTTGCCATGGTAACAGAATATAAATCTTTTTCTTTTTAAATTAAAATTCATAAATCATCTATTTTTAAATGCTCTTTAAAAAGTATATCAGTAAAATTTTTCTTGAAAATTGTTTGAAGTACAATTTACTGATCTATTTCAGATTTTTCAAATTAATTTTCCAGATCTTCCTTCCATAGAGCCTATGTTAATTCCCTATGGGAATTTGCATGTTAATTTCGATTCAAAAGGGGGGGAACTTTTTACACATTTAAAAAAAAATTTTCCATTTCTTCTGAAATTTTGTTTTTATTAAGGTTTCTCTATTGTGTATAAAATATCCAAATATGAGATTGGAATTTTGAAAAATAACCATAGTTTATTTCAAGTAGTCAACATTTAAAATACACAGAGCCTATGGAAATTTGGAATCAATGATTTTAATTCAATTTATGAAATGCAAATGATCAAGTTAACTAAGGTGCTATGGGAAACTAAATATATCTCGACAAAAAATTTGGTGTGACAAGCACAGTACCCAACTTTCTCTCTACCTAAAGGGTAAGAGAAAGTTGTGTGCTGTTCGACGGAATTTTTAAAAAATTTTAAGTCTTAGGGTATTTAAAAATAATCCACTTAAATGTCAATAAACGCTGCTCATTGCGCAATAAAATTATATAATGAATACCAATTAATTTAAATACAAGCTCTTTCTTAATTTTTTTTTTCTTAATTACTTAACGAAAATTTTTTTACTTTTTTCTTATTCATATTTGAAAATTTCATATCTTTTATTTGAAATTATTTTATTTAAAAAAAAAATTTCATTTATTTTCACAATATGAAAGAAAGGCTTGAGGTAAAAGTTGAAGGGCTCACCAATGGACAGCCGCGTGTTTGACATGCCTGCCGTTAACTCTCATCAAGCAAGTGAAATGGCTTTTACCGTTTTTTTTTCCTAACTTTTTTTTCTAGAATTAATTGATGGGGTTGTGATAAAACATACAAATGGGGACAGAGAATCAAGCCTTATAGAGAAATTAGGCTGGCAGTGTTGGCACTTGGAATATTAAAGAGCTCTCCTCTGTGTAAAGCACGTGACGATGACCCGAGTAGTGACCTGATCCGGTCAGGAAAGCAAGTGTACCCAATGGCCAAGCCGGTTACCAATGACCTGACCTGTGCACCTACCTAAGTTTTTTTTTTCCTTCATGCACAGTTTGGAATGTTTCTCTCCTCACCTGTGGCATCCGCGGAAACTTACGCCTAAGGGTCATCAGCCGGTGATTACATACACATAATTATGATTAATATTAATACAAAATAGTCAAATTAAATAAAAAAATAGATATTTGCTTAAACAAAGGGTTTATTAAATAAACCAATTTCGAATTCATATTTATGACTATTTAAAATTTTACTGTTTAATCCCATATCAATATTGCTTATTTATTATTTAGTTTATTTTTCGATATTCGTTCAAAAACGAACTCATTAGAAATATTAATAACCTTTATTTACCATTCTTATCTTTTTATTATAGTCTAACAAAGGTGTCCCCTTTTTCGATGATTAATGTGTTTTCTAAAGATAAAACAGATTCCCATACTACATTTTTTTAATGAGGCCAAAATTATCTTTTGTTTTAATTTTCAATATACTAATGATCTTTTAAATTAGAATAGAGACACCAGTAGCTGACATTTATCCGAAAATTGATATATTTTTTTTTTAAATCTCTTTTCTTTCATGTAAAATTTTAAAAAGAATTGTTTACTTTTATGTTGACAACATTTGAAAGCCAATGTTTACTTTGAAGATAAAGGCAACTTTTTTGCATAATGTTTTTATAAAAGTAGTTGGTGTCTTTGATTATAGAAGGATATAATTTTATAAATTATTTATAAAATGTATGATGAAGAAAAACAGAATAATCCATACGGCAATATATATATTTTCCATGTCTTATTTATATTTTATTGATTTTAATAGTATATAAAAACGACCTGCATACTTCGATTTGAAAATAAAAATATTTTAATTTGGGAGAAAATGAAACCAATTGCGAATTTGTTTAATTTTTACTTTCTCTTACTCTATATAAAATATATATAGAGAGAAAGTATTGAGATCATGTCAAAAATTCGATGTCGATGTTTTGAGATCCCCTGAGTCCAAAAAAAGTGGGTCCAGCAAATTGGTCTGTGTGTGTGGACATTTTTAATCATGAGCTAAAAGGATGAAATTTTATATTTAAGTTAGGCAGCCCCCCCCCCGAACTCGTGTAAATAAGCTTTTAAACAAAATCGGCCAAAAAGTACTAGTACTTTACTGATGTACTTTTTTAGTTTTTTTCCATTTTCTCAAAATTTGCTAAAACGATTTTGATAAAAATTCAAAAAATCAGTTATTTTTTACATGCTCTTTAAAATGTATATTCTCATTTTCCCCTTGAAATCTTTTGAAGCACACTTTACTCGTTCACTTCATAGGAAAGATTTCAGAATTTTCAAATTCTTTTCCGGCTCTTCCTTCCATAGAGCCAATCCCTATGAGGATTTGTATGTTAATTTCAATTCAAATCATCGATATAGTCGAACAAACAACCGTTGAGTTTAAAAAAATGAGCTTTTTCACATATAATTAGCTATCCGATGTATAAGAAAAGTTTTTTTAAAGATATCAATTTGATACATACATATTTTTTAAAATTATTAATTTTTTTTTTTCAATTTGTTTAAGATCTTTTTCGGCATTTCAAATGAAATAAATTTTTCTCTCCTGGGGCGGGAAGCGAACCTGGGACGAGTCTTCTCTCTGAGCCACTGCTATTATTTAATTGTATGATTAGCTTAAAAAGTTAAAAAAAAAAACTAAAACGTCATAGTCAACTAACTTATCCGAGAGATAGCTAGTTAATTAGAAGTGAAGCAACCCTATGGCTGTAAACCGTTGGCTCTAGTTAATAAGTAAAATACTTCGTAATATGTTTCAATTTATCCATTAGTAAATTATATATTTTCAATAAATTGAAACATATCACTAAGTGTTTTTAAAGGTGATTTTTACCTACTTAATATAAAAATTTTAAGTATGCTTCTTCTTCTGAGATCGCCATTAAAAAAAAAAATAAAGTAGTTTTTTAGTTATAATAAGTAAGTTATAGATCTGACTCACATCACACAATTTTGAAATATTAAAAAAGTAAGTAATAAATTTGATTTTATTAAAAATTTCGAGGCGATAGGGTTGCATTTCTTTTCTTTTACATTTAAAATAATTCAGCAAAACTTCCCATTTGTCAAAATACCGGTAATTTCGGAAAATATAACGGGGCGAGGAGAGGCCAAGCCAGGCTTGCAGAGCTCTGACGCAGCAAGGACGCCGTTGTATTTTCCTATATATATATGGGTCATTTCTTTTTTCAAAATTTATTTATTTCATTAAATAAAATTCACTTTTTACTTTCTTATAAAAACAATAAGCTTCTCTAAATCCACTTGTATATTATTTACCAAGATAATTAAAATACTTGCTATTATTAATCAATCATTAATGTTTGTCATTTGATATTTAAACTAGAATTATTGATGGAGGGGCTGCAATTGAAAGTGAATGAATGACAAAGGGCTTAAAGACGTGACGTGGCAATATAGAGATAATACAATAGAGACAATTAATTTGCAAATAAATATAAATAATGCCCTAACATAACGTGTTTCAGAAATAAAAAAATTTTTCCAACTAATCGTTAAAGGTGTTTCTGTATAATTGTTAGAAAAATTCAACAAAGTAGAGGAGAGTGGGGTACTTTGTCACAAGTTGAATTGGGGAAAATTGTGACGGCGGAGGGAAATTTTATAACCAATCCAAACTGCCCAAGATCGCTGCCACCCTGCACTGACAGCCTCAAACACGTGTGTCAGTGAACTTGACTAAAAGTGTTTTATTGTTATTAAGTGCTTAAAGTAAAGTTTTTAATTTGTGTTTGGCATTTTTTTACTCTGTCACTATCAATTGAATGTATGTGAATATTATTTTAACTTAATCCTTTAGTTAATTAGCTATACATTAATGTATTTGTGTAAAGTTTGGTTAGTTTTAAGTTGTTGAAATCGTTACGAAAACAAAACAAATACACACGGGGCACTTTGTCACAAAGAATTTGAGGCACTTTGTCACAATGGATAATTGGGCATTTCGACTACTGAGCATAGGCGCCGGAACTGGGGGGAGCAAGGGTACATTGCCCCCCCCTGGCATCCTATAGGAGGGGGCAGAGGGGGGCAAAATGTCTGCTTTTATTTCATTTATTTTTAAAAATGATACATTTTTTCTTTTGAAAAATAAAATCTTTTAAATTAAAAAAAATTAAAAGAGTAAGAAATTCATGTTTTTCCAAAGTATTTTATATAAACCCTATTGTATTTCTGATTTCTAAAAACATTTTATATTGAATTAAAAGAAGAAAATTAAAAATATTTATTTCCTTCAAACAGTATAAATATAGGCTAAAAAATTTTTTGATAAAATCACTAGCAAATTTTTTTAAATTTTAATTTTATTAAAATTGTGATTTTATTTAAAATTTTTAAAGCTTTATAGTAGATTTGTTTTATACTATTTGAACATATTAAATAATTTCCTAAAAAAAAATTTTTTGCCCCCCCCCCCTGATTAAAATTCGTTCCGGCGCCCCTGCTACTGAGTATTTGATTGTATGAGATCGCAATACAGTAGACTATTGTTGATTATGTAATTAATTACAAATCTAATTAACCTTTCATTTAAATAATGTAATGAACATAATTTTAAAAAAATATTAACTGCTAAACTAATATTTCCTTTAAAATTACACGTGACAAAGTACTTCCTACCCTGTGACAAAATACCCTGCACTTTGTCACACTTGAAGTACTTAAGGAAAAATAAATTACTCCATACTAAGAAATTTGCTAGAAAGTTGATTATTTTACCTAACTTGTACAAAGGTTATTTACATATTTATTTTAGCTCAAACACTAACCAAAATCTGCTAAAAAAATCACAACTGAAAATTGTGACAAAATACCCCACTCTCTTCTAATTTTTGGGGTGTTTGCAGTGGCGTAACGAATTCTTGAGGTCGTTTTAATTTATTTTTTCACCCTGTGGAGGGGGCGACCACCCCTTTTTGTGTGTCTAACAGATCTCACCAATTATCTACCGTTTCTTATAAGTTTCTCTTCTTTAGAATGTTTAATGAATTCATGTTCTTTTTTTATATTAAGTCAAATTTTTTTATTAAATAAAGATTGACCTCCTTTTGTTGCATTAATCGGGGGTTCAATCAGCAATTAGGGTCACACTCCCTCAAACAAATAAAACCACCAAAATAAGATGGACAGATAAAATGTTCCCTAAAAAAAAATAAACATGTTTTCCTTTTCTCTACTTGGACTACTTGTTTAAATTATTATTTACTTTTAAATAAATATTAAGTAATTTATTTGTAATAAAACAATTTAATTACCAAAACAATGTTTAAAATTAACATTAAATGACTAGTAAATTACGGTAAAATTAAATTACGAATTAATTTGCCTTTACAAGACTATTGAATTCCCATGAAAATAAAATTACTTATAAAATACCCTCAAATTATTATTAAATCATCATTTAAAATTAAAATTGGTTTGCTTGGTATCTCATTCATTTAAATTTAAAATACATTTTGAAATTAAGAACTATTGAATTGGTTGCCTGTTGTGTTGATTAAATCAGGACAGAAGGGTGGCAGCCTGCGACGAATCAGCTCTAGGGCCTTTCTAATCGATAATTTATTAGAAATATTATTATGGACTCAAACCTGCTGAATACTTGAATGTCGACTCATTTTTAATGAATAAAAGAGGGTGACAAATTTTTTTATAAAGACTTTTTACTACCATTGTTTTTTTTTTTTTTTTTTTTGGAAAGCAATTTGAAAAAAATAAATTGTTGAATTTTATCACATTGAATATACAATTTAACATTTTCTTCAGAAAATATTTATTTATTTTTTATCTTTTAATATTTAGGTCAATAAATATTGAATAAAACTCTTCTAAAAATTGCTTAAAAGATTTTCGCTTGTGTCTGGAATATCCCAGGGGGTGGCAAAAATAAATATTATTCCAGGATAATAGGTATTTTAAATAAAAATGTGACGATATCTAGAAATAGCTCATAAATTTGTGTTCGCTGCCATAATTCATTCGGAAGAATGGTTGAGTAAATACAACCTCCGTATAACGCTGGTATATTTTATATACGGTTTGAAAATTAATTAGTTGACTATATAAAAAATTTAAATATTGTAAAAACTCTAAAAAATATAAATAAGAATTCTTCATTTTTTTTATAAAGTAGAGCATGCAAGTCAAAATAGTTCTAAAAAATTCAGGAGATGAAAAAAAAATTTAATTACTTATAATTGTAAGTATAAAAAATAAAATATTTTTATTTTCTCTGCCTATATATTAATACAGTAGGCATTGAAAGTATTGGTTTCATGTCAAAAATTCACTATCGAGATTTTGATGGAAATACACGTTTTGAGGTCCACTGTGTCCAAAAAAGTGGGACCTGAAAAATTATGTCTGTCTGTGAACAAAATATCTCAAGAAGGAAAAGAGCAAGGAGGTTGAAATTTGATATTTAAGTTAGGTACCCCCTAATACATGATATGAAGATTTTGAACAAAATCTCTCAAAAAGTACTAGTACTTTATTGTTGTACTTTTTTTTTAGTTTTTTTTCGAACTTCTCAAAATTGAACGATTTTGATAAAAATTCATTAATCAATTATTTTTTAGATGCTCTTTAAAACGTATATTTTTATTTTGGCCTCAAAATTGAATGAAGCACATTTTAATCTTGTACTTCATTAGAAAAGTGGGAGAATAGTACTCATGGTAGCGAAATATAAATATTTTTCTATATTTATAAAATTAAGTATTACATTGATGGAAACTATTGTAAATAAATATACGTCAACTTAAAAAAATCTAGTGTGAAAAGCATAGGACATAACTTTCAATTACCGAAGGAAAGAGAAAGTTATGTGCTGTGCAATCAGTCACACCAGATTTTTTATCTAGTTTTATCCATAATACCAGAATTATTTTAATATCAGTTTCATTTTGCCACCCTAATAGAATAACACCCTTACTATATAGAAGTAAAATAAATAAAAAAAAAGTTTCGTAATTTTTCTGAATTTATTTTGTTTAAACGGTATAAAAAAATTTGCTATTAAAAAAAAAGTTTTCTAGTAAAAATATTATGCTTTTACAATATAGCGGTGTTTATGAACGAAAATTGATTTAATATTTTTACCATTGTTAATTGGACCCTGTTATGCAATGGTGTTTCAAAGACCAAACATCGAGTTTTGAGAAAATCAACATTAAAGTTTTTTGTTTTCATTGGATTATATATAATTTTTGTTGTCAATTGTGCAAGTAACATTTTTTTAGGACATATTTCATAAAAATACTATTAATTAAAGCATTTGAAACAATATTCCGCGCTTAACTCAATTTTGAATTTTTTGGTCTTTGACACACCATTGCATAACAGGGTCCAATTATAATAATTACTACTGCAATGTTAAAATACTATTTTTTTAATCAATAAACTTATAATACCAAAAATTACAAAAATAAAATGGAGTTTCTAATAAAAATTAGAAATAAAGAAAAAAATCTGATGTGACTGGTTGCACAAGATTTTTTTGTGTCGAGATATATTTAGTTACCCATGCAAGGGGGAAGGGGGGGGGTAAAGGGGATAATTACCCCCCCCCTCCGAGATTTGATAAAAATTGTATTTTTATATAAAATTTTAAAAACTAATACTTAAAAATTTGATTTGTATATATATTCTGGCAAACAACTACAGAATGCACCTTTAAATTACCGATAATAAGAAAAAATTGTGTGCTGTTCGACCAGTCACACCAGATTACCCCCCCCCCCCTCCCCCGAGAAACACCTCTGGACCCGCCCTTGTCCCATAGCAGGGGCGTATATAGAAATTTTTTTCGGGGGGCCCGAACTCGAAAATTTTTCTGCGAAAATTTTTTTTTAAGAAACTAAATTTTTTTTCACACGAAATTTTTGCGGAACATTTTTTCTTTTGCGGAACCAAAGTTTTCCATCCTGCGGAAAAATTTGTTGCGCTGATGTCTGTATATCCTTATATATGTATATGTTTTGGGAAATTTCGGGGGGGGGGGCGGGCCCCCTCGGCCCCCCCCTTATATACGCTCCTGTCCCATAGCACCTTAGTTCCAAACTTGCGTTTTAAATGTTTTGACTGCTTGAAATAAACTCTGGTTATTTTTCAAAATTTTATTCTCATATTTGGATATTTTATACACAAAAGAGAATCCTAAATAAATACAAAATTTCATAAAAATTGGAAATTTTTTTTTTTAATGTATAAGCCAAGGTGAAACAAATATAATTTTTTATTTCAACCTCGTAGCTCATTTTCTTCATGCTTAAAATTGCTACCCACACACAGACGAATTTGCGGAACTTTTGGACTCGGAGGACCTCAAAACACTCGAATTTTGGACATGATTGCAATACTTTCTCATTATAAATTACATATATAAGTAAAAAAGGATTATTTGTTCTAACCAATTCGGCTTTTACAGGAATCAATCGCTACGCTATTTCTACTTTTTCAACAAAAAATTTTATCTTTTCAAAAATATTTACTGATTATATTTTCTAAATTTTTATTTGATAATTATAGAAAAGCAACCAATTATGGGGATTAGAGACGCAATTTTAAACATATTCCTAAATTTCACAAAATTTACGAACTGTATTTCCTGTTTTTTGTCGTTTTAAAACATTTTATATATATATATTAGTTAATAGATATCATTCATGAGTTGAAAACTTTTAAAAAAGTTATTCTACAAAGATTTGATAGAAGTTTAAAATACGAATGATTTAACATCATGTTATAAATAATTATTAACATCATTTTTATTCATGTTATTTATATAACATGAATAGAGTTAGAACTCATTAATATTTCAATTTTTAAATTGATCTTAATGTTATTAAATGGATATTTCAATTGTAATTATCCCTCGAAAAGAAGCCAACGACATCGAATGTCAGCTCCAATTTGCACCCCTCATAAAATCTAAAATATCAAGCGAATTATAAAACGAGTCTTATTAATAATATATATAAAATGTCAATAAAAAGTTGACTTTTATGTAAATATTCTATTGGAAATTTGGCAAGTGAAAAGAGAGGGGGCGTGAAATATGTAATTATTTTTTAAGGCATCTTAGGCCATTTAGATCTCGTTTCTATTTATATCAAATGATTGTTAGGTAATTAAATAAAGAAGCCCAAGAGCTGATTTATTATTAAATCGTGAGCATTTTGATTTATTACTTTCTCTTACCTATATATATATATATATATATATATATATATACAGAGAGAGAGAGAGAGAAATTATTTAAATTACAATTCTTTAAGGCACACACACACTGCCTTAGAGAAAATACATTGCATCTGCATCTGAGCGGACATGCGAATCGCTTTAAGCTTTCACATTATATTAATACTATTTAATAGTAATTAATAGAAATTATTAAAAGAGAGAGAGAGAAGAAAGAATGAATTCATGTAAAAAATTCGATGTCGAAATTTTGATGGAAATACACGTTTTGATGTCCTCAGAGTCTACAAAATGTGGATGGTCTGTCTGTGAACAAAATATCTTAAGAACGAAAAGAGTTAGGAGGCTGAAATTTTATATTTACGTTAGGTACTCCGCTGGCACTTAAGAAGAAGATTTTGAACAAAATCGGCCAAAGAGTACTAGTACTTTATACATGTACTTTTTCAGTTTTTTTTTCGATTTTCTCAAAATTCGTTTTAACGATTTTGATTAAAATTCAAAAATCAATTATTTTTTTAGATGGTCTTTAAAATGTATATTCTCATTTTGCCTTCAAAATTGTTTGAAGCACACTTTACTCTTGTACTTCATAGGTAAGATGGAAGAAATGGTTGCCATGGTTATAAAAAAAAAAAACTAAAAAAGTACATCAGTAAAGTACTAGTACTTTTTGGCCGATTTTGTTTAAAAGTTTATTTACACGAATTCGGAGGGTGCTCTAACTTATTAAAATTAAAAAAATAGCGTTTTTTAATTTCTGCCAGGTTTTTTTTGATTCTGCCCCACTGAACGCCGGGGGCCACGATTATAATTTACGCCTTCCCCCTACCAAAAAAAAATTATACATATTATTATACGAGTATATATATATATATATATATATAAGCCGCTCCGATATTCTGGCTCCAATTACAACACCCCCGCCCCCCTAGTGGGGGTGCTGTTGCCAGACTACTTATAATAAATTGTAAATATTCCTTCTAATATTTAATATTATTTTTAGTTAAGTTTGTTATTTTTTAATCTTTATTATAAATAATACAATCGTTTTTGTAAAAAATATAAACACTTTAAGCGCCCCTTTCTTTACAGCGTCCCGCCCCCTCGCCCCCCCTCTTGTTGCGGAGGTGACCCTAAAAACATGAAAAATGAAAATATCTCTTAAAGTATTAACTTTATCTAAATAATTTCTATATAGAATATTTAATCTATAATTATGAACAATTTTTGTTTGAAGAAATTTTGTATAACTCTTTCTTAATTAGATCTTATTAGACAACTTCAATTCCTTTTAAAAACTTGATCCTAGGAGTAAGTTGCACACAGGAGCGAATTTTGAGTTGGGGAGCAATTTAAATTAATTGTTGGCTGTTGTTACTTATCTTAATTTATTTCATTTTCTATTAATTAATTTAAATTTTAAATTCCCGTCCAAACACATTTGATAAGCATAAAACCCAAGCAAGGAGAAATTTTTCTTTCTTTCTAAAGTTCATTTTCATATATTTCCTCATTTCTTTTCATTTTGTTAAAATAAATTTGATTAAAGCCTTAATCTAACAATTCTTTCAATTATCATACGTAAAATTGCGTGAACTTTTCCGTATTTTACTAATTCTTTTTTTTTTTTTTAATTTTTTACTTCAACCGAAATTAACTTTCTATCGATGAAGAATTATCGAAACACACTTGGAACGATAAATTAAAAAAAAAAAATAAAATAAAATAAAGAAGTGATTCTTTCATAACATCGGGAATTAATGAATTGAAACGGAGTTTTGCGAGAAAGGAAAGCGAGAGCGGCGGGGCAGAGACGACAGCTGGACCTTCCCACCATCCAGCTTCCTGGAGCATCCAAGTATCCAAGCACCTGATCAGTTGTGCCTGACGTTGTGTCAGGTGTAGACAGTACCTCAAAATGAGTTTTTTATTTTCAAGTGTTTCTGGTTAAATGTTCACGTCTAGTAATGGACAGGCTTCAAGTTTATTTTTGTGAATGTTAGGGATTACACGTTCATTAAAGTACAAATAAAGGTAGTAATATTTTTTTGTTTTTGAAATTATAATTTCGGACATGAAGACAATCACTATCCATGTCTGAAGGGGTATTACAAGCATTTACCTTTTTGTTTCTTCTTTTTAGACTCTATTGATATATAATATTATTATTTTATTTTGACGTGACAACTTCTTTCAAATCATGTGTGTATAGTGGTCGGGTAGGGAGGCATACAAGAAAAAGTTTAGCGGGTTGAATAACTCCTCTGTGGTGGCGCGTCTCGGGGTGCTAATTTTGGGACTTTCCAGCGGCCACAATTTTGAAGATATCGACCTCAAATTTTTTTTTAAATTAAAGCTATTTAAAATATCTACACCTTATAGGAGCCCTTTTTTTGATTTTCGAAAAAATAAATATTTTTTTTCAGATTAATCGCATTAAATAAAATATATTTAAAAAAAATTCGCTCTATATCTTATAGATAATTAAATTAGTAATCATTGTTTTAAAAAATAATTAATTTTTTACCCTTAATTAATTAGCTGGAATCTTTCAAATGAAATGGAATAAATCCCTTGTATCCCTATGGGAAAAACTAACGCCATCTCTTGCCGCCTCGAGTAACTAGCTACTGACACGTCTTCTAACGTTTTTTCGAGACCCGCACCTTAAGAGATATAGTTATGATGAATATACGGTTAGAAAAAATGATTTTTCAGCTAAAGATTTCACCATTTATTTTTTTCCTATCATTCCATTTTACCGCGCTGCGGTAAATTCTAAATTGAAAGTTTAAACCCTTGTAGATTCCGAACGGCTAATCCGACTAAATGTGATGTCAATTTGTGCAGAAAGCTCTAATAGAATAATTTTTTTTTATAAAAGTGTCCATTGTAAGTACACAGGAGAGCTTAACTACCAATATACAATTGAAGAGTACAATCTATCTATTTATATATATATAATTTGCTAATGTCCGTCTGTTTGTGCGCCTTAGCTCTGTTAAGCAACTTCCCGTTGAAATTTCGAAACCAAATTTTATATGCTTAAAGAGGATTTTATAGGGATTACAGCAAAATTATTTTTGTCCCGAGAGTCTTATAAATTTTTGAGTTATTAATTGTTGAAGTTACAATTTCTCTAATAGAAAATATATGAAGATATTAGAAATGTAAATGTATTCTTTGTAATATTAGTGGATGTTAATGAAAAATTTTTTTATTAATGTTTAATAATTTAAAATAAAAACATTATATTCTCTCTTACTAATAATATTTTTAATATTAGGAGGACCTATATATTTATTTTTATTTCTTTTAAAATGAAAAGACCTTTAAGAATTCTTTGCAATATTATTGAATGTTAAAGAAAAGCTCTTTTCTTTTCATATAAAAATATTTCAATTTAATAATAATTTAATAATATTAAATCTTATTATTTATATTAAGATGATTTTAAAGGAAATTTTATTTTAAAATTATTTTCATATTTCATTATCTTAGCAAAACCTTAGTGTGTTCACATCGCATAAATATTCGCAATATATTAATCTATAAATAATTTAAAAAAAGTCGAGAAGATTATAGAATCAACTTAGAGATACTGCATCGAACAAATCGGCAACTTTCTTTCTTTGAATGGCATTGCAAAGCATGCCGGGTAAATAAATAAAAGACGTTAAGTTAAAATAAATAAATAAAAATTGGTAATTATATTTAAAATATTTTTTATAATATATTTTCATCTTAAGATTAAAATAGATTTATGCCGATTCATGTCCCGAGACCCCACCCGGTAGGCCTAGACGTGGGGCCGCCGAAGGGGGCTGAAATCGAAAAAAAGCGGCCAAAATTATCTTTTTTAGGCGCATTTTACAAAATTAAAACTATACATTCATAATTTTATTTTTCCTTCTATACCCTTCAATACTTTCATATTTTACCGGAAGGGGTTGAAATTACACCTTGACAAAATTGAAAAAAAAATTATGTGAAATATAAAATAAAACACATGTTAAAATACTAAAAAAATATGCTGAATTCAAAAATGACATTTATTTTTACAAAAAACATACATGGGGTGAACTACCCCTTACTCAAGGTGTCAAAAAATGTTTCCGTTTTTTGATATATACAAGCAATACATTATTTTTTCATTCTAAAGAGTTACCGGTTCAGATATTTAAATTATCTAGAAATACATTATATAAAGTTCCAGCTCAATCGGAGAAGGTTTAGTGCTACTTCACAGGGCTAAAAGTTTAGAAAAATCGAATTTTTTCATTTATTTAACATATACACCCTTAATAAATTTTTTTACCATCCTTTAATGCAAAAAACATATATTTACAATATTCTATAGTTCCTTAACTTTCCAAAAATCATTCATTGGTGAAAATCTGTTATTTATTAACGAAATTATAAACAAAACAGTTATCAGAGTCAGGTTTCAGCGTCCATCCATATACCCAGGAATAGCTTTTGGTTTTTAACAAACTTTGATAACTGTTTTTTTTTTTTTATAATTTCCTTAATAATTAACAGATTTTCATGAATGGATGATTTGTGGAATGTTAAAGAACTATAGAATATCGTAAAATTTATGTTTTTGGATTTAGGGAATGTAAAAATTTTTTTAGGAGTGTCGATGTTGAAAATAACTGAAAAAATTTAATTTTTTTTTTTAAATTTTATTGCTGTTTTGCACCATTAAACCACCTCCGATTGGGCTGAAACTTTATATTTCTATTTCAACTATTTGCATATTTTTAAGGGGTAACGCTCTAAAAAAATTTAAAAAATTCAAAATAAAAAAAACCCTCTATTAAAATTTATTTTTACTTTCTCTTACCCTATAGGGGGGGGGGGAAAAAATTTATGAAATATATAAAGAGAAAATTTTGCGATCATGTCAAAAATTGATTGTCAAGATTTTGATGGATATACACGTTTTGAGTCCAAAAAAGTGGGTCCCAAAAATTGGACTATGTATCTGTCTGTCTGTGAACAAAATATCTCAGTAACAAAAACAGCTAGGAGGTTGAAATATTATATATTTGAGTTAGGCCCCCCTCCCTCCCTCCAAGGGGGGAAAATAATCTTTTGAACAAAATTGACCAAAAAGTACTAGTACTTAAATTAGAGCTAATGGGTAAAAAGTGATGTAATTTTCGGAATATACACGGGAATAAATCTAAATTTCACAAAAAAATTTTTTTTTGTTGGCCTGTGATATTTTTAAAATAATAATTATCAATAGCTAGAAAAATAAAAAATGACTGAATTAAAAAAAAAGCTGGTCTGAATTTTTTGAAACATTCTTCTGGTAAGTCAGAAAAAATATATATTTTTTAATTAAATATTTCTTCCATCTAGATAGTTGTTTTTATTTTTAAATAATTATTATTTTACTTTATCATTTACCATGTTTTAGCCAGGCGGAAAGGCTAGCCAGAGAGCAGGCATGTGTAACAAATTATATATTAACAAGGGGGAAATCCCTATAAATTTCAAATTAATTAATATAATTAAAAAAAAAGTATAACACTTCTTTTAACATCATAATTATTATTACTAATTACAAAAATATATTTATAATACATGAAAATATTTATTAATTTAACCAGTAACAATTATAAGCCTGCATTAAAATAAAGGCTTTATTGGATGAATTTTTTTTTGGTATATTTATTGAAAAATATTTTAAATTAATATAATATTTAATTTTGGGAACTCTCTAGAGAGGCCCGAGCATCAATTCTAGCGGAGGTATACTTTTTAGTGATACGGATAATATATAGATAATAACCATCTTGAAACCAAACCCTAATTTCTGCATGTATATCGATTTAAATTGTGCCGCCGACAGGGGAGGGCAGAGGAAGATAAATCCTCGGGATCCGGACCCTCTGAGGGGCGTGGATCCTTCGGATTACTATCCTGAATGCTCCCTAAAGAACCAAATACATAACTTATCGATTCCTAACAAATTTTAACTTTAATGGAACATTTGGCCTGGCAACAAATAAACATACAAAATTAAAATTAAAATTAATAATAATTAAAAGTAAACACTAGGTTTCGTTTAAAAAAAGGAGTTTTATTTGGTTTATGCACATTTCGATGTTAAAACATCATCATCAGAACATTATTACAAACAAAGATTCTGATGATGATGTTTTACTTTTTACTTTCTCTTGCCTTTTATATGAAATATCAAATTCGGACTAAAAGTACTAGTACTTTACTGATGCACTTTTTCAGTTTTTTTTTCCGATTTTCTCAAAATTTGCTCCAACAATTTTGATTAAAATTCAAAAATCAATTATTTTTTAGATGCTCTTTAAGGTGCGCGTCTCGAAAAACCGTTAGGACACGTTTGACTGCCGAGTTACCCTAGGCGGCAAGAGATGGCGTTAGTTTTTCCCATAGGAATACAAGGGATTTATTCCATTTCATTTGAAAGTTTCCAGCTAATTAATTAAGGGTAAAAAATTAATTATTTTTTAACACAATGATTACTAATTTAACTATCTATAAGTTATAGAGCGAATTTTTTAAAATTATCTTTTATTTAATGCGATTAATCTAAAAAAAATTTTATTTTTTCGAAATTCAAAAAAAAAAAAAACGCCTTCTATAAGTTGTAGATATTTTAAATAGCTTTAATTTAAAAAAAAAATTGAGGTCGATAGCTTCAAAATTGTGACCGCTGGAAACTCCCAAAATTACCTTAAAATGTATATTTTCATTTTTCCCTTGAAATCTTATGAAGACCACTTTACTCTTATACTTCATAGGAAAGATAGGAGAAATGGTTGCCATGGTAACAGAATATAAATATTTTTTCATGTTTATAAATTTTACATCTTGAATTCAATTGTACCGTACTGTCGGAAACTAAATTCGTGTCGACACAAAAACTCTGGTGTGACAAGCGCCACTCACACCAGATTACTAGTGTTTACTTTTAATTATTATTAAATTATTTTCATTTTAAAAATGTTTAGACTAGTGCCTATGGTGAACAAAAATTATTAAATCTTGAATATTTTATTTTAAACAAACATTTTACTTTTTAACTATTAAAAATTGAATTTAAGGTGCGGCTAAAGGGTTAAAAGGTGGAAGCCCCCCCCCCCCCCCCCGATAACCATCCTCGTCTCCCTGCGTCATTGGAGTTGGGGATTAAGGATTTCACATTATTTCTTTTTTTAGCATGATATCAATTGAAGTGGATAAACCAATTTTGTTGGAGAGCCTCTTTCGCTACCATCTGCAATGGCCACTGGTTGTTTGGTCATGTCATTCAAAAATGGAACATTCTTTAAAAAATAATTTTTATAATAAAATAAAAAAAAATTAAAAAACAACTTGACTTTTGTGTGTTGACACGTTTTAAAAATAATTAAATCCTTTTTTTTTTTAAAGAATTGAAGTGGAAAGGTTTAGCTCCTTATGAGACAACACTTGAGGCAGCTGAGCGTTTTGGTTGTCTAACTTCAAGGCGCGACTGCCAGTGGGGGAAGAGAAGGCCGGATAAATTTTATTAATGCCACACCCGAAAATTTTATCTTTTGTAAATAAAATTTGGATCGATAACAAATTCTTTTTTACACTTTCTAATTGTTTTCATTTTTTTTTTTTTTTTTTTTTTTTTTGTAAACAATACAAACCTGTTTTTTTTTTTTTTGCTTTTTAAATCACTCTCTCTTGATGTTTTTCCTACCTAACTTTTTAAATTTAATTAACTACTTTTATTCCCCTGGCATTACACAATTGTCGGCCTGGGGTTGAGGGCTACACTTAAACACACAAAGCCTTTCAAATACAGCATTTTCGTACAAATTAAAAAACCGATCAAAACTCGCAGGTTGCGGGTGATTTATTTGTTTTTAATTTGCTCACCTGCCTAGATGATTATTAACGATTTAGCGGACTTTTCTAATTCATAAGAACGCGTACTACACAAAACATGGACAGACACGCCCCTTTTATTTGTAAGCCCCCATAAAATAGGGAGGGTCCTCCCCATAAAGCACCTCCCAAATTATAGGGATTATGTCCTACTCTAGATCCATATTACTCTACAGCTTAGAATTCCATTAATCTATCTATCCAGAAGATTATCTATACTATTCTTTAAACAGAATTTAAAGGGGTATGAAAAATGAACTTTTTCTACACTATAAAAAAAAAATGAATTTTCAATTGTTTTTAATATACTATCGTGCTTGATATACCCAGTTTGTGAAATCAAATTCATAAACTAGTTTATGAATTGAAAGTAAGTAGTCGAGATGGTAAAGGCTTCATACATATGAAGGGAAGAAACCAACAGAACCTATCGAGGAACGATTTTTTTAAACTATTTATGAAATTTTTCATAAACTCGTTTATGAAACTTTTAATAAATTGATTTATGAAAGTTCATTTATTAGAATATGAACTTTTCATATACCCGAATGTAATAAACTAGTTTATGAATATTCCTTGAAAATTTTTAAGTGTACAGTGAGGGGCAATATTAAGTCCCGCTCATGCGTTTTCTACTTGTGATTATTTCATTGTTTTTAAAAAAAATATTATATATTTTTTAATGGAAACTTTCATGGTTCAAACCTAGAAAATTTTCAATAAAAATTGTCATTTAAAAAAAAAAAACAATGAAATAATCACAAGAAGAAAACGCATGGGCTAATATTGCCCCTCACTGTACATGTGTGTTTTCCGAAATATAAATAAAAATTATCAGTGTGTTTTTATAGAATAATAAAATCATCGCAGTTTACATGATTATTGTGCATTGAAAGATATATAAACTTTTCAAATGAAGAAAAAATATTTAATTATTGGTACAAGCGCCTGATGTGCTCGATAGTAGAGCCTTTAGCTTAGGCAAAAAGCTTAGTCGTCGGATGTTTTGTATAAAAAATAGCTTTTCCCCTTCAGTCGCATGAAAAAAAGATGATTTATTTATTTTAAAAATATTGATTTGGTCGACTAAGCTCAAGGCTCCACTCTCGAGTACATCAGGCACTTGTGGCGCCATCTCTAGTAAATAGAAGCAATAATTTTCGTGTTAAATTTTATAAAATTATTAACTTTACAACATTATAAAAACTATTTTGTTTCATTGATAGTTTTTTTAACTCGTTCCCATGGCACCTTTGGAATCGAACCTAGGACCTCTAGCCTTTCCGTGGTATCGCTATCCTTTACAATTAAGCCTTAAAAAGTTGTTTGCTTTTTAAATACTCTTTTAGGCCGTTTATTTATATAGATTTTGATATTTTTCCTCAAGTCCGCTTTACAAAAAGTGCATCCGGATTTTTCTTACATGTTTAATTCGAAAAATGATCTTTGAATTTTAATATATTAATTTGATTTCAGGAGGAACGTTGGTGAAAAAAAAATGCAGAGTTCTTTCTACCTAGGGTACCTCTTTTTGGGAGGACTAAGCTTAACACTTGGTGAGTATAAAATTCCTTTCTGATGTATTCAAACTCAACTAAATATACCCCCATTTATTTATTTAGTGGATAAAAAATACATGCATTTTTTATATTATTACTTTCTCTTACCCTATATATGAAATATATAGAGAAAGTATTGCGATCATGTCTAAAATTCGATGTCGAGATTTTGATGGATATACATGTTTCGAATCTAAAAAAGTGGGTCCCGCAAATTGGTCTGTCTGTAACCATTTTTAACATGAAGGAATTGAGCTACCGGATTGAAATTTTATATTTAAGTTAGGTACCTTCCCGGACACTTAAAATAAGCTTTTGAACAAAATCGGCCAAAAAGTACTAGTACTTTTTCAGTTTTCTCAAAATGTGCTCCAACGATTTTGTTTCAATTAATTTTTACATGCTCTTTATAATGTACAATCTCATTTTGGCCTTGAAGTCTTTTGAAGCGCACTTTACATTTGTACTTTATAGGAAAGATAGGAGAATTGGTTGCCATGGTAACAGAATATAAATCTTTCTTTCTTTTTAGATTAAAATTTTTAGAATAGAAAGATTCATATAAATCAAATATTTTAAAAATGCTCTTTAAAATAGAGATGAATATTTTTTTGCCATGAGGAAGAGTTGAACTCGAGTTGTCTTCAATTAAGAATTATAAACTTCCTCTCAGCTAATCGCCTCTTTATTAATGTACAAATAATGGAAACATATTTTTTAGAGACACTCTTAATCTTTCTCTTGTTTCAAAAAGTTCTTTTAAAACTTACAAATTTAAATATATCACTATATTTATCTTGATAATTTAATTAACAATTTTAATTTTGAATTTCATAAGAAGAGAGAAATAAAAAAAGTGAACCTCACTCAGAGATCGTTTAAATAAAATCTAAATTTATTAGTAACTGTTTGCTTTAGTTGAAATATATGTTAATTAGGTAAATTAGAACTGAAAACAAAAGGTGGTATGCTTCGATATATTATTTATTGGCATTTCATGAAAAATATTACCTCGTGTTTTTTAGTTTTAATTTACCCAACTAAATAAATTTTGATTAACTTAAATTTACTGAGAATTTTATAAAATAGTTTATTTTAAATAAGAAAATCCATTTTTCTTAAAAAAAAAAAATAAAGAACAGTTTCACTTTAATTGTCAAACAATTTATTTCTAACTTTATTCCATCTGTAGAGAACGAAATTTTTATAATAGAAAAAAATATATAGGCCTATTAAATCCATACGCATGCGAGAGTTGTGAAAAATATGTTTTGAAAATAAACTGATGCGAGAAGAATATAATAAGAATCAAAAAATATTTTTTTAATCCTCTTTTGTTTATAAAACAATTGTTTTATACCCGTTCGCGTATCGTTTTAGGCTAAGCTCTTTTTATAGCCTCGTATCTGTACTAAAAAAGCTTATGTTTTATATCTATTTTGTAACAAACAAATTTAGGGAATTTTTGTTTTATCAATCTGATGTAGCCAGTAATAAATGTTCTTTGGGTATAAACACCCTACAGACACACTGTTTGCTAATTATCAAAAAGTCAAGTTTTAATAAATTACCTATTATTAATATAGGGGTGTATATGTAATATATAGTGAGAAAGTATTGCTATCATGTCAAAAATTTGATGTTGGGATTTTGATGGAAATACACGTTTTGAGGTTCCCTGAGTCCAAAAAATTGGTCTGTCTGGTGTCTATGTGTGTTCAGTTTTTTTCGATTTTCTCAAAATTCGCTCTAACGATTTTGATTAAAATTCATAAATCAATTATTTTTAGATCCTCTTTAAAATGTATATCCTCATTTTGCCATGAAAATTGTTTGAAGCACACTTTACTGATGTAGTATTTCAGATTTTTCAAATTCATTTTCCGGCCCTTCCTTCCATAGAACCAATGTTAAATCCCTATGGGGATTCGCATGTTAATTTCGATTCAAAAGGGGGTCCCCTTTGGAACTTTTTACACAATTAAAAAAGTTTTTTTTTCCAATTTTTATGAAATTTTGTATTTATTTAGGATTCTCTATTCTCTATAAAATATCCAAATATGAGATTAAAATTTTGAAAAATAATAGTTTATTTCAAGCATTCAACATCTAAAATACACAGATCCTACGGAAATTTTGAATAAATTGACTTGTTTACTTTTGTTTTGAAAGAAGTTCATCAACGCGGCTTACGCAGGGTGAATTAGGAGAAAATGTAACGTAACAAAAACGCGTTCCTAAGAAAAATGCGTTCCCAGCGCCCGAGCGACGGCGGAGGAAGGCAAAATTAGCCGAAGTCTTGGCGAGGCCACGCCCACCTTCTTCTCTTTATTTCCTTCTTTCTACCGTAGGCCGGCTTTCCGTCTATTTAGATATTACTCATATTAAATTATATTCTGAGTTGAAGAAAAGGCGTGAGGAACTTCGTAAATATATCTCGACACAAAAAATTCTGGTGTGATAAGCAACTTTGAATTACCGAAGGTAGGAGAAAGTTGTGTGCTGTGGGTTAAGTCACACCAGATTATTTATTAGAAAATTCTCTTCCATATCCATTTTCAAAGCATCATAATATAGCGCTGTCCTTAAAATATTTTATTTAAATTCTAATCTTTAACTTTATTTATATATTTTTTTAAGTTATTTTTTGTTTGAGACTTGTAAGGTGAGGTATATTTGTATAGAGTAAAGGAATAAACAGTTTGAGGCCGGGTTTCTCTCTCACTTATCCGTGAAAATGAAAAGTCGATAAATTCATTTAACAAAAAATAGAATCGTTTATTTTAACAGGCGTCTGTTCAGAAAACACTTTGGGCTGGACGGACGAGGCCTTTGCTTTCTGGAGGCGGTCTCTTTGTTGTTTGTGCTTGTTTTGCAAACTTGAAGGGCCGATCTGATGGCCTGGGGAGGGGGTATATATTTATATAAAAAATACATTTCTTTGTTTCATATGTATATACTGTATAAACACAAAATCACTGGTTCAGATACTCGGCCGCTACTGACGTGTAAGAGATCTTTGTGTCAAAGTTTTTTTTTATCGCTTGATTGGAGAAATTTTTCTTTTGAGAAACTGAAGAGAATAACAAAGGTCGCTATTTGATTTAAACGAAAGCCGGTTTAATAACACCCCTCTCCTTAATAAGATGTAATTTTATAAATAAACAAAATATTTTTTTACTGTACTTGACAATTTAGAATAATTAACATTTTTGAACAACTATAATAAAGAATAATTTAAAAACTTACACTTGTTAATGTTTCACAAATTCATTATTTTTGTATACGTCTAGATAAAATAAATTCAATTTATTTCTTAAAATTTATAAATGAAAAGAGGTGATAATAATAAATTTAAATTATTTTCTAGCATTATATATTAAAGAATTTGATACTAGGTTCGAATATATTGGAAGAATTTGATTTTAGCTAAAAAGAAGCTTTCTATAAGAAAAATCGATACTTGGAAATTAAAAGGTCGTTAACGACAAAATAGCAAAAATGAGTTATATATACAGAAATGTTCAGTTTTTTGAGCTTTACAAAACAGTCTAATTAAAATTGTGCTATCTTAAAAAAAAGTGTTTTTTAACTCATTAAATTTTTTATATTTATTTGAGAAATCATAGGAATTTATTAGAGTTTTTGGACCTAATACTTTGGGCAAATTTGTCAAAAAGGGTTAGAAATTCCGAAAAGTGTCTTTCAAAGATTAAAATAGTACCTACTAAAGTCAAAAAAGTTATGAGTAAAATGTTTGTTTTTTTCCTTTTATGGCTCTCCTGAAAAGTACCATTTTGTCCTTTACGAACTTTGGATTTCCAAGTATCGAAATGTTATAGCACCTATTATATAATATTGAAAAAAATTAAATGTTTAATTTTTATAAAATTCCTTCATGTTTTGAGGTCCCTGAGTTCAAAAAACTTTACTAATGTACTTTTTCAGATTTTTTTATTTTTATCAAAAGTGACTATAACGATTTTGATTAAAATTCATAAATCAACTGTTTTTTTTGATGCACTTTAAAAAGTATATCCGTGGAAATTTTTTGAAGTAGATTTTACTGATGTGGAAGCATTCGTAGCTCAGCGCCATCTATGAATCGCGTGGTCAAGTTTGGAACTTAGATGCTAAGGACAACTAAATATATCTCGACACAAAAAATCTGGTGTGACAAGCACAGTACACAACTTCCTCTTACCGAAGGATAAGAGAAAGTTGTGTGCTGTACAACCACCACACCAGATTTTTCCAATTCATTTATAATCGAAATATGTATTTGTTTTATAAGTTTTTCCCATTGAAATGCTTACGTTATAGTTACGTTTATCCTTTCCTTTGAAGATTGAATATTTAATTTTCCAAAACTAACTCAAAACAAAATCAAAAAATATTTTTTGATTAATCCAAAATTTACACTATTGATATAATTGGTTCACAAGTAATAAAAATAATGTTTTTTCTTTCCATTGTGTATTGTAATAATTATTGATAGTGACGCACACACAATCGACAATATCTTTGTAGAGAGATAAAGACGAATAATTTAATTTTTGAACTGTAAACATGATTATTGAACTATCCATTGTAATTAAACTGTTTGCTTCTGTCAAATTTAGTTTTAATTAAAACTTGCATGTGCTCTCTGTATTAAGCTATTAGAGAGAGAGAGAGGGAGAGAGAATCAGGTTCTATATATTTTCACACTCTCATCAGATGTGAAAATGAGCGACAAAATAAGAGGTATTTAAATACTATAATTACTTTCGTCACCTTTATAAATAAACAAAACACAAAATTATCAATCAGCCTTAGGAGAAATTTCCTGATTAGATATTTTGTTCAAATAAAGAGGATTTGATTAAAATTTATTTTAAACTTTGTTTAGAAATTTGCTCTCCTATTAATTAAGTAATTTTTTTTTTTTTTTTATATAATGAAACAACTAAATTTTTTTTTTGTCAGTAGCTAATTCATATTCGCTTTAAATAATTCATATCCTAATCTAAATAAATAATCAAGGCCTATATACTTATATACAAAAAATAATATGGATGTAAATGAATGAAGCAAAGTTGGTTGTTTATTTAATTTTATAACAGTGTTGATCAATGATTTTATCATGTTAGCCACTTTTTTAATATTAGATTAACAGCTTACTCCATTCCCAAAGGGGTGGGGGAATATTCCCCTTTTTCTTTTAATCATTCAAAATCGACATCTTTTTTTTTTTATTAAGATGGAGTAGGAGTCAAAGCTGTTCGAATATTTTTCCTAAGAGATGGCGTTATGATTTAGCCAATCCGAAATAATCATACTTATATATAATTGCCTTAAACCCGTGTCCGATGTGTGAAACAACCAATCAGGCCTCAGGGATAGCGCTGATTGGCGAAATACAGAGAGGGCGGAGCCGGAGACAATTAAATTTTTTTTAACCAGGAGAGATATCAATTTGGTTTCTTCCCTAAAGCCTTCCCTTGATAAGAATCTAAATTCGTTGTTTCAGAGTTTTTTTAAATTCGACAGCCCCCCCCCCGAAATTTTTAATTCTTCTATTTCTTCAAATATTAACATGCTTTTTTGGATTTAAAATTCTTGAATGAATATCTATCAAGGGATTTAAAAGTTGAAAGATTTTTTGTGTAATTGCCCCCCCCCCCGCCCCGAAATTTTTAATTCTTCTATTTCTTCAAATAAAAACATGCTTTTGGATTTAAAATTCTTCAATGAATATCTATCAAGGGATTTAAAAGTTTAAATATTTTTTGTGTAATTCCCCCCCCCCCCGAAAATTTTAATTCTTCTATTTCTTCAAATAAAAAATGCTTTTTTGGATTTAAAATTCTTCAATGAATATCTATCAAGGGATTTAAAAGTTTAAATATTTTTTGTGTAATTGCCCCCCCCCCCCGAAATTTTTAATTCTTCTATTTCTTCAAATTAAAACATGCTTTTTTGGATTTAAAATTCTTCAATGAATATATATCAAGGGATTTAAAAGTTGAAAGATTTTTTGTGTAATTGCCCCCCCCCCGAAATTTTTAATTCTTCTATTTATTCAAATATTAACATGCTTTTTTGGATTTAAAATTCTTCAATGAATATCTATCAAGGGATTTAAAAGTTTAAATATTTTTTGTGTAATTGCCCCCCCCCGAAATTTTTAATTCTTCTATTTATTCAAATATTAACATGCTTTTTTGGATTTAAAATTCTTCAATGAATATCTATCAAGGGGTTTAAAAGTTTAAATATTTTTTGTGTAATTGCCCCCCCCCCGAAATTTTTAATTCTTCATTTTTTCAAATAATAAATAATAAATAAATAATAAATAAATAATAATAAACATGCTTTTTACTTTCTCTTACCCTATATATGAAATATATAGAGAGAGAAAGTATTGCGATCATGTCAAAAATTCGATGTCGAGATTTTGATGGATATACATGTTTTGAGGTCCCCTGAGTCCAAAAAAGTGGGTCCCGCAAATTGGTCTGTGTGTATGTGTGTGTGTGTGTCTGTGTGTCTGTGTGTTTGTATGTGTGGAACCATTTTTTTAGCATGAAGGAATTGAGCTACCGGATTGAAATTTTATATTTAACTTAGGTACCTTTGAAGAATCTCAAAATAAGCTTTTGAACAAAATCGGCCAAAAAGTACTAGTACTTTACTGATGTACTTTTTCAGTTTTTTTCGATTTTCTCAAAATTCCCTCCAAGGATTTTTTTAAAATTCAAAAATCAATTATTTTTTAGATGCTCTTTAAAATGTATATTCTCATTTTGCCGTTGAAATCTTCTGAAGACCACTTTACTCTTGTTCTTCATAGGAAAGATAGAAATGGTTGCCATGGTAACGGAATTTAAATCTTTTTCTTTTTATTAGATTAAAAATCAATTATTATTTAAATTCCCATTTATTTTTTTTATTTCTGTTTTAATTGTTTCAAAGAAAACATATATATATATCTCTCCCACTTGCAAACATTATCGTCTCTCTCTCTACTCTTTTTAAATTCCCTTTCCACCTTATCTTCGCATAGAAACAATGTTAATTTCCTATAGGGATTTGTATGTTAATTTCGATTCAAAAGGGGGTCCCCTTTAGAACTTTTTAGGCATTTAAAATTTTTTTTTCCAATTCTTATGAAATTTTGTATTTATTTACGATTCTATATTGTGTATAAAATGTCCAAATATGAGATTAAAATTTTGAAAAATAACCATAGTTTATTTGAAGCAGTCAACATTTAAAATCCAAGTTTGAAACTAAGGTGCTATCGGAAACTAAATATATCTCGACACAAAAAATCTGGTGTGACCAGCACAGTGCGCAACTTTCTCTTACCGAAGGGTAAGAGAAAGTTGTGTGCTGTGCGCCAGTCCACCAGATTTTTTTGATTTAAAATTCTTCAATGAATATCTATCAAGGGGTTTAAAAGTTTAAATATTTTTTGTGTAATTGCCCCCCACCTCCAGAAATTTTTAATTGTTCTGTTTCTTCAAATTTTAACATGCTTTTTTAGATTTAAAATTCTTGAATGAATATCTATCAAGGGGTTTAAAAGTTTAAATATTTTTTGTGTAATTGCCCCCCACCTCCAGAAATTTTTAATTGTTCTGTTTCTTCAAATTTTAACATGCTTTTTTGGATTTAAAATTCTTCAATGAATATCTATCAAGGGGTTTAAAAGTTTAAATATTTTTTGTGTAATTGCCCCCCACCTCCAGAAATTTTTAATTGTTCTGTTTCTTCAAATTTTAACATGCTTTTTTAGATTTAAAATTCTTGAATGAATATCTATCAAGGGGTTTAAAAGTTTAAATATTTTTTGTGTAATTGCCCCCCCACCTCCAGAAATTTTTAATTGTTCTGTTTCTTCAAATTTTAACATGCTTTTTGGATTTAAAATTCTTCAATGAATATCTATCAAGGGGTTTAAAAGTTTAAAGATTTATTGTGCAATTGCCCCACCCCCGAAATTTTTATTTTAAAATTCTTGATTTTTTTAATTGGTCCCTGTCCGCCTGATTTCATTTGCATGCCCGTTGGCTCGAATCAGTTTATTAAAGGGAAATTTAGGCTTGCTTCTTGCCCGTAATTTTCTCATGGCCTTCAAAACCCAGAGGCGGCAGGGCGAATACTCAAATTTTAAACTTGATTCATTGTATTTTCATTTAGGAAAAATAATATGGGCTTTAAAATTAAGAGAAAAACTACTGATCACTATCGAGACCCCGCAGAATTAGATGGCGCCAACCGCCCTTTCTCAACTTGTTAATTAATAATAATAATAATTTATTTTAATTTTATAAATGATTTAATGAATATTTGCTAAATAATAATAAAGATTTGATTTATTAGACACAAAGAGAAATATAATTTCTATTGAAATTTTTTTTTTTAAAATAAATTTAAATTTAATTCATAAAAAAATCTGGTGTGACTGGTTACACAGAACACAACTTTCTTATACCTTCGGAAATTGAAAGTTGTGTTCTGTGCTTGTCACCCTAGATTTTTTTTGTGCCGATATATATTTAGTTTCAACCGATATACATGTATTAGAATTCAAGATGTAAAATTTATAAACATGGAAAAATATTTATATTTTGTTACCATGGCAACGATTTCTCCTATCTTTCCTATGAAGTACAAGAGTAAAGTGCTCTTCAAACAATTTCAATGGCAAAATGAGAATATACATTTTAAAGAGCATCAAAAAAAAATTGATTTTTGAATTTTAATCAAAATCGTTGAGCGAATTTTGAGAAAATCAAAAAAAAAAACTGAAAAAGTCCATCAGTAAAATACTAGTACTTTCTAGCCGATTTTGTTCAAAAGCTTTGTGTCACGTCCCATGGGGGTACCAAACTTAAATATAAAATTTCAACCTCCTAGCTCTTTTCCACACACAGAGAGACAGATCATGTTGCGAAAACTACTTTTTTGAACTCAGCGTGCCTCAAAACGTGTATATCCATCAAAATCTCGACATCTATTTTTACCTTTTTTACATGAATCTAATACTTTGGGATTTGAACCCGAGTTGTATAGCAACTCTAGATTCGTAATCTACAGTTTATGAGTTTTCTAAATTTTATATTGTTCTATAATATTTCAAAATATATATCTAAGGGTAAAAACTATAAAAAATTAATTTAATGAAATATTTTTTTTCACTCAGGGGCTCACTTCTAGTGAGTACGTGGATGGCGACCACGAGTTACCCGAGCTAAGGCTGGCAGTCAGCCTTTTTTTCCTTTTCCATGTCAAGCATCATGCCGTCAGATGGGTCGGCTTGCTTTTTCTCGGTCAATATTTCTTTATAAATTAATTCCCACACAGTGATAAGGCCAAGATAGAAGAAGATCTATCTTTTGGCCAAATTTGAGATATCTATTTGTAAGTAAATTTCAAGAAAAAAGTTTGTCCCTGATCCTTGAAATGATTTCATTGTTAGTTATCCTACTCCCCTTAAAAAAAAAAAGGGAACACATTTTTATTTTACTTTACTATTATTTAATTTGGCCAGAAGAATTAATAAATATAGCTAAGGTATTACAATTTTATTTGCCAAAATGAGAGAAGGGCTTTAAGGACGAGGAAACATCCCAAGATGCGACAGCTAAGCTAAGGAGGATGGATGTTGCATGGAGAGATGAGCCACTAAGTGATATTGTGTGTGTTTGTCTGTCTGTCTGTCTTGGTGTCCTTTTGTTAGCTGTAGGCCTAAGCTCAACAACGGCTGAGTCAATTTCAGCGAAGCTCCTTAGTTATAATCCATGCTCTCTTGTATAATACAATATTTAATTTATTTTCGGGAAAGGAAGGGATGGATTTCAAATAGACTAGTATATAAAAAGATAATCTCAAAGAGAACTTAAAAATATATTTATTTAGAATTGAATTTTTTTGTATATCAATATTTTTTTCTATCTTTTTAACTAAAATTAGCTCCGAGGGGAAGATTATAAGGGAATGAATTCTTGCTTTCTCTTACTTCTCTTATATTTACACTCATGAACAAAATTAGACGAAAAAAAATGACTTGAATTATTTTATTTTTTAAACAAATTTGTATAATTTTAAACTAATTTTGACATTAATAAAATAATTATAATTTAAAATAATCAAAAATTAAAAAAAATCATTGTGTGGTTTTATGAAACCACGATGCAAGTGAAACGTTTTTTTCGAATTGTAGGTGAAATTTTTCAGAAAATTATTCATTAAAATCGCGTTTTTAATCTTAACTTAATAATTGGAAAATGGGATATCAATAGAGGCATGTTAAAAACTGAGAACAATATTTATTTAGTAATTGAAAGATTTGAATTATTTTAAAAATTATATTTTATCAATTTAAAAATTGAATAATTAAATCTCACAATTATTTTTTTATAATTCGTCATATATTATATATTAAATTTCCACTTTGTTATTTTTGTCGTCACGGCTTGTGACGTCATAGCTTGTAGTGTCACGGCCTTTGAAGTCACAGCTTGTAACGCGACATGCTGATAGAAGAGCGAAAAAATTTGAGGGGATAAAATAAAAGTTTCACTTTAAAATATAATTTTTATTTTAAATTTAATAGCCCTCGGGCTTGGTGTAGTGGTTAGCGTGCTGGCCATTTGTACCAAGGGTTTGCATCCCCTCTCATGCTACAATTTATTTCAATTATGTTTATAATATGTCATCATCATCAATAATTACAAAAAAATCTTGAATAAAGTGATTTAATGTTTGACTTTAATTTTTAATAAAATAAATGTTTCAAAAATTCATTATTTAAGTGATTTAAGTGAATAAAAATATTATTCTAATAAATTAATCAAAAACCAAAAGAGTAGATTTAAATCGAATTTTTCTTTGTTCCCCTAATTTTGTCCATGAGTGTATGTAATATATTTAGAGAGAGAAAGTATTGTATTCTTGTCAAAAGAGATTTTAATGGATATATGCCCGTTAAAACGGGACTCCGAGACCAAAAAAGTGATCTGTTTGTGATCAAAATAAAGTATGAAGAAAATGTGCTACGAAGTTGAAATTTTATATTTAAGTTAGCTATCCCTCTGAGGCGTGAAAGTAAGCTTTTAAATAAAATCGACCAAAAAATACTAGTACTTTGCTGATGTGCTTTTTCAATTTTTTTCGATTTTCTCATAATTAACGATTTTGATTATAATTCATAAATCACTTATTCTTTTAGGTTTTTAAAATGTATATTCTAATTATCTCTCAAAAATGTTTGAGGTGTACTTTGCTCTTGTACTACATAGGGTAGGAGAAATGGCTGCCATGGCAACAAAAAATAAATTAGGAGTCGAAACGTTGAAAAGTATTTATATATTTTTAACAAATAATTAATACAAAAATGTGGTCTATAATTAAAAATTCTCCTAATAAAAATATAAATATTTTTGTATGTTTCTTTCAGTCACAAGTTCATATTGAATTCTATTGTACCGTACTGTCTAAAACTAAAACTAAATATATGTCGACATAAAAAATCTGACAGAACCCAACTTTCAATTACCAGAGGTAAGAGAAAGTTGTGTGCTCAGCGACCACTCACATTTTTTTTTTTTTTTTTTTTTTTTTTTAAGGTCTTTTCGGCATCTAAGGCCATTTAGACCCCATCCCTATTTATTTCAAATGATTTGTAGTCAAATCAAATGAAATAAATTTTTCTCGCTTGGGATGGGAAGCGAACCCGGGACTCCGGTGCGAGAAGCTAATGTCTTCCCAGAGTCACAATTTTGATATATCTAAAATCTAAATACAATTACACAATGAACAAGTATCGAAATTATTTTTGAAAAATTTTGAAATTTATTAAACTCTTAGGGTTATGACATTTTTAGACAAGGGCGGAGAGGGGGTAAAGTTGGTAATTATCCCCCTCCGAAATTTGAGAAAAATATTTTTCTTAGAAATTAATTTTATTTTAATAATATAAAATTTTAAAAATTAATACTTCAATTATAGACATATATTCTGATAAACAAATTCAGAATGCATCTTTAAATTATCTAAAGTAAGAGAAAGTTGTGTGCTCTGCGACCAGTCACACCAAATCCCCCCCCCCCCCCCCCGAAAAACTCCTCTGGATCCGTCCTTGTCTTCAGAGCACTGAAAAAATCAATAATATATATATTGAGGGGACGAGTAGTTAAGCGGATTAAGCTGCTTGTCTCAGCACAACAAGAATTAGTTTTATATTTGTTTTGTCAAGTTATCTTATGTCAATTATTAATTAACAAGGCCTTGCAATTTCTCCTTTTAAATAAGCAAAATTGATTTGAAATTATTGATACCCAGGTGGCCAATGGGCGTTTCCGCCTATCTCCGCCCAATCAAATAAGGATTCGCGTCTAATTTTGTGTTTGAATAGATATCAATAATAACGATGTGTTGCATATTCCACAGGCGCAGAGGTTTCATTATAATATCTCATCTCTGGTATATATTAATATTTATTTATACATTTTTTTTTTATTTAGTTTATTAATTTTTATTTTAATTAAAATTTCTAAATTTATTTGCGAGATTTTACATAAATTATAATAATGATCAAAAAGTAATTTCAAAAATTTTTAATAATAATAAAAATATGGAAATATATTAACTTTTCTAGATAGCTAATAAATACATCGTAGAGGATTAGCATTATTGTTTGTTCCTAAAAGAGAGAGGAAAAAAATAAATAAAAACAGGAAAGTGAAAAGAAAAGTGAAACCGAACACCCTTGACTGGAAATTCGACTACTCTGAGCCACTTATTTCAAGCGAGAAGAGAGCATGATTATGTTGTCATTCTTTTATATAATATATATATATATATATAAACTTGTCTGAAGAGATTCGGTCTTTAAAAAAAGATTATGGGGCTTAAAATTTCTTGGAACGTTAAGCCTCGAGTATTTTAATTTTTCGGTCTCTCAATAAAAACAGAGTTTGTTTGTTCATAATTACAAAATATTTAGGAAATCTGACATTTTGAATATGATATTTATCATAAAAGGGATTTTATCAAAATAGAATTATTTTGTGATATAAAAGAAGATATTGGAATTTGTACAAATAAAAAAAAAATAAAATAAAACTTTTATAACGTTTTTTATCAAATTGTAAATATAGACTCATATGTTCTTCAACACTCATTTGTTTTCTTAAGGGGTTGAAATTACCCCTTGTCAAAGTTAAGAAGAAAATTATGATATATGAAAGATTAATAAAACATATGTAAATATTATATATAAAAAAAAAAATACCCGCTTTACAAATATGACATTTATTTTTATTGCTAGAAAAAAATCTACATGAGGTTAACTACATGTTTGAGTATAGAAAAAATATTTATAATTATCGCGACTTTAAAATAAATAAAATTAAAAAGTTACTCCATTTCTGTAAGCAATAAAACCTCTCGGAGCATTAGAATAGAGTATGGGAAGATGCATTAGTAAAGTGTACTTCAAACACATTTTAGAAAAAAACTTAATATACTTTTTAAAGGACATCAAAAAAATAGTTGATTTATAATTTTTAATCCAAATCGTTCAAGCGAATTTTGAACAATTCTAAAAAAAATCTGAAATACTACATCCGTAAAGTGTACTTCAAATACGTTTTAGAAAAAAACTTATTTTTAAAAAACATCTAAAAAATAGTTGATTTGTAATTTTTAATTAAATTCGTTCAAGCGAATTTTGAACAATTCTAAAAAAACTAAAAAATTACATCAGTAAACTTCAAACAATTTTCACGAAAAAATTACTGATATACTTTTTAAAGAGCATCTAAAAAATAGATATTTTAAAAACTTTAATCAAAATCGTTAGATCAAATTTTGAAAAATGTGGAAAAAAAAAACTGAAAAAGTACTTCAGTATAAGTATAAGTACTTTTTGGCCGATTTAGTACAAAAGCTTATTTTAACTGTCCGACAGGCAAGGGCGGATACAAGGGGGGTGGGGAGAAAGGGGGTAATTACCCCCCTGAGATTTGAAAAAAATATACTTTTTTCGAAAAAAAAAATGTATTTTTAATGTAAAATTTTAAAAATTAATGCTTAAAAATTTGATTTGTATTTATATTCTGGAAAACAAGTACAGAATGCGCCTTTAAATTACCGAAATTAAGAAAAAAATGTGTGCGACCAGTCACTCCAGATCCTCCCCCCCCGAGAAACACCTCTGGATCCGCCACTGCCGAGAGGGTACCTATCTTAAATATAAAATTTCAACCTCGTAGCTCTTTTCCTTCATGTCTTAAATCATCAAACCCAGTCAAACACACACCCTGACAGACCAATTTGCGGAACCCACTTTTTTTGACTCAGGGGATCTCACAACATGTATTCCATCAAAATCTCGACATCGAATTTTTGACATTAAATCAATACTTTCATAAAACATATATAGGTAAGAGAAAGTGGATCCTTAAATTATGTATCGTATTTTCTCCCATTATTAGTTATCAAAGTAAAGATTTTACCTTCTTTCTAAAAAACAACTTTTATAATATTTTACTTGCTTGAATCAAACGCTGGCCTGATGATGCCACTATAAGACAAAATTGATCGCTAAAAGAATGAATATTTTATGATATAATTCTGTTGTTATTAATGAAGAATTCATGTATTTACACTTCCATTTTATAGAGAGTTTTCTCTCCCTTCAGGAATCGATTTTCCTCTCTTTGGCGCAAACGATTTCCCAGGAGTATGAAACCTCGCCTCACAGGAATTCACACACAGCACTTGTATTTTAATTGTTTTCCGTAAATATTTTATAATTGAAGAAAGTGGCTTTAGTGTTTAATAAAGAAATAAGAGAGGCGCAGTCAAAAATTAAGACTCTGGTTGCTTCTTGAATTTCGGGTCAACTTTATCATCAATCGATGATTCATTATATAGTAGTTACAATAAGATAATTAAAAGAAGCGGAAACACTTTTAAAATAATCAACTCATATGAGATGAACAAAATAAAATTGAAATTTTAAAAATCGAACTTTATCTGATTCATTTTATTTTGCACTCGGAAGTATTGATTGTTTATTTGAAAAACAAACATTGTCCATATTCAAAATGCAAATAATGATTTTATATTCTACTAGCCACGCTGCCTGTCTGTCAATTTCAAAACACCGCGATCTGTTTAAGGGTGTTCCTCAAGGAGAAAAAAATAAATATTTGAACCATTTTTATTAATATATAGTAGGCCCTATATAAGCATATATATTAAAAAATAATATTTTTATTTAAAATATAACATAAAAAGGAGAGCTCTCGAAATGTTTAAAATACGAATTATTATACATAGTTCTCATAAATAAAAAAAAAATAATAATAATAAAATTGTGAGATACAAAAATGGAAGTACGTATTATGTTGTATTTTGGAGCTAAAACTTTGAAACTTGTAAAAAATATTTTACTATGCTAATTATCAGACTCCCGCACAGACAGCCTGGAATATTGCAGAAATATTGCCAATCTTGCTCAATATTGACAATATTGCAGCAACATTGATGCAATATTGCAGCTCAAACAGCAATATTGCCGCAATATTACTGCAATGTTGCAAAAAGGCGGACATAGGAATATTGCAACAATATTGCTCCAATGTTGCTGCAATATTCCTAGCTTGGAATATTGGCGCTGCAATATTGCAGCAATGTTGCCAATATTTTGCAAGATTTGCAATCTTGATGCAATATTCCTCCAATATTGGCAATTTATGCAAAATTCGCAATATTTCTGCAATATTCCAGGCTGTCTGGGCGGCTGTATCTACAGTATTCTTTATGAAATTTTGCTATGTTTTTTATTCCTCTCTGAGAACTAGTCTGTTGCAAAAATTTCTATAGGTCACGTCATACTAAAAGAATCGGAATCATTTCGATCGTTTAGTATCAATTTTAGTCATTGTCTAGGTAGCCGAAGAATGTCGCATACCATGGATATATATTAGGGTGTCGAAAAATTGTGAATTTTTTTCACATCGCTAGAGTTGCCTCATATATATTGACCAAAAAGTACTACTACTTTACTGATGAAGTTTTTCAGTTTTTTTCGATTTTTTCAAAATTTGCTCCAACGATTTTGTTTAAAATTCACAAATTAATTATTTTTTAGATGCTCTTTAAAATGTATATTCTTATTTTGCCCTTGAAGCACAATTTACTCTTGTACTTTATTAAATAATTTCCATTCTTTATAAATTTTACATCTTGAATTCATATGTCGACACAAAAAATCTGGTGTGGCAAGCACAGAACACACATTTCTTTTCAAAAATAAGAGAAAGTTGTGTGCTCTGCGACCAGTCACGCCAGATTTTTCATAAATAGGCTCACCTTATTAATAACTTAGACATTTTGTATTAAATGAACAGCCCTTTTGATCTGCTTGAAATTTATCAACTCCATTCAATCGTTGATCGTGTATGAACTCTCAAGATGAAATTACAACTTCAAAATACGCAAGTTTAATTTCGGGAGTAACTCTGCTTTCATTATTTCAACAAAACCACTCCAAAGGACCATATGATGGCGTCAAGGGCCGCCTGGCCGTCCACACCAGCTGGTCAACTTTACCTCTGCATCGATAAAAGCCAAGAGTTGATTTCTTTATGTATAAACCAAATGTGACCTAAAAAAGGCGGGTTCTCTACTGAGGCATTTTAAGATTTATAAATAAAGTAAAATTATTTAAAATAAAATTACCTGATTCGGTTCGTACCTAGCAAGAAACCTAATACACAATAAATTTGATTTAAAATTTAAAGACAACAGGAGTGAAATAAATTACTTGTATAAATAAAACTCTGGAGAACACTGGTAAAAGTGTGGAAAACTCAAAATTCTAAAACAATTAACAGAAAATATTCAATTGGTGAAAATTTAACCAAAATGTACACTAGATAAAAATAATGAAAAATTGGTGTGTGCTTATGACCTCACGATAGAAGGGAAAACATGATTTTTTATATATTATAATTAGCTTATATTTTGTATATAACCAGTGTAATATTTCAGTATTATATACATAGATTGCATTCACTTAAATTAGGAGACTAATTATATTGATAGCATAAAGGTGAAGTAGAAAAAATAAGAATCATAACTCGGACAACTCATAGGGGTAACTCACAATAGCCTAAATGAGAATTTTAAAAAAATGAGTCATAGTTCGGATAACTCGTGGTCACCATTTACAATATGTGAAAAGTAGAATTAAGACCAGGTGGAAAAAGTAATCAATTTTTTTTCACAATCGACAAATTATTTGAAAGTTGCGCACTAACTCACGGTAAAATTCAAAAATTATTATTGAAAATTTAAATATAGTATTTCCATTGAAAATATAAACTTAGTATCAGGAGAATAGAATATTATAAGAGCATCAGAGAGCACAACTTTTAATCACCGAAGGTTTAGAGTTAGTTGTATCAGTCACACTAATAATAATATATTTCTATTTGTTTTAGGGAATTCGAATGAAATGCCCGAATTTGTTGACGCTCCCTATGAATTTTGGGTAGGAGCTGATGTTCCTATCGGTACCAGTGTAGGACAAATTAGAGTGTCTGGGCCCTTGGATCGGGAATCCCTCATCTACGACCTACTGCACAGCTATGCCGAAGGAGGTAAACACAACAAAAATTATTTTTAAATTAATAATAATAAATAAAAGTTTTACTCGCACCCTAAGAGCAACAATCCGCCATTTTGTGAAAATAGTTTTTTTTTATTTTTTTTTAAATAACTTTTAAATGTCAATTTGGTCTTTTTGTTCAACAATACAATACAATACAATATTGTATTGTATTCAGTGTTGAAAAACGTATCGAAAATTTATATCAATAAAATATTGAAACATATCACCACTCAGCATCTAGTATTTTAACAATTAATTGTCCTGATGAAGGTCATGATTGGTGACCTAAACGTCGTAGATTAATAATTAAATAAAAGCTTTTTGGCTGCCTCGACTCCTATATCCATACAGTAGTTATGTGGCTTGGGCGTCACTAGATGAGGGGGGGCCTATATATATTTTGTACAGGGAGGGACAAAATTAACTCCCACCCATGCGTTTTCTACTTGTGATTATTTCATTGTTTTTTTAAAAGAAAATTAAAATTTTTATTGGGAATTTTCTAGGTTTGAACCATGAAAGTTTCCATTAAAAAATATGTTTTTTTTAAAAACAATGAAATAATCACACTTAGAAAACTCATGGGTGGGACTTAATATTGTCCCTCACTGTACATATCTATGTATATATAAATACAGAAATGTCTAACAAGTTGTAAACCTGGGCTGATTTTTTATTATTTAAAAAAATAAAATCAACTATTTTCATTTTTTTTTTTTTGGGGGGGGCCTATGCTGACTCGAGGCCTGGGGATGGAACCCCCCCCCCCCTTCGGTACACTACTGTATCCATATCACCTAGAGTTTTTAATTAATTTTACCGGAGTTGCAAAAATTAAGTGGAGATATGACCCTTTTGGTTACCATTTTGGTCATCACTTTTACAAATTAGAGTTATTCTTTTGCGACATTCCAGGATTAGCTCTGATTCAGCTTCGATGCCTATTTTTCTTATAGCTATTTTGAGTTTATTTTATTAAAAACAAATTTTTTTTTTTTTTTTTTTTGGAATGGGTGCATAAGGTCCGAAGACCTATAATGACCAATAGTCACATGCAGCCAGGAAGAAAATAAAAACAAAAGGAGAAGCATAAAGGGGAAACTCAACTGCGGGAACTGAGAAGATGCCTGTTGAGGTTAGACTTGAAAGTCTGAAGATTGTAGGTTTTGGGGAAGATAGACGATAAAATGTCATTTTATATATTTATAGAGATTACATTAAAACAAAAAAAGACAATTCAATGAGATTAATATAATATTTGTGTTTCTTTTCTTATAATTTGGTGCATCGATCCAAAATCTAGCTCTGCGTCCTAATCAATCCCTCTAAATGTCATAGCGGCCCCCCTGATGGTTTATATCGACCACTTCAGTTTTATAGGATTCATCTGATGACAATGACATATTAGAATAAAGAGTAATAGGATACAGATGGGTTTAATATTTTTGGGTGTGTTTTCCAAAAAACATTTGTTCCTTTTTACTTTTCTCACGCTCAGTAGGCACTTGTCCCTCTTGCTGGCTGGAGCTCTGCATTAACAAAATTAAATACAAATTAAAATTAATAACTATTTATTTTAATAAAAAATATTATTTTTTAGTTCCCTTCGCTGTCGAAGAGCGAATTGGAATTATCACTACCATCGACGCCACTTTTAAATATCCTCGATTAGATTATGAATTCGAAGCTGTCGCAACAGATGATCATCACGCCCTGGTAGTCACTAATGTAACAATACACGTTGTTCCTGGAACCTATCACCAAAATATAGAACTCACAAAAAGGTAATATTCACCTTTAATTAGTAATAATAATATTTAATAATATATTTATCTACCCGATCTGTAAATTAGGTCGCAAGACGTTTCTTTTCCTCTAAGCTGATTTGCCATTTATGTATTACAATTAAATAGGCCTAGAGTTTAATATAGTTTCAAGAGAAATTTCCATTTAGCATGCGTAGCACGTTTTTTTCGCTATCACTAATGTTCTGTGCATGCATCTGAAGAGTACCTATGGGATTTAGGTAACAAAATTATATTCATACACCCCTTTGAATGATGGACTTCTCTCGCACAAATAACTCCTATATCAATAGTTTCTGAGATATTTTATGCACGAACAAAAGACAGAGGGCTAGTGAGGGTAAAATTTGAAGAAGGGGATAGAAGATAATGTTTAAATATTTATTTAAAACTTGATTTCGAATAATTAGACTTTATTTATGTGGTCCAGAAATCGTCAAACCTTTAAGTACACTGTAAAAAAATTTTGATGATTTTACAATTTTTTTTGTTGTAAGCAAATTTCCAAGACCAATAGATACTAAATTTACTATACAGTTGAATTATATTTTTACAAAACTCTTTGCAAAAATCGTTTACAAATGTGTGGTAATTTTACTAATATTTAGCAATTTTCGAGTCCAAATGTCTGGTAATTTTACCAATATTTAGCAATTTTACTAATATTTAGCAATTTTCGAGTCCAAATGTGTGGTAATTTTACAAATATTTAGCAATTTTACAATCCGAATGTTTGTAATTTTACTAATATTTAGAAAAAAGAAAAAAGAAATTTACGACTGGACCCATAGGTTATTGACCTTTAGGGGGCGTCTCTACCTGAATGGAGTGAAGTAAATATTTTTATTTAATGAAAAATCCCTCCAGGATTTGAACACTGACCTTTTTGGTAGAAGTCTGCTGCCTAGTCCATTTGACCATCGAATCACCTGTTAACTAATGATCAATCTCTGCTATTTGGCATTCAAGTATGACCTCATTGTAAACTATTTTTACTAAATAATAAAATAAAAAATAAACTTAAAGTTATCATAATATTATTATTTTTTGTATTATTATAACTTAAATAAATCCTTATAGTGCCAAAAATGTCTTTATTAAGAAAGCTAAAAAAGCAGTCGAAACAAAGTCGACCATGTTGGCAGCCTTAAAAGGAAAATTACTATACCCTTGTATTGTAAAATTAGAAACCTTTTTGTAAAATTACAAACCCTTTTCTAAAATTACAAGCCGTGTTCTAAAATTACAATGCCGTTGTATTATAAAATTAGAAACCTTTTTGTAAAATTACAAACCCTTTTCTAAAATTACAAACCGTGTTCTAAAATTACAATGCCGTTGTATTATAAAATTAGAAATCGAATGGTAAAATTACAATATTTACTCTAATTTTCCAAGAGAATTGTAATTTTAAAATGTTTTTTGGTTGTAAAAATTTTTTGAATGCATAGAATTGTAAATTTAGTATACAAATGTATGGTATTTATCATTTACAAGAAAAATTTGTAAATTTACTATACTAAAACATTCTAAAATTAAAATTTTTTTTTACAGTGTACTTTATTGCCGATATCGTATGAAAAATACTCATTATTTTTTAAAGTGTTTTGAACTTTAAATGGGTATAAAGAGAAAGTATTGCGATCAAGTCGAAAAAAGCGGGTCCCGCAAATTGAAATTTTATTTTTAAGTTATGCACTCCCCTAAGATGTTATCATAATGGCGCAAACAGAGTAGTATCTACAGGAAATACAAACTCTCTGTTAGAATAGTTTATTTTTGTATTTACATATATAAAATCTATGTACTTTTCAACAATTTATGTTGATTAATTGAATTGAATATATATAATATATATAGAGAGAGAAAGTATTGCGATCATGTCAAAAATTCGATGTCGAGATACATGTTTTGAGTCAAAAAAAGTGGGTCCCGCAAATTGATCTGTGTGTGTGGACATTTTTAAGCATGAAGGAAATTAGCTACGAGGCTGAAATTTTATATTTAAGTTAGGCACCCTCCAAAATCGTTAAAATAAGCTTTTAAACAAAATCGGCCAAAAAGTACTAGTACTTTACTGATGTACTTTTTCAGTTTTTTTTTCGATTTTCTAAAAATTCGCACCAACGATTTTTTTTTTAATTCATAAATCAACTATTTTTTAGATGCTCTTTAAAATGTATATTCTCATTTTGCCGTTGAAATCTTCTGAAGACCACTTTACTCTTGATCTTCATAGAAAAGATAGGAGAAATGGTTGCCATGCCATGCTAACAGCTAAACTCTTCAACAATTTAAGTTAATTATCTAAATAAATGAAAACAAATTTTTTAAAGTTATCTTTTAATAGATCACTCTAACTCTAATTTGTTATCAGATTTAAAATAATAATTTTATTTTTTAACCACATACTGTGGGTCAAGCAATTTAAATTCAATTACTTTTTACTTTCTCTTACCTCTATATATATATTAATATATAGAGAGAGAAAGTATTGGTTTCATGTCAAAAATTCGATGTCGAGATTTTGATGGATCTTCACGTTTTGAGGTCCCCTGAATCCAAAAAAGTGGTTTTCGCGACATGGTCTGTCTGTCTGTCTGTGTGTGTGTCTGTGTGTGTGTCTGTGTGTGTGTGTTCAATTTTAAGCATGAAGGAATTGAGCTAGGAGGCTGAAATTTTATATTTAAGTTAAACACCCCCCGGGACCGACAAAATAAGCTTTTAATCAAAATCGGCCAAAAAGTACTAGTACTTTACTGATGTACTTTTTCAGTTTTTTTCGATTTTCTCAAAATTCGCTCTAACGATTTTGATTAAAATTCAAAAATCAATTATTTTTTAGATGCTCTTTCAAATGTATATTCTCGTTTTGCCCTCAAAATTGTTTGAAGCACACTTTACTCTTGTGCTTCATAGGAAAGATAGAAATGGTTGCCATGATAACCGAATTTAAATCTTTTTCTTTTTATTAGATTAAAAATCAATTATTATTTAAATTCCCATTTATTTTTATTTTATTTGTGTCTTTAATTGTTTCAGAGAAAACATATATGTCTCTCTCTCTCTCACAAAATTATCTTCTCTCTTTCTACGCGTTTTAAACTTTCCACCTTATCTTCGCATTTGACCAATGTTAATTTCGATTCAAAACGGGGTCCCCTTTGGAACTTTTTACGCATTTAAAATTTTTTTTTCCAATTCTTATGAAATTTTGTATTTATTTACGAATCTATATTGTGTATAAAATGTCCAAATATGAGATTAAAATTTTGAAAAATAACCATAGTTTATTTGAAGCAGTCAACATTTAAAATGCAAGTTTGAAACTAAGGTGCTATCGGAAACTAAATATATCTCGACACAAAAAATCTGGTGTGACCAGCACGGTGCGCAACTTTCTCTTACCGAAGGGTAAGAGAAAGTTGTGTGCTGTGCGCCAGTCACACCAGATTTTTTTAGTTTCAATAGTATCCAATAGATGGCAGGAGTAGATCTAAGGTGTTCAGAGAGACTAACTTGTTCGCTACTTTCATTGATAAATTATATAAGATTATTGTCCTATTAACTGTTATTCAATTCAATTGAAGGTTTGTGCTGTACTTATTTTTTTAACAAATAGCATAAATAAATCTACATGGTCCGCAATATATATCGTAATTTAATAATAAGTATCTTTTAAAGTAAAAAAGACAAAAAAAAATAGTCATATTTAAACAAATACTAGGAGCTTACCGGTATCGATACTTTGCTTTCAATAAGAGTACAAGTATCGATACTTTTTTTTCGATACCACATCCCTACTCATAGCTAGGGATATGGTATTGAAAATAAAGTGTATCGATACTTGTACTTGGTATCGTATCGAATGGAAAGTATCGATACCACTAAGTATCGAGTATTTTTTTAAGTATGAGTATTTTTCCTTTTTTTCTAAAGTTTTTTCGGCATCTTAGGCTAATGACGTCTTTCAAAGGGCCCAACGAGGATGATCAACGAGGTATACTGGTACTTTCCTCAAAGTAATTAGAATCAGGAGGACGGGGCTTTCTCAATCAAAATACGGATTTAGCCAAAATAAAAGTCGGTGCATTTTCACTGGTCGACAAAAATAACTTTTTTCTTTCACATGAATAAAGATATGAAATTCTAGAAGTATTTTTCATGCTGAATTCAAATATTTCAGATTTGCCCCAACAGGCACACTTTTAGAGATTTAGAGAAAAATAGATTTTAATAGAAAATGTGCTCTAAAACTTATTTGAATCTTGAAGATTGAGATTAGAAATTGAATGTTATTAAATTAAAGGTTTTTTTTTTTTTAAGTATCAAATTTTCCATTATTAATAATTAATTATAAGGGATATGATAAAATAAAGTCTACCCCACAAATATCGACCATCTGTTATATATTTTTATATCAACTTACTATTGATATCGAGAGAAAAAAAAATATATATAAGATATATGCGATATTCATTGGCAGAATCGTAATTAAAATATTTGTGTAACGTTTAAAGTATGTCTATATGGCCTAAGATGTCGAAAAAACTTAAAAAAAAAATTATATTTGAATTAGTACTACTCATTCGATACCGGCACTCAAGTACTCATATGAGTAAAGTATCGAGTAAAAAAAGTACTAGTATCAAAACAAAAGTATCGATACCGTAAGTATTGATACTTTTTTCGTGTCCCTAGCTATGAGCAACTACTTATAGAGTATATTCGAAACCACCGTCGTGTTTACTCTCCATTTAAGTTTTTACAAAATCTTTTTTCTAGTCAACTGATCGTTAATCACTTTGTACACCGATTATTGAAAAAAGTCGTGATATAATGACTAATATACTACTATAATTCTCGTCTACAACTCCAGAACTATTGTTAAATTAATTATTTTAATATTTATCCTTTTCTGTGATCTAGAATTTTGTTTATTTTAATAATTTTTAATGAATATGTTTGTAGTATGGTTCTTTAATTCTTTTATTTTTTTTTTAAATTCAACTCAATGAGGAGACGAGGTCTATTGATTTTCGTTTCCATGGGATTAACCCTCCGAATATTGATCTTTTTATGGGCAAAGAAATTTTAAAATATTTCATTTATCGACAGTTCCTTAGTCTTTTCGAATATGCTAATTAAAGAAATGTGCTTCTAAAAAAAACTCATTTGGATACAAACTTTTAATCATTAGAAATTTATTCTCTATACTTTTGAATTTTACTAAATTTTATACATTAAATAAATAATGAATTAATAAAAACAGATGATATTTTACTTTATAGCTATGTTAATAAATAGAGAAAGTATTGCGATCGTGTCAAAAATTCGATGTCGGGTTTTGAGTGTCTCTGATTCCAAAAAAGTCGGATCTCAAAATGCTCTCTATCAATGTGTGTGTGTGTGGACAAAATATCTCAAGAATAAAAAGAGGTTGGAATTTGATATTTAAATATTCTCGTGTCATGCAACACGAAACTTTTGAATAAAAGAATACTAGTACTTTATTCTTGTTTTTTCCTTGATTAAAATTCGTTATATCAATTTTTCAAAATTCGTAACTTGATTTTATTTCAGGCCTGTAATTACAAGAAGTGAGGTAACATTTAAAGTTCCGGAGAATCTTCCACCCGGGACACTCATCAGTCATTTAAACTACGATTTTGAAGAAAGCGAATATTTTACAAATTTCACATTTTCCGAGGGAAAAACTTTCTCTTTACTAACGGATACAGATGACTTAGTAACTGAGATAATTTCATTAGGAAGAGATGGCGGCATTTATACAAAAAAGACGCTCGATCGGGAAGAACGTTCCCATTATCGCCTGGCAATTCTGGCGGAAGATCCTAACAGAACCTCCAATCATATCTACCAGGTATTATCAAACTCTACTTTTATCAAATTTAATTAGTCATATACCGTGCAGAGAAAAGATATTGTACAAGATGGCGGCTACCTAGCATTTGAGCCTTATGGCAGGTAGCCGCCATCTTGTACATTATCTTTTCTCTGCATGATATGTTGTTGGGCTTAGGGCACACGTATAAGTCGCGCTTCTTGTTCATGGGGTCAAAGATCGTAAGTGAAAATTGTTATTAATTAATTTGACTAACAGTTCAGGGTTTAAATGATGCCGAAAAAGAACATAAAAAATTTTTAAAAAAATTATTAAACACCATTCAAAGTTCTTTTTTTATTATACTTAATCGAATCACATATGCTGAATTGTTAAATTTCTTTAGAAATTAACAATTACGATTTATAAACTAATAAATTAAAAAAAAAAAAACTTCTTTGTTTGATTTACATATATTAACGGCTCTTGAGATTCCTCACCTGTCGGTAGGATCATATAAGTGGTAATTTTTATCATTCTAAGTGGTAATTTACTCGCTTTATTTCACAGAAAAACACTTAAATTTCCATTTTTTGCTTTTAAAGTTTGCTTTTGTTTATTACAAAACAGCCCATACAAACATAAAATAAATACAAAAAATATTCATTTTTAAACTTGATTTCTTGTTATTTTACATTTATATGCTATTGTTTATCACAAATCTTAAATTAAAAAGACTATAATGTTCAGCAAAAACTATTCTAATCGTGATTTAAAATAAAATTATAAAAAAAGTATAAAAATCGGTGATTTTCCTCAAAAAACCGAGAAGGTCCTGGTTCAACTCCAGGGAGCGCAATTTTTGTCCAATCAAACACGAACTTATCACGCAAATTTGTTATCTTAAACCATATATTGACTGACTTATTTAGGCCTACAGTCTATTTGAGCAAAGCTCTACCTAGCTAATAGATATTTGTTTAAATCGCCATTTCCCCTCTCTTGAAAGGTTGCAGCCCTACCAGCCGTCTAGAATTGTGACGCAGTTCCAATCGTGCTTGCTAGATGGCGTCTAGAATTGTGACGCAGTTCCAATCGTGCTTGCTAGATGGCGTGTAGTTTTTTTTTTGGTGTTAATTAAAAATCTTTTTGACATGACGTCTTACAATGCATGTATTGGGGCCAGTTAGGAAGGCATTCACTAAAAACTTGGATATAAGCATAAGAAAAATTGCTCATTATCGGCTCGAATAACTTCTCTGTCTTAAGAGGTATAATTATTTTGAATATACAATTTTCGTAAGAAAATTTTCAATTAAAACAAAAAGTTATTTATTATAATCTACTTATTATAATGAGGAGATTTTTGAAAATGAATGCTAAAAGTTATTTAACGATTCATTTAGAGAATAATTTGTGATTAAATTCAACTCCTATTCAACGAAATATCGATCTGCTTACCAATCAAAGCAGACACAAATATCTCATTAAAATCATCTTGCTATATTAATGTCCCTAATAATTTCTTTGATCAAATGATAATTGTTTATAGAAAACAAATTTTATTTCTCATTTGCAAAAAAAAAATCTTCTCTTTTTGTTTTTTCTTTATCAATATTAGAAATAATGTAGGTTACTATAAAACTCGTTAATGATGTTGAAATTATTATATATCCGAGTAATACTTGGCTATATTTGGAGGCAAAAAAGGGCTTTTTCCAAAATTAATGACACACCTAAGTAAAAAAAAAAAAATTATATTCTCTTTTCAGAGTTATTTTTTCAGAGATGAGAGTTATATATATTTATATGGATAAAGGTCATAAAATAAATTTAATTAATTAATTTTAATGAATTTTTTAGGTGAATAAATGGATTATGAATAAATTATATTTGAACATTTTGTTTTTCTATATGAATTTTTAATTTTTTTTTTTTTTTAAATCAGTTCTCATATCTTTATTTCCACCCTATGACCTTTTACTGATCTACAAAATACACTTTATTGAATGTACTGTTATTTCGTACAAGAAAAAAATTCAAGACCTCCCTAAACATTTCTACCCTTTATTTACTTACTGCGAAGGCGTAGAGATGATATGTGCAACATTTCCAGAGTGAGTTTTTGTTAAAACATAATAAAAGGGATGGTTGGTTACCATAGCAAGCTTAGGGTAGAATTGTAGGGCTGACTGTCCCCAAAAGGCTCTCAATAAAATCCCCCTCCTCCTATTTCTACAATACTTTTGCTTTTTTGGTAAACACTGAATTTATATTAATTTCAAATGCCAATAATAACAATTAGACAATATGAATAAAAGTGTTTTTTTTTTTTTATTTTTTTAAAGATGTGTCAACGGAGTTATTTATTAATAGTCATTTGGGAATATCTTAAATACTGAATATTTGCAATGTTTTCAAAATTTAAAGATGGAAAGAGCAATATTTCATTGGCATTTAAAGCCGACGTTTCTGTCATTTATTCGACCATCCTCAGGGCTACAAAATATGAAATGCAAAGTCACAATAATTAATATAAAAAAAATTAACAACCTGAAGTGTCAATGAAGCAGTAAAAATATTACTTTTGTTTAAGTGTGAGTAAAAAAATATTATTATGGGAATTTTTAATCACAAACCACATTTTGTATTAATTATTTATTAAAAATATAAATATTGTACAAGGTTTGGACTGCTTATTCTGCAGCCGTTTTCAAGTACTGTGCACTTGCTTTGACTAAGGTGAACTGACACTTGCAAGTGCACAGTACTTGAAAACGACTGCAAAATAAGCAGTCGAAACTTTGTACAATATTTAAATTTTTTAATTAATACAAAATGTGGTCTATAATTAAAAATTCCCATAATAATAATAATACAAACCACAAAAGCTTTAATAAACACAAAAAAATATTACTTCACCTTACTACAAAATCTACTAAGCTTTATTTAAAAAAAATTGAATTAGATTTTTTATATATTTACTTTATTTACAAATTAAAAATATATTACAAGTCAGGTAAATAGAGTATATATTATAATTTTAGACGATAGAATTATACGTTGACCGACTAGCGGTGTTTGTGGGCAGGTGACGGTGCTGGTTGACGACGAGAACGACAACGCACCCCTCTTTTCCAAGTCTCTTTACGAAGGCCGAGTGACCGAAAATTCACCCCCTGGCACTCTTGTGGCCATTCTACCCGAACCAATTTCGGCAACGGATGCTGATGAAAATTCAAATGCGGTCTTCACCTTCACTCTGGTGGGAAATGGCAGTAATGTCTTCAGTTTGGATCCACACTTGGGAATATTAAGTGTTAACGCGTCTCTGGATAGGGAGACTCAGGACCAGTATCATCTCAAACTACTCGTCACAGATACAGGTATTCATATATCGAAAGTTCATTAAAAATAATTTTTCTCTTTATATCCAAGTCGTAAATAGAACCCATAAGAGGGAGTTAATGAATGGATGTATAAAAATCTCTCTATGGGTTGATAAAACTTTTATTATGTAAATAGAAAGAGAGAAACATGGAAGAGGGAATCATCTTTAATTCTTATATTTAATCGTATTTACACGTCCTAAATGATCTTAAAGTGGTTTTATTTGACGAATCAGATTTCGGCATAAAAGTTTTTATAGCATTCTCATTTCGCAAGCTTACAAATAATTTATGCAAAATAATCATCAATAAAAAAAAAGAATAGACCAGTCAATGAGAGGTTTTATTGAATAATCAAATGAATTCTGGTGGCCGTCAAGTGTCACAGCCTAGTGGAAACCACAGGCACTATTCCTATCAAGAGTGGTCTCTCCTCTCCACCCTTACTCATCTGGACTCCCTAAACTTTCCCCCTTCTGGACTCATTTAAATTTGCCCTTGGACCCTTGAGCAGCTCACCCTTGGAAGCTCTTCCTTCTAGCTTCGGTCACAATCTAAATAACAAAAATACCAAAGTTAACGCCTTTTTTGTCATTCAAAAATTTTATTTTTTACTAATAAAATTCAAAAAAGAAAAAAAATATATATTTAATTCTCTATTTTTACTTTTTCTTACTTTATATGTGAAATAAGTATTGCGATCATGTCAAAAATTCGATGTCGAGATTTTGATGAAGCTAGGAGGTTGAAATTTTATATTTGAGTTAGGCACATCTCCCCCAAGTTCCCCCAAAGGGGGAAAATAAGCTTTTGAACAAAATCGGCCAAAAAGTACTAGTATTTTTTCAGTTTTTTTTTTTTTTATTCAATTTTTTCAACATTTGCTCCAACAATTTTGATTAAAATTCATAAATCAACTATTTTTGATGCTCTTTAAAAAATACCAGATATATCAGTGAATTTTTTTTTGTTTGAAGTACACTTTACTGATGTGGAAGCATTCGTAGCTCAGCGCCATCTGTGAATCGCGTACTTATGTTTAGAATTTAGGTGCTAAGGGCTACTAAATATATATCGATACAAAAAATCTGGTGTACTGTGCGACCAGTGACATAGATTTTGTATTATAAAGTGTTATATTGAATTTAAGTTTATTAAATATACTATAACATTAAGGTGGACCACTAAAAAAATTACGCCGTCCCCTCATTTTGTTACAATAAGATTTGAAGTTTTATCATTACAAGAAGAAGTTAGAAATAACAATTTGCAGTGTGACAAAAAGTAACAAATATTATTCGATATTTATGATTATTTAGAGACTTTAGACTCATGATTTTATTTTTTTAAAAATCTATAATAATTCTCTTTTTATCAAAACAGGTGAATTAACAATTCTCACGTTGGGCCTAATTAACTATTTATTCACTTACATTGAATGGCCTTTTTGCCTTAAAAGAGTCAAATAATTTGTAAAGCCCATTCAGTTCTTTAGATAGGAGGACAATTACTCTCTCTCCTTTTTCGAATTGTGCAAAATTTAATTTAAATTTAATTGATAGAAAATGGATTACAATATGCATACGTATATTTATTTTATTAATAGGTTAGAGTTAATAAGTTTTTATTCAATAAAATATATTTCAATTATAATAAAAAAGAAATCATTGCTTATCTATAGAAATTTTAACAAAAGGCTAGATTTAAAAATTCCTTCAAAAAATTGCGGAAATCTCTATCGTTGAATTAATATCAGGTCATTCAAGAATTTTACATTTTGAAGCTTAATATTTCCCTCGCTCTAGAAAATTTTATCTTTATAAAAATATATTTTTTAGGTGGAAGGGGGAGGGTAAATTTGGCATCTTTCCCGAACGTAGATGCCAAAAAAAGACCATAAACAAATTTTAAAAAAATAATAATTAAAACTATATTATTAAATATAATATTCTGCACTTCTCTATCTAAACTAAATATTAAAAGAAAAACAAATTATTATTTATAATAAAGTGATTTTGCTCTTTCTATTATTCTACAATTTTTTTTTTTATTTTGCAGGAAATTTAAGCAATTCAGCTAATCTCACGGTTTATATTAATGATGAAAACGACAACACGCCATGTTTTGTAAGCCTTCAATTATTTGATGAAGTTGAGCTTAGTAATCTCAGTTCGCCAATTCTTGAACAACTTTCATTTTATACCAGTTATTTAGTTTCGACTGATTTCATGAATAATATAACAAATGTAAATGTCACTAATCGAAAATCTATTTCTGTCCTAACACCCCAAAATAATAGAACTTTAAGCCCGGATACGCTAGTTATTATAGAAGTTTCAGAAACAATACCAAACTCCTCTCGCTTGATTGCTTTAAAAGCTGTTGATAAAGATGCGGGCAGCAATGGAACTATTACTTATCGAATAATTGGAACATGGGGTAGAATTGGAGATAGAGATCTTGAAAATTCTAACAGGTTTTTTAATATTGATTCAAAAAGTGGGATTTTATTTGTAGTTAATCCCTTACCGCCTGGTGCAAAGTTTTGGTTAGAAATAGAAGCTGTAGACAGTGGACAACTAACTGCACATTTTGTTTTTGGAGTGATTGTACGTGATGTAAACGATCATTCACCGGTTTTCACAAAAAATATATATCGATATGAAATTCCAGAAAGCGAATATAAAAATCATATTTTGGGCCGCGTAGAAGCTCATGATGCTGATTTTGGAGAGAATGGAAAAATTTCATATAAAATACTAGATATCAAAGAAACATCATCACCGTTATCTATTGGAGAATTTGACGGAAGTTTGACTTTATCTGGTGTTCTAGATCGAGAGACAAGAACGTCCTATCAATTTACTATTGAAGCCAAAGATAATGGAACTCCTCCATTGAAATCCTATGCTATCGTTGAATTAATTATTAGAGATGTTAATGATCATGTGCCCAAATTTCGAGATTACACACGCCTTTCTGAAGATGGTAAAATGGCTATTTATGAAAGTTCAATTCGTGAAGATGCAACTTCAGGCACTCCTGTAATCAGAGTGAACGCTATAGATGATGATTTAGTCTCTAATGGTAATGGACTTGTTGTTTATGCACTTCAACATCGTTCTTTTACTATCGACCCTAGAACAGGGCGAGTAACAGTAACTAACGATGCACTTTTGGATGCCCAACTAGAACCTTTAATTGAAGCCGTAATCACAGCAAGTGATCTCGGCGAAACTCCTCAATCATCATCTGCCCTACTTCGTGTTAATATTCTTCCAGCACCAATTGAAAATATAAAAATGTCTTTACGATATCCCGTTTTTGCTCATAGAGTATACGAGCTACAAGTAGAAGAAAATGAACCTGTTCCTATTGCTCTTATTATTCTTAATGTTACTGAACCTTATAAAGGACGTCCTTTACGTTATAGCATTTTAAAAAATGAAGATAGTGATTATTTTTCTATTGATTCTTGGAACGGTACTCTATATCTACAACAATGTCTAGATCGTGAAAAGCGTAGTGTTCTCAAAGTCACCGTTAAAGCTGAAAATAGTAAAAAAACTCGATCCATGCTTTATAAACCGCTGGTGGATAAGTTTGACAATATTGGTAAAAATATATTTTATTTTTTATTTTTATTTTTATATGAGAAGCGTTTGGTAAGCCAGTGACTTTGAAAAGTAAAAAAAAAAAATTAACAAAATAGTCTTATTTAACTTGATACATTTTGACTATTCAAGCTTTATATACATATTTTATATACATATTTTACAATAGCGAGATTTTCTTTATTGAAAAATCAGAAGAATTGAGATGGTTAAAGAGAGATAACTTATTCGATTCAATTCAAAAAAAAATTTTTTCCACTGTATTAAAATATTATTAAATATTAAAATACTCAAATACCAACCAACTCTTGTAGTTTTAACACAAAAAATTAAATTAAAAGTTTATTGAGTTTTTAATTGACAAGAAGCGGATGCTGTCACTGATAACAGCCTCTCGATGAAATCGCTATTTTTATAAAATATGCATTCCTAAGTAATTGTATTGTATATTTTTAGGACGACTCTATGTCGTGTACCTTATTTAATTTTTTCTCTTATCAAAGCCACTGACTTGTCTAACTGCCTTCAAAACGTAATATATTGATATATTTAATTTTATTATTATTATTATTTTAGCTGCCAATGAAGTTCTAATTGTAGTATATGTCAAAGATAAGAATGATAATGCTCCACAATTTATGGGTACCACTTCAGGAAGACCAATTGTAGCTGCTGTACCTTCTGATGCTATTTATGGCTATCCTGTAATAAAACTTAAGGTAAAAATTTCTATTCAACCCTTGTACTAATCCCACAATTAATCTTTGACACACTATCTGGCTAGATTAATTTTATTTATAATACAATTTAATAATTTTTGAAATAAAAGACATTTTTTTTGACATAATTCGTGGTTATTTTAGCAAATAATGATACGGAAAAATGTTATTAATTACAATAAAAAACATAGTTTCGGCTGTTAATTTCAGCAGTTGGTGTTCAAAGTGAATGCATCTACCTGCAGAATTAGCAGCCGAAACTTGTATTTGATTGTAATTAATAACATTTTTTGTATTATAATTTGCTTAACGATTCATCTCAAAAATGTCTTTTATTTCTGATAACAATAATTGTAAAAGTCTAAATCAAAACTTTGATGATATTTATTTGAATTAATAAAAAAAATCAATTTTTTAATATAAATTTATAAATTACATTTTAATAAATCTTTTTTCAAAACTAGTATTTAATTACAACAAAAAAATCTTTTGTAAATATCTGAAATGCATTATAATCTTGAATAGATTTTAATTTAAAATCAGATTTTTTTATTATATAAAAAAAAGCAATCCAATACCGAATGTGACGTTCCAAATTATTCTCTAAGTCAGAAAATATCTACATAATAATATTTAAAATCATATACATCAAAAAGCTTCGGTGGTTTTTTTATAGAGAAAATTACTCTTAAATAACAGATTGAGGCTAAAGGAAACAAAATCTCCCTTCATGTCAATAAATTCACAAGTGCTTAAAATCACAGATAATGTTTTGTATAACGAAAAGATTTTAAAATGCTTATAATTTCTGTTTTAGGAGTAAAAATTTGAATAATAATCCACCTATTAAATTTAAATTTATCCATTTTGACAAGTTAGAACTTGTTTAAAATATGATTTGACAATATGGATACAAAGTTTTGTTAAAATCATCAAAATAGGTCCGGGGGATTAGACAGAATAACGCCAACAATACCTTCGGAAAAGTTGTGTACTGTGATGTCACAACAGATTTTTTGTGTCGAGATATATTTAGTTTCCCAGAGCACCATAGTTCAAAACTTGGCCATTGCTTTTTAAATGCTGACTGCTTGAAATAAACTATGATTATTTTTCAAAATTTTAATCTCATATTTTATAATAAATACAAAATTTCATAAGAATTGGAAAAAAAATTTTAAATGTGTAAAAAGTTCTAAAGGGGACCCCCTTTTGAATCGAAATTTACATGCAAATCCTTCTAGGGATTTAACATTGGCTCATTGGAAGGAAGAGCTGAAAAATTAATTTGGAAAATATGAAATACTTCATCAGTAAAGTCTACTTCAAACAATTTTAATGAAAAATTTTACTGATATACTTTTTAAAGAGCATCTAAAAAATAGGTGATTTATGAATTTTAATCAAAATCGTTAATGCCAATTTTGAGAAAATCCAGAAAAACCAAACAAGTACTTCAGTAAAGTACTAGTACATTTTGGCCGAGATTTGAGGGTCCACTCTTTTGGACTCACGTGATCATAAAGTAGGCCTATATCCATAAATATCTCGACTTTGAATTTTTCACATGATCTTTCTCATTATATTACATACTCTATAAAGATCGACAAATAGTTTTTATCTTTCGGCATTTGGCATCTAATGGCTTTCTTTTGTTTTTGCTGCTCCTGTGCTTGCTCTTCCTAATATCTAACATCAACAGCCAACTTCTCTATAAATTATAAATTTTTAATAAATAAATTCAAACTTTAATTGAATGATTAATGAAACAAAATCTAAAATTTTGTTATTCGATTGACGGCCATTTTAAAATTGCTTGCGAGCATGCTTTGTAGGCGCCTGCTCTGAGTCCTTAATTGAAAATACCCCCCAACCCTCGACCTAATATAATTATATTTTCAAACCAAAGGAATATGTTCTACGGTATACAAATATATTGATTTAATTTTGTTTGGGGCGACCCCGTCTTTCAAGCCCTTTTTGCCTCATTCTGGTGAAGTATGAGTTGCCATTTTCTTACCTCACTAGAAAATATTAATGAACGCTTTTTTTTGTGCAATACTGGAATTGAACCCAAGTGGTCTATTTAAAAGTCAGCTGGTATGATTAGCTAATTATCTCTTATTTTATATAAAGGAAAATGAAAATAGATAGTATTTAAATTATGTTTTATAAAAAAAGGACAAAAATAAATTATTAAATATAATTGGAATTTGGTTTTAAAATAAATATGATTTGGCATGATGCATATAAAATTTTATCAAAATCTGCCGAGTCTTATGAAAATACAAGGGAAATAAAAATAAATACAAATATACCACATAGAGATATTTAGGGGAAGATGGAGGGTAGAAGCACCTCGCGGAGGTAGAATTCACCTATTCACGAAAAGTTTTCCAACTTTATTCATTTTTCAATTTGAAATAAATTCCTCTTTATAACTGGAGGATAGCAGGAAGAGGAAAATAAAAAAAAATGAAGCTCAGAGAATGTTAGCCCCACCCATGGGCGGATCCAGAGAATTTTGAGAAAAGAGGATCGCCTGATCTCCTCGATGGAGCTTCGCCTGGTCCCCTTCCCCCCACCCCCCCCACCCATAGGCAGACGGACGAATTGGAAAACAACTCTTTTGAACCGTTGAAATTTAATTACATATAACTTAATTAATATCATATTATTCAAATTATTTCATTATTTTTCCTTTAGTCGAAATTAATTGGGAATTTTGGTTTTTTTATTTTATTTGAAAAATACATATTTTTTTCTGTCGGAAAAATGTCATAAATGCCAGTTCTGATTGAGATTATCAAAAGCTTATTATAAGATAATTCCTCTTTAAACGTATAATTCACTAATCGTTCGTTTGCTTAACTTGGATATTCTCACAACCTGTAAGAATTTTTAAAAAATTACATATGTTCAAAGGGAAAATTATTTTTGTTTCAAAATTCTAATTACTTTCTCAAAAATTGTTAACTTTCTCATATGAAATGTATGAGGAGGATATCCAAGGTTTTGAATTAGAATCAATGAAGTCAGTGGCTGTTTGGTTGTAGAACAGGAAAAGAAGAAGGGGCAGATAAAAATACAAAGCATCCGATTTCCACAAATCAATGAGACGTTTCGGGAAAATTCTATTAATATTATCTCATCATCAGTCCCCCAATTGTTTAGATACCAGAGTTGGTCATATGAACATAATATGTATCATAAATGTATGTATGGGAGTTGTCCCATCTTATTTATTCAGTGTGAAAGAATCATTATTCTCAATTTTGAAAGACTGATGATTGGATAATAAAATTTTTCCGTCTAATTAATTTGTGAAAATCGGAGACTTTATATTTATGGCTGCTTCTGTTTCTTATTTTTGAAATAATGAAGGGGACCATCTAAAGATTACAGGAAACATTTAAATAATTCTCAAAAATAAATATATATTTAGGGAGGAAGCGGAAGGGACGTGGGCTAAAGGCGGGCTTCGCGGATAGTTATAAATCTCAAAAGCTACATTTTGGTTATTTTGAAACAACCCCAAATTGGTAGTTAAAACGTTCTTTGATGGTGTTAATTTCCAGGCGACCGACATCGACGAAGGCATTAATGCTGATATTCGTTATGAAATTTTGGCCCGAACCACAGAAGAAACCTCAATATTAGATCATTTCACCATCGATTCCTTGAGTGGGCAAGTTCGTTCTCTTCTGCCTCTTGAAGGTGAGAAAGTCTATGGCTTCGACGTTAAAGCAACGGATCGCAAAGGAACCGACGATGGACTCTCAGCCATCGTTAACGTTTTAGTAAGTAACTATTTTCTTATAAAAATTACTCCTAATGCACAAATCGCTTTTTAGTTTTTTGCACTTCATTTAAAATTTAACTCATTTAAAAGTAATTTATTAGATAAATAGACATACATATTAGTATGCGAATAGATATTTTAATTTACATATGTATACATTATATTTAAATAAATCTCTCACTCTACCAAATTAATGACTGAATATCATACTAATCGCTCCAAAGACAACCAAAAAAAGGAAGTCCCTTTTCTGGTCAAACTTGATTAACTAATTCATTAGGGCGCAAGTAAGTCACGGGCCGACCTGAGAAATTCATTTTAATCTAATTCGCTCCAGCGATCCTTTCTTTACGATATATATTTACAAACCTGGACCTCTGCTTTTACTTTGTCTTTCATGCTTTCGCTGTTGCTTTGTGGAGTGTGAATTGTATCAATTTAATTATTAAACATTTGTTACGTTATAAGGAATTGAAATTTATAATAATACCAATCGCAACGGGCCTTGCATCTCACCAATACGATTTCGAAGATATTTTAAAAGATATAAATAAAAAATTGAAAGAGAAAATTAAAAAAATCTGGTGTAACTGACAGCACCGCACACAACTTTCTCTTAACTTCGGTGAGCAAAAGTTGTTTACTGTGCTGTCACACCAGATTTTTGTGTGAATATATTAAGTTCCCGATAGAACCTCAGTTCCAAACTTGATCACTTGCGTTTCATAAGTAAAAAACCAATTTATTCGAAATTTCCTCAGGCTCTGTGAATTTGACTGCTTGAAATAAACTATGGTTATTTTTCAAAATTTTAATCTCATATTTGGATATTTTATACACAATAGGGAATCCTAATTAAATACAAAATTTCATAAAAATTGGAAAAAAATGTGGAAAAAGTTCCAAAGGGGACCCCCTTTTGAATCGAAATTAACATACAAAACCCCATAAGGATTTAACATTGGCTTTATGGAAGGAAGACCCTGAAAATGAATTTGAAAAATCTGAAATACATCAGTATTTCAAACAATTTTCACGAACAATATAGTTTTTAAGGAACATCTAAAAAATAGTTTAGTTATGAATTTTAATCAAAATAGGAAAATAATTAAATATTACCATGCGACCAGTTCTTTTGGATCTTTTTCCTCTGAAGTACAAGAGTAAAGTGTGCTTCAAAAGATTCCAAGGGCAAACTAAGAATATACATTTTAAAGAGCATCTAAAAAAATAATTGATTTATGAATTTCAATCAAAATGAACGAATTTTAAGAATATTGAAAAAAAAAAAACTGAAAAAGTACATCATTAAAGTACTAGTACTTTTTGGTCGTTTTTTTTAATTTGTTTAAGGGCTTCTTCGGCATCTAAGTCCATTTAAACTCCATCCCTATTTATTTCAAATGATAGTCAATTCAAATGAAATAAATTTTTCTCGCTTGGGACAGGAAGCGAACCCGGGACCCCAGCCATGAGATGCTTGTATTCTCTCTGAGCCACGATGTTTATTTGAAAAAGTTCACAGAATACATTTAATAAAAAGTAAAAAAAAACTCTCAATCTTTAATCGCCTTGAAATAAATTTTATCTTATGTAAAAACCTGAACACATATCTAGTGAAGCTTCATGAAGAAATCAAATCAAGAAAACAAATTATAAATTAACAATCTTATATTAGCTAGATTCTAGAAAGTAGGCAACCCAAATGACCAACACACTAACAAACTTATCGATCAATTGCCCTAGAATCCGCAACTGAGGTCTATGGCATAATTTCAAAGAATATTTAAATTCGCTGAGCTCATTTAATTTTAACTAAAAAATAAAATACCCGTGGGTTCGACTCCCACGAGTATCTCATTTTTACTTTCTCTTACCCTATATATGAAATATGTATAGAAAGAAAGTATTGCGATCATGTCAAAAATTCGATGTCGAGATTTAATGGATTGAGGTCCCCTGAGTCAAAAAAGTGGGTCCCGCAAATTGGTCTGTGTGGAAATTATTGATCATGAAAGAAATGAGCTAGGAGGTTGAAATTTTATATTTAAGTTAGGCACCCTCCGAACTCATGTAAATAAGCTTTTAAACAAAATCGGTAGATGTACTTTTTTAGTTTTTTTTTTCGATTTTCTCAAAATTCGCTCCAAGGAATTTTTTTTTTAAATTCATAAATCAACTATTTTTTAGATGCTCTTTAAAATGTATATTCTCATTTTGCCGTTGTAATTTTTTAGTTTTTTCTCGAATTTGGAACGATTTTGATTAAAAATTATAAATCAACTATTTTTTAGATGCTCTTTAAAAAGTATATTAATAAGTTTTTTTCTAAAACGTGTTTGAAGTAGCTACACTTTACTAATGCATCTTTTCAGAGTTTTATCAAGGGAAGCATTCGTAGCTTAGCACCATCTATGAAACACAAGTGGTCAAGTTTGGAACTAAGGCGCTATGGGAAACTAAATATATCTCGACACAAAAATCTGGTGTGACAAGGACGGTGCACAACTTTATCTTACCGACGGCTAAGAGAAAGTTGCATGCTGTATGCCAGTCACACCAGATTTTTTTATTTTAACTTACGACGTAAACTTTGGGTAAACGTGGGTTCGATTCCTACGGGTTTCTGTTCATAACTTTTAAATAAACCACAAAATATTAATTTTATTTATTTATTTTTGAACTTTTCAAAAGTCTTATTTATATTTATTCATATTATTTTTTGTGCAAAAAAAGTTTTAAATTTTTTTAGTTTGTCTTTTGTTGGATATTTTATTAAAGTTTATTGGATCTTTTTATATTTGACTCTGTAAACTAAATCAGTGATGGATTAATAAAAGATGTGTTGGATTTTGATTTAAATAAAAACGTATCATATAGAAACCTTTGTGGGTGAACTTTTTTTTGAATTTCAAACTAGCCAATAATAAGATTGCTAGTAGAAACTTTGGATGATAATTTGAAAAAATTGCTTCGAAATCCTCCCCCCTCCCCCAACCCCCTTGGATATTACCTTAAGTATAACAGTAAGTTTTCATATTATCTCATATCGAAAAAGTATTTGATGCAACAGTTTGAGAAAGCTTGACCTTCTTTTAAAAATTGAATCAACTTATAAAATAAATTCTCTTAGATTAATTCAACCTTAAATGGAAAATTCACTCAAGTTAAAGATAAACCTTACAAGGGTAAAGTTAGAAAACAAATTTGAATTCGCGAGAGAATGGGAGGGAGAGTATGCTGATAGGCTTAAGTTGAAAATTGATTAAAAAGGTTAAATCTTTTAATAAAGGCAAGAAGAAGATTGAATAGGTTCCAAAAGAATGATTATATATAATAGAAAATAAAGTAAATATATATTATAAATTATATAATATCATGTTTTATATTTTTATTAAAATGAAAAGAAAAAAAAAAAATATTGAAAAAACTTCACACCAAGCGAGAGAGAAAAAATATTTATTTGATTTTTTAATAATATAATTAGTTGAAAATATATTTCAGATTGGATCGTCAGCCCGTAAAAAGATACGAAGTCATTAAAAGCCCCGATTCGATTCCGGTTTAAAAAATATTTTAGATGCCCATTATTTTTTTATTTTATTATTTAAATTAATTACTTTTTCTAATAAAATTACAAAGAAAATATAATGTTTTAAATAAAATTTTAAATATATTTTATAAGATTTATAAATTAATTAAGAGTAATACAAGTATGTCTATATATATAATTTGCTAATTCGTCTGTCTGTCTGTCACGGTCTATTTGGGCAACCTCCCGGAGGAATTTTAAAACTAAATTTTATATGCTTAAAGAGGACTTTCTAGGGATTACAGGAAAATTATTTACGTCCTGAAATTCCTATTCCTTTTTGAGTTGTAAATGTTGAGGTTTCGATTTCTCCCATAGGAAATGTATAAAGATATTAGAAATGAAAAGAAATTATCATTATTGAATAGAAATTTATGTACTCTTTGCAATATTAGTGGAATGTTAATGAAATTTTTTTTTTATTAATATTTATGTTTAATAATTTAAAATTGGAACATTATATTAATTTTGACTTTCTTACAAATTTAAAATATATGTATAATTTGCTGATGTCCGTCTGTCTGTCATGCTCTACTTGGACAAATTCCCGGTGGAATTTTGAAACCAAATTTTATATGCTTAAAGAGGACCTTCTAGGGATTATAGGAAAATTATTTTCGTTCCAAAATTCCAAAAACTTTTTGACTTATTAATTGTTACAATTTCTTTCATAGGAAATGTAAGAAGATAGTTGAAATGAAAATAAATTTATGTATTCTTTGCAATATTAGTGAATGTTAATGAAAATTTTTTTTATTTACTGTATGTTTAATAATTTAAGCTAAAAACATTTTATTCCCTCTTACTAATAATATTTTTAAAATTAGTATATTTATATTTACTTTTATTTCTTTTAAAATGAGATAAGTATTCTTTGCAATTGTCTGTGTGGTGAAGTTAGAAATGAGAAGGCATTCACGTATTCTTTGCAGTGAATGCTAATAATCTTTTATTCTCATATAAAAATATTTCAATTAATAATATTAAATCTTATTATTTATATATTAAGGTGAGATTTTAATATTAAGATCAAAAATTTATTAAAATACATTTATGGCGACAACTACTTCGGCTAGTTTTATAAATTTTGCCTGCAACGTATGCAATCCACTACGCATATCTATTTTGGTTGCGGGCTTTTAAGGACTGTTTCATTACTTTTACTATGAACATTAAAAACAATTATTCATCTTTATTACCTAGAATGATTTTGGGTGACATATTCAGCCAGCACTCACCATTTCTCTATCATAAAATAATTAGAGAGCTTAATAATTTATTTATAAAATATCGACCACCTCTGTTTACCTTATTTAAATCTATTTACACTATCTTGAAAAATTAATCAAAACCATAATGAAAGAAACTGAAAATCAATCTTAAAAACAAAACCATTCTCTAACACCACTTTAATACGTTGGTGGTCTAGAGAAATCGATGGAGCAATTAGAGAGTAAAAAGGGACTGAGGAGGGTTTCAAAAGATTCCAAATAAAAACAAATAACGCTATTATTGTTCCTGATTCTCGCTGTGCTTTAACAGCAATACAAAACCTGCATCCTTTCATTCGTTAATACAAGGTATACAACTATTTATCAGTAGCCTATCTCATCGTATATAATAAATTGAAAACATGAATAAATTTCCAGGAAAACGAAATTGGGGGGATATTCTTATCAAAAGAGGTTGTAATTAAAAATCATTGCAAAATTTTTTTCAATTCATTATATAAGATATTTTAATATAAAATTATCAAGTTTCGCTAGCAACAACTTATAATTTTTAATGAGAGGTGAATGGAAGAGAGGAGGGGGAGAATAGACAACACCTTTCATTCTTAGAATTTATTTTTACTTTCCCGTAGCAGCATCATTTGTATTATGATCGCGTTTTGCTTTCCCGCACACTTGGCTTGTAAAAAAAATTATAATTTATATGAACGATACAACTTTTTGCTCTAGCCGTTGGCCGGAATTTAACAAAATTTGAGGATTAAAGAATTTTTCTGAACCCCATTTTGGGGTAAAATTTGTTTTTCAATGATGAAAGGTAAGAGAAAGTAAATAGAATAATTTTAGGGTGGAGGCGAAGAGTAAAATGGACTTTTGTAAGTGTGGGAGAGTACGAAGTTTTAATATATTACTTTGAAAGATTTAATTATTATAATTAAATGATAATATATGAGTTGCTGCTGATTTCAGAGGATGATTTGACGGGAGAAATAAACAGCAAAAATTTTCAGGAATCGCCTTATACCATATAATTGCAAATATTTAGGCCGGCCTAACGCCTGGCCATCTTCAGTGAAGGATCTAGATCTGAGGCGATTCTTCGTCTGGTGTCTTAAAACTTTTGCATGGAGAGAGGAGGGAAAGACGAGCTTGGTTCACGAAGGGGGTAGGGGAAGACGTGAACGAACACTTGATTGCTCGTCTTCCCCTCCTCTCTTCATGCAAAGGTTCGTCAAAGAACTATATCCTGCACTGAAGATGACCAGGCGTTAGGCCGGCCGAAATATTTGCAAATTATATGGTATAAGGCGAGTTCTGAAAATCTTTGCTGTTTTATTTCTCCCGACAAATATTATAATTAAAATTTTGCAATAAGACAAGTTTGGACCTGCTTTCCTCTTTGAAAATTTGTGAGGCAGGGGAGGCGAAGAGTCTACTTTTTTAAAAATGTCAATGAAAATTCGTTAGTTTAAAGATATCGGTGGTATTGAGTCTTTTGTTGGCTTGTCCCAATTTATTTTTGAATTATTTTTGGAGTGTAGTTTCAATGTCTCTGGGCGCCTCTCACATCAATTTTATTCTGTAGATTAGCGTCCATTACATGCTGGTTTTATTCTCCCGTAATCGTATTAAGTAATATTAGGAGATTTTTTTGTAATTTTTTTTTTCATTTGTTTTACTATTACTCAAGTGGTTTCGAAAATTAAATGAAAAAAATCCTAACTGTATTCTCTCATTTTGAAAATATCTTAATATTTGATCTTACAGTAAAATTTTTTTCATTTTTATATACAGTTCAAAGAACTTTAAAAATTACTTAAAATATTCTACTATAGTATTGTAGGAAAGGAAAATGGCCAATATTTTTTAGTTGTCCTAAAGGCCTTGTTTTAATTATGTACATAGACATTCTTTGATAATAAGAATATTGCCCTGAAAAGGACGTTGTTTAAAAGATTCGCACAACCATTTGTAAATAATTTAGCCCTGAAAAGGCTTTTAAAAGTATCACTTTTGCTAATAATTAATTGTAACAACACCTTTTGCTAATAATTAAATTGGCCATTTGGGTCAAAGGGAATAAATGAGACAATGAGAGAGGGCGACGGCACAAACCTGATGCGGAACGCGCAGGGCGCTCCAGGAGATGTTGCTCCAACGATGACAATGGCAAAAGAGGGGGAGACTCCGAGCCGTCGACCTTTATAGCTTCGGTTCAAAGCGGAGACGGAGAGGGGCGGAGCCCTCTGAGAGCATCAAAGAGCGGACATGCCAGTTAGGTCTCTTTAAAAGAGCCCCAACCTGATCCGGACGTCAGTGCAAACCACAACGATCGCCAGACGGGTGTCCATGTGTCCATGCATTCACAAGTCGACGACAGAGGTCACTAGACGAGTACCCCTGTATCTGAAGACGACGACGGTGGAATCAGGCTGATTCCACATTACGACGGAATAATCGGCGAACAGACGGTTCTCCATTATTCAAAGACGACTACAAGCCCAGAGGGACAGAGGTCGCCACTATCCAGGGAAATTGCCGGAGAAGACACCGTCACCAGCTAAGTGCGCGTCGCGTTTTCTCTCGAAATCTCATTATTCCCACGCAAGTAAATTATAGTGGCTTCATTTATGTAAATATAGTTACTGTGAGTTTTATTACTTTTATAAACTTTAATTTGAATTAATTATTCATCAGTGTAAATAGACTTTTTTTTATTTTATTAATTTTTATATGTAAATAAACTTTATTTTACATTTATTAATAAACAACATTTAGAATTGTAAATATATTTTTTGCATTTATTTTAGTATTGAAAGTATTTTTATTTTTAATTACCAAAAATTTAAGTATCAGTTGGAAATATTGAGTAACTTATTATAAAATTTACTCTCCCTCAATCTTTCAAGATAAATCAATAGACCTAATTAATTTAATTATTATTCTTAATATTTTCAAATCTATTTTTTATTTTTGTTAAAATTAAAAAGTTAAAAAGTTTGTTTTATTTATTGATGAAAAATGATAAAAATATAATATTTGTATTTTTAATTTTTTTAATTTTTTTTTTCCTCGTTAAAAACATTTTAGAATTATATAAAAGTTTCAAATATTAAAATACTTTACATATTTTTAGAGGTTTATAGCTGTGGTCAGTACTGGGTGTAACCAGGCGGAGAGAGAGAGAGAGAGGCGGCCCGAGCTATTACAACAAAATAAGAAAAATTCTTTTACTTTTTTAAGATTCTCTTTCTAAATTCAAATAGAATAATAAGAACTCTATGAAAAATTTTTAGTGTCCCACTCTAACTGTGCCAATCTTAGACAATGGGATGAACGAGGCAGCTAGTTTTATTTCAATTCAAAATCTAAAGTCAGGGAGGAAGTTTTGGTCCCAGAATTTTGTTAAGAGGGGGGGGGGGGCGAAATTTTTGATGTAGGGGAGGAGGAGAGGCAGTGGCAGAGTCAGCAATGAGGATAATAATTATTTATTATATTTTAGTTTCGGATTCAAATTAGCATTAATAAAGAACGATTAAAATAATAATATTAATGCATGAGTCATTAAATCCCCGCGAGTGACACACAGATGGCGCCAAAAATGCCATGCCGATTTTGTTTTTCGATAGTACCAACCTTCAAAAGAAAAGTGTAAAAATTTCATGACATTCTGTTCATTTGATGTCTATATATGGAATGTCAAGTGACGCTACATTTGTTTCACCAATACAATGCACCGATCCACAACTAGGCTGTGTAAAATAATCGATCATTTACCGATTATTTTCTTAAAAAATATTCGATTGTTTTTCATAATCGATTATTGGGTAAATAAATAATAATATATTTAATAAATTATTTTTCGGGCAAAAACCAGTTTGAAAAGGTGGGATGAGACTCGTATACTAAAAAAAAAGGCCAAATGATTTTCGCAAGAAGGAAAAATGGAAATTTTACTAAACTCCGGAATAATAGATTATTTTTCATAATCAATAATCGATTATTTTTTCCAAAATCGAACACCCCTATCCACAACTCGATGGTAAAATCTAATGATTTACGATTCGAATTACTTCCACACCCTCCATATTCGCCAGATTTGGCTCCATCTGACTTCTACCTGCTCGCAAATCTCAAAAAGATGATGAGGTTATAGCCAATTTTGAAGTCAAAGAAAAATCGTTCTATAAGAAAGACATCGAAAGTTTCGGGAGCGTATATAGAATTTTTTTCGGGAGGGGCCGACTCTTTTTTAAATATCCCCCTCCCCCATACAAAAAAATATTTTTAAAATACCGGATATCCTGAGCCCCGAGGGTCCCCGGACACTTTCAAAGACAAATTTCCATAAAAAAATTTTTTTTAATCCAAATTTTTTCATTTCGGGGGCGGGGGGGGCATGGAAAGTTTATAAAAACGTTGGAATTATTGAATCGCTATGGAAGGTGACTATGTTGATGAATAAAGTCCAATTTCACAAACAAAATATGTTAGTCCCGGGACTTAATGACCCGTGAGTTATTTTCTCTGTCCAAAGTGGGCAGAGGGGGGGGGTGGAACCGCTACTGAGTTAGACTAAAAGCAATTATCATGCAAAATACTATTTGATTGTTTAATTATTTCTTTGAAAAGATTTTATCATTATTTTCTAAATAAAAAAAAAAATGTTTTAATTGGTTAGTAATTAATTTTGAGTGTATGAATCACCCTTTATTTCCCAGACAATCCCTATGATTATTAAATTTTTTTTTTACTGCATCCTCTATATCCTAAGTTATTGTTGGTATTAATACATACATGTAAGAAAAACTTTTAAATTTTGCTAAAAGTAAAATTATTCCTTATTATTAATGCGTCTTTTGAAAATTCCACCCTGGCAGGTTTATGTTGTTAACGACTGGCAGCTCGTGTGGTTGACCATCTCTGCTGCCCCTGTACTCGTGGAGGCAACCTCATCTGACCTAACTCGGTGAGTAAGAGAGAGATATGAGAGCGAAATTAGTCCGCCCAATCACAAGCACTATACATAAACCTAAACTCAATTCCACCTCTCTTTTCAATTGGTAAACTAATCGGCCAAAGAGATTAGCCTGACTAAATTTCCCGTTGCTTGTGTTGACAGATTTGAAAAGGATTTAGTATAATTTATATATAATTATTTTAAAGCTCCCTTATCTCATTTTTTTAAAATTTATTTCAATAAAGAATACCGAGCTAATTAGAAATAAATTATGTTTAAATCTTTAAATTTTACTGTTAAAAAAAACGAGTGTATTCTTTAAAATATGCTTAGAATATGTACTTAAAAGTTTATATGAAATGACCCAGAAAAAGAAGCTTAGTCTGGATGGACCTTCTACTTTATATTTAGAAACTGTTAATACATTTTTTATTAAAAAAAAAAAAAAAAAAAAAAAAAATTAAAAACATTAGTAATTTTTAATAATATAAAAAAAATTTTTAAAAAGAAAGCTTTTATAAATGTACTAAAAAGAGAAAAATAATTTTGTATAAGTTTTTACTAAAACTAAAAGCGTTGGGCGCGGGATTTGCAAATTGTAATTGTATTAATAGGCCTATTATATCTTTTATGAATACATTTTAATACCATAGACTTGGCGGGTAGTTAGAAAAGTGACTCAAATGTACCAGTTAGATTTTTTTTTTTTTAATTTATGTTTCGGTGTTAGTGGATCCTCTTCAATGGAAATTACAAGAGATTGTAAATTTGAGCGCCCAACGCTTTTAGTTTTAGTAACATATATTAATTTTTTAAAGAACTTACCGTATACAAAATTATTTTTCTCTTTTTAGTTGTTTTTAAATGTTTTTTTTAATACTATTTTATTTAACTCTTTTTAGTTTTTGTAATAAAATATTAATACATGAGTTATATACATATAAGATTTACATGTACACGATACAATAAGTCAATTTGTATTTTAAAAGAAGAGAAATTTTTGATTATAAATTCCCCCCCCTCTTTTTTTGATCGGCCGCCATTTTGAAATTAATTGAGATACAAAGATGAGACATCAAATATTGCATTGTCACGGGCCTTACATAGGTGTATAAAACTTCAAAGCTCTAGATTAACTAGAAGTGGTCGTAATTTCGATCTGCAACTTTGTCGGACCAAACAATAGAAATGTGATTACCTGGCCACCATTTTGAATTTATATAACTTTTAATTATTTTGAATAGCAAATTTTGTAGTATAAAGTCTCTCTAACACCTCTGCCAATGCTCAAAACTCTAAATTAATTATAAATAGGAGAAATTTTGATTATAAAATTTCCCCCCTCTTTTTTTTGATCGGCCGCCATTTTGAAATTAATTGAGATACAAAGATGAGACATATCAAATATTGCATTGTCACGGGAGTTACACGGGAGTTACATTTCTAGATAAAATTTCAAAGCTCTATTTTAAGTAGAAGTGGTCGTAATTTCGATTTGCAGATTTGTCAGAAAAAATAGGAAAGCAAGTTAATAAAGGCGTTATAAAAACTGAGCAAAACTGCGAGTTTCTTGTGATTATCTCAAAAACTATTCAGTGATCTAAATAAGGTGTAAGAATTTAAAATAATATATCAATACCTTATTATACTATGACAAAACATTTCAAATTTAACCATTTTTGAAAAAACTTGTTAATGGAAGCAGAGTGCGCTATTATAAATTTAATTAGATGTGTTTTTAAGTTAATAATTCAAAAAATGCCTATTAAAAGAAATAATTTATTATTGTATTAAATTTGAAAAAATGTTATTAAAATAAAACCCTCAATAGAGATTATTAAAAAAAAAGATGAAAAGTTTATAATAGTTCGGGAGGGGGGGGGGTGTTGCATAATTTTATTATAGAAAAGTGAACTATAGAGCAAAAAAGGTTGGGAGCCTCTGACCTAAATCCGGATTAATCAAAGTGGTCGATATCGACCCCTGTAATTAGAGGTCGATCCGATCTAGGGTGTCGATAAATAGCAATGCTATTCAATCACAAAATTTTTGACAGCAACACAATATATACGATTTTTTTTTTTTTTTTTTTGTTATGCTATTTGTAATTATAATATAGTAAGAAAATTTTAGTCATTTGGTTATGCATAAGCTATGACCCTATCAGTTGATTGTCAAAATAAAATAAATCAAACGCAAGGTTTTTTTTTATCTTTTTTTTTTTTTAGAGGAAATTAACAAATTTTTTGAGGTCGATAATAAAAAAGGTTTCTCGGCCCCTGCCCTAGATTGTCTGCCCTGCTCTTATGTTGTTCACTTCTTTAATTCCTTTGTACAGTGACACATTTTTTTTTGCTGTTTACATTTAAAACTCTTGTTGCGTGAGAGTTTCATTTTGCCAGCCACATAGATATAATATATAGCCTGACGTAAGTATTTATAAAAACCATTGTTACATGAAAACCGAGGCCAATATAGAAATTCTGAAATTAGATCTTTTTTGTAGGCCAGTGTTATTTATGTCGCACGAAATTTTCATCGGGGAGTTGTAAATGCCAGCCCATATTTTTTCTAAACAATACTTTCTCTCTAAATATATTTCATATAGGCCTATAGGGTAAGAGAAAGTAAAAAATAGACAAAAGAATTAGATTTATTTATATTATTAAAATATTCTTTTGAAAAACTTCAATTTTTTCTATATTTTTATTTTTGAATCTCTTTTTTTACGGGAGCGTATAAGTATTAAGTAACGCAATTTTTGAAGATTTTTTACCCCCCCTCCCCCCAGGTAACGCGCCGTAACATTTTTCTGGAACCCCACCCTCTAGACGTTACGTAACGCTCAAGTGGCCATTTTTATCTAAAAGTCACAATTATTTTGGGCAAAGTATCGGAAAGTCGCTAAAATACCAGTTACGTAACGCGTCGTTCAACCCCCCCTCTCCCCTTGTGACGCATGGTAACGTTTTACGAGACCCCCCTCCCCCCCCTACTTGTACGCTCCCTTACGCTCTGGATATACCAGTATCTTTTTCAATAAAAAAATTCTTAAAATTTTAAAAAATTTAAAAAAAATGGGGGATTTTTTTAATTTATAAAAAAAAAAAGATAACAAATTAAATAAAAAAAAAAGGGTGGTTTATAAAATGCCTTTGATGATAAAAAAAAAAATAAAAAAAAATAAAAAAAAAATTCATTCTCCATTTTTAAACTTAACGACTGCACAGTTGAACAGAATCCCAAAAAGCTGGCCAAAATTCGAAATCTTAATAAATGGATGTGAAATTTGTTACTGGGTTTTGGGTCGCTGATTACGAATCCGAGGTTAAAATTACAAAATTCAAAATGGCGGATCCAATATCGCCATATCAAAAGTAAAAAAGCTTACTTTTATTTGATCCCCTCAAATTTTTTCGCTCTTCTATCAGCATGTCGCGTTACAAGCCGTGATGTCAAAGGCCGTGACGCTACAAGCCATGACGTCAAAGCCGTGACGACAAAAATAGGAAAGTTTATTTAATATATATGAAGAATTATAAAAAAAAATAATGTGAGATTTAATTATTCAATTTTTAAATTGATAAAATATTATTTTTAAAATAATTTAAAATTATTCAAATCTTCAATTACTAAATAAATATTGTTCTCAGTTTTTAACATGGGTCTATTGATTTCCCATTATCATTCCCATTTTCCATTTATTTTATTTTTTTTTTTTTGATTTTCTCAAAATTCGCTCCACAAAATTTAAAATTCCAAAATCAATTAATTTTTATTTATTTTTACATTAAAAAAAATATAAATTTTTCAATTTATTATTTATGTTTGGTTATTAAGGCTGGATTATTATACAAAGAAGATGAAAAAATTATAAACTATAATTGGTTGACGTTTCATTTAAAATTTTCGAAAATGGGAATGATAAATTTATTTTTCTAATTAATTCTTATTTAATTGATTGATAAGAATACCATAATACACATCCAAAAAGTATACTAATATTTGATGAATTTTTTTTAAGACTGTTACAGAACATGACCGGTCTGGATGTGAGGATTCTTAAGCTTCAACCGTCCAAGCCTTCGCATCTTTACCAGGGGACCAGGTAAAATGAAAATTTAATTTTTTTTTAATGAACCAAATCTCAGCCAACTCACCATTAGTTAAATCTTTTTTTGGATCACTTCATATGCATGGCATTAAAGATAAATTAAAATTTTTCTCAGATACATTCTTTTTCTCATTTTATTATAAGTATAGCTCGGATAAAAACTTCTTTTTTTTATTATTTTGAGTAAAGAGTTCTTTTCAGCTTGAATGTTTTGAGGTGAAATCAATAGATTACAAATATTTTATGAATTTAATTGTGATTGAATTGTTCTCAAGAGAATTGATAATTTTTACTTTTATAAATGATTACGGTCGCAAAATAATCATCCCTGAGTTTTTGATAAAATTCCGATTATACAATTTACAAATGCACATGTGTACGTGCAGTATATAGCTATCTAATAAAATCAATAAATGCATTATGCAAATCGACATTAATAAATCAAATTAATAATTTTCGCTGGTATTTTTGAAAAGAGAATAAAAATATGATTTTTGTTTATTTAATTGTTATCAATGCGTTACAATAGTTTATCGTCCAGTATCGAGTAGAAAACGTTACAAATCGCTGCATCACTTTGAAATGAATGAGATTTCGCAGAGGTCAAGCAAAATTTGCATTTTCCTGGGCGATGACATCATTAGGGAATAAAAAGAGAGATTATGGTGAATTTTGCTTGTTTCACTTCTACATAGAAGTGAAACAAGCAAAAGTACTTTGTATTATTATTATTTTAAGTTATAATTTATTTTAAAAAAAGCAAACGTGTGAGGTCGTGGGACCCCCTCCAGGAACGAACTTCCTCACGCCTTTCCTTCAACTCCGAATATAATTTAATATGAATATTTAAAAAAAAAAGAAAATAATTATTTATTTTTAAAACAAGTATCTAAGCTGTATTCCGCCGCTATATATTATTTAAAAAAAAAAAAATTATTTGTTTTAGAAACAAATAAATAGTTCTTTTCTTTTTTAAATAATACGAAAAGAGATAGAGAGAAATTATCTAGAACTGGTGGGGGGGAGGGCAGTGGCGGATCCAGAGGTGTTTCTCGGGGAGGGGGGAGGGGGTAATCTGGTGTGACTGGTCGCACAGCGCACAATTTTTTTCTTAATTTCGGTAATTTAAAGGCGCATTCTGTACTTGTTTGCCAGAATACAGATACAATTCAAATTTATAACTGTTAATTTTTAAAATTTTACATAAAAAATAATTTTTTTTCCAAAAAAAAGGATTTTTTTTAAATATTAGGGGGGGGGGGGGTAATTACGCTATTAACCCCCCCCCCCCTCCCCTTGTATTCGCCCTTGGGGGGGGGGGTAGTTGTGGCCTCGCCAAGGCTTCGGCTGGTTAATGTCTAAAGAAAAGAATAACAGCTAATATTATATTTCATTTATTATACCCTCTAGACTAACGTTTCGGTCTTGGCTAAGACCATCCTCAGAGCTTGTATACCAGCCTATATGACAGCCCCCCCCCCTATTAAATAAAATAATTTTTAATAGAAATTTTATTTAGAATTTCTTGATTAAAAAAATTAATTTTTCAATAAAAAAATTTTCTTCTTCTTCTATCTTGGTCTTTTCCCTATGTGGGGCCGGTAAAATTAATTTATAAAGAAATTTGAGACCGAGGAAAAAGCAAGCCGACCCGTCTCACCGCCTGACGCTTGACATGGAATAGGGGAAAAAGACTGACATAATAGAAAAGAGCCGCCGAATGAAAATAAAGGGTCGGACTAAGCCGAGCGCACAACTTTGCCCATCTACTATTCAAAAAAAAATATTGCTCCCCCTAGAGTCCCCCTAATGGTCCGATGTTTACCAAAAGCTTTTCAGTTCTTGGCCTCAATCCTTAGTTTATGGGTGCAAAATTTCAAAACAATTAAACAAATAATTTTTGAGTTTTCGTTGACGAAAAAAAATTACCACAGACATACACACCCATACACAGACATCATTCCAAAAACTACTTAAATGGATTCAGGGGACCTCAAAACGCATTTTGGCAGCTTCAGAAAAATTTAATTTTTTTACGATTACATTAACTTAACCTGCCCAACCTACAGTTGATGGGCAAAGTTAAAAATTATAATTTCTACCAAGAAAATGAATTTAAGTAAAAAAATAAATGGCACTTCTACTTCCCCTTAATAAGAGATAATGTTATTTTATTTTGTGTGAATACAAAACAATAGTTGTTATTGTATTTCAAATATCATGTAATTACCGATACTCACCTGTCTAACAATGAAGTTTATTTAGGAATTGTTTTTTTATTGTAATACTAATTTCATCTCGTTGATGGAATATTATGATATAAATAGCTTTTGAGGATCCATGTATATGATATAAACATTATTGGAATGTTCGAACCCTCTAAATGTCAATAATAATCTCATTGACCAAAAGAGCGACATCAAACTATTCTTGATATAAACACTTCTCTTTGATTGATTGGATTGGATTGATTAAAAGTATGAGCCATGTAGGCCTGAAATCTGAACATATAATGAAAATCAATAACTATTTCAATTATTATGAAAGTATCTTCGTTCTAAATATTTATTTTTTTATTTACAAGTTCTCAAAATTACAGGCAAATACCCAATTAAAATTTGAGAGAAAAAAACAAAACAAAAAAAAAGACAACAAAACAACAACAAATCAGACAAATACAATATAATTAATTAGTTAGAGAAAACAACAGAACTCGCCTAAACTTAAGACAAAAACATCAATTATATAATAAATTGTGCTGCTTGAGTCATCACTAAAAAAAGATTTGTAGTTTGTTAAAAAGTAGTATATTTTTACTTTCTCTTATCTTACATATATATATATATATTATAATATATATATATATATATATATATAGTGAGAAAGTATTGGATTCAGGTCAAAAATTCGATGTCGAGATTTTGATGGATATACAAGTTTTGAGATCCCCTGAATCCAAAAAAGTAATTTTCATAACATGACCTGTCTGTCTGTGTGTGTGTGTCTGTGAACAAAATATCTTAAGAACGGCAAGAGGTAAGAGGTTGAGATTTTATATTTAAGTTAGGCACCTTCCGAACTCGTGTTAATAAGCTTTTAAACAAAATCGGCCAAAAAGTACTAGTACTTTACTGATGTACTTTTTCAGTTTTTTTTTCGATTTTCTCAAAATTCGCTCCAAGGATTTATTTTAAATTCATAAATCGACTATTTTTTAGATGCTCTTTAAAATGTATATTCTCATTTTGCCGTTGAAATCTTCTGAAGACCACTTTACTCTTGTTCTTCATAGGGAAGATAGAAATGGTTGCCATGGTAACCGAATTTAAATCTTTTTCTTTTTATTAAATTAAAAATCAATTATTATTTAAATGCCCTTTTATTTTTATTTTATTTCTGTCTTTAATTGTTTCGGAGAAAACATATCTCTCTCTCACTTGCAAACAATATCGTCTGTCTCTCTCTTTCTACTCGTTTTAAATTCACTTTCCGCCTTATCCTTCCATAGGCCCAATGTTAATTTTCTATAAGGATTTGTATGTTAATTTCGATTCAAAAGGGGGTCCCCTTTGGAACTTTTTACCCATTTAAAAATTTTTTAAATAAATAAATAAATTTATTACGACTTGCTTAGAGGCACCAGTCCTCGGTGGCTAGGTCCAACAAACACAATACAAATTTAAATACAATAACAAATACAACAATTCTTATGAAATTTTGTATTTATTTAGGATTCTCTATTGTGTATAAAATGTCCAAATATGAAATTAAAATTTTGAAAAATAACCATAGTTTATTTCAAGCAGTCAACATTTAAAATGAAAGTTTGAAACTACGGTGCTATGGGAAGCTAAATATATCTCGACACAAAAAATCTGGTGTGACCGTGCTGGTCACACACGGTGCACAACTTTCTCTTACCGAAGGGTAAAAGAAAGTTGTGTGCTGTGCGCCAGTCACACCATATTTTTTTTTATTCTCCCACTTGGGAACTTCCATACATATTATGTATGTCTTAAGGAAGGAATAAAATTATTATTATTATTATTATTATTATTATTATTGGGTGCTGAGGAGTTTCATTGAATATATTTTTTGTTAATTATGATGTACCAATACAATGTTAAACTTAACTAAAAAGATAGACGATACCAACCAAGTTCCTACAGTAAGAGGCTTTCTTTTCCTCATGAGTCTAAATGATGATTTACTGTACCTCAAGCAGATTAAAGGGTATTATTTTTTCTTCTCTTACAAGGAGAGTCTCGGACTATAAAGATACTTTCGGCGTTGTTAAATCCTTCCTAACAAAGTTAATAAAGATTCCATGATGGGCTTAGAAGTATTTAATGTATATCAACTTACCTAGAAAAGTAAAGTAATAAGTAAAGGACGTAAGAAAAGTAGCAGTATGGCTAAAAGAGATTTTAACTTTACAAAAATTATTTAAAATCACAAATTTTATCCTGTTAGTTAGGCCTACGCCTAACTTATTTTTGTTTTTGAAGTCAAGCGGTTTTTTATTTGGAAACTACCATGAGAGAATTTGATGAATATAATGTCGCTTGATACCAGGTAAATATCTTTCATCTTTTTAAATATTAATCAAGCATCCTCTAAAGGGGGTAGCTTACTGCTTGCCGCTACTTCGCAGCATCTTCTCTTTTCAATTTAAAGGCTTATAAAAAAAATTGATTAGATTAAATTGTGAACACCAAGTGATTATTTTTTTTTTTTTTTTATTCTTTTACTTAAAAAAAAAATGTTTTTAGTCTCAAGAGATGTTATGCGGGATCCAATTTTTTTTTTTTATTCACAAGAGATTAAAACTTTTATTTCCTTTAAAATCATGCTATCAAATTTTTGAAGTAGAACTTTTTTGCTCAATTTACATTTAAGAGTTGGTCACATGCAAATTCAAATTTTCAAAGCCGTCATCCGAAAACAAGAAAAAGGCGACTGTCGACGAGACTTACTGTATATCTCAAAAACCAGATATTGAATCTAAAATTCAATATAAGGCCTATTTATTGAAGTAATCCGATATATTCTTTACTTTTGCCCTTCGTGAATGTCTTAAAAATTTTTTCAGCATCCTCTGGACCAAAATTTTTAAAATAACGAGTTATAATTAAGATGTTTGTCCTTTTTTTCATAGCAATCCGTCGTGTGGAGCCAGGGGGTTCAAACCGGGTTTGTTTACATTTTTTCCATTTCAAGTGAGTGACGTCATGGAGCTCCTCCTTTTGTAAAAAATCGTTCTAAACAAACAATTTATAAAAATGTATACACAGCATATTATTAATAAAGCAGTATAAATACCAGGGTCTAAATTAGTTTAGTCCGAAACTATACAATTTGCAAATAAAACAAAATGAATGTGAACTAGGTTATAAACAGTCAACAAAGCTGCCAAATAGAAAAATATAAGCAAGGAGGAGCTTCATGACGTGGACCAATCAAAAACTGTTTGTTTACTAGTTTCTGGCCAATCTGTGTATTTAAAGACCTTGTGTGGAACGAGATTTATTCTTAAAAAAAAAAATCTGGTGTGACTGGCGCACAGCACACAACTTTCTCTTACCCTTTGGTAAGAGAAAGTTGCGCACTGTGCTGGTCACACCAGATTTTTTGTGTCGAGATATATTTAGTTTCCGATAGCACCTTAGTTTCAAACTTGCATTTTAAATGTTGACTGCTTGAAATAAACTATGGTTATTTTTAAAAATTTTAATCTCATATTTGGACATTTTATACACAATAGAGAATCGTAAATAAATACAAAATTTCATAAGAATTGGAAAAAAAAATTTTAAATGCCTAAAAAGTTTCAAAGGGGACCCCCTTTTGAATCGAAATTAACATACAAATCCCTATAGGAAATTAACATTGGCCTATGGAAGAGAAGGTAGAAAAATTTAAAACGCGGAGAGACAGGCGATAAGTTTGAAGTGAGAGAGAGAGTATATATATGTTTTCTCCTAAGCAATTAAAGACACAAATAAATGGGAGTTTAAATAATAATTGATTTTTAATCTAATAAAAAGAAAAAGATTTAAATTCCGTTACCATGGCAACCATTTATTCTCCTATCTTTCCTATGAAGAACAAGAGTAAAGTGGTCTCCAGAAGATTTCAACGGCAAAATGAGAATATACATTTTAAAGAGCATCTAAAAAATAATTGATTTTTGAATTTTAAAAAAAATCCTTGGAGGGAATTTTGAGAAAATCGAAAAAAACTGAAAAAGTACATCAGTAAAGTACTAGTACTTTTTGGCCGATTTTGTTCAAAAGCTTATTTTGAGCGTGTGGGAAGGTACCTAAGTTAAATATAAAATTTCAATCCGGTAGCTCAATTCCTTCATGCTAAAAGAACAAGAGTAAAGTGGTCTTCAGAAGATTTCAACGGCAAAATGAGAATATACATTTTAAAGAGCATCTAAAAAATAGTTCATTTATGAATTTTAAAAAATCCTTGGAGGGAATTTTGAGAAAATCGAAAAAAACTGAAAAAGTACATCAGTAAAGTACTAGTACTTTTGGCCGATTTTGTTCAAAAGCTTATTTTGAGCGTGTGGGAAGGTACCTAAGTTAAATATAAAATTTCAATCCGGTAGCTCAATTCCTTCATGTTAAAAATCTGTCCACACATACATACATACACACACACACACAGACCAATTTGCGGGACCCACTTTTTTGGACTCAGGGGACCTCAAAACATGTATATCCATCAAAATCTCGACATCGAATTTTTGACATGATCGCAATACTTTCTCTCTATATATATATTACATATATACATAGGTAAGAGAAAGTAATAGATTTGTTAATAAAAAAAAACTACGTCACATGAATAATATTTAATTTCTTGGAATAAAAAATAATAAAAATAAATAAATTTATTACTATACTCTTTCAGTATTAATTAACTCTGTTTAAAAAATCTGGTGTGTCTGGTCTCATAGCATTCAACTTCTCTTAGATTCAGTAATTGAAAGTTGTGTTCTGTGCTTGACACACCAGATTTTTTGTCAACATATATTAAGTTTCCGCCGATATATTAGAATTCAAGATATAAACATGGCAAAATTTTGTACCATGATAACTATTTCTCCCCTTTTTCCTATGAAGTCCAAGAGTAAAGTGTTCTTCAAACAATTTTGGGGGCAAAATGAGAACATACATTTTAAAAAGCTTCTAAAAAATAATTGATTTTAGAAGCAAATTTTGAAGTAAAACGAAAAAAAAACTGAAAAAGTGCATGAGTAAAGTACTAGTACTATTTGGCCAATTTTGTTCACACGCTTTGTGCAACGTCCCAGGCGGGTAACTTACATAAATATACTATTTCAATCTCCTAGTTCTTTTGAGAGCAAAATGAGAATAGACTTATTAAAGAGCATCTAAAAAAATAATTTAATTTTTAATTTAAATCAAAATCATTAGAATCAATTTTCGCTCAGGGGCCCACATCTTGTGGGAACGTGGATGGCGACCACGAGCTGCCCGAGCTGGGACAAGCAGTCCTTCAGTTCTTTGTATGTCTGTCTCTTTCCTTCCTATTTTCAACAGGCGTCAGACCGTGTGACGGGCCAGCCTGTCCTATTTCTTCCGCATGATAGGATTGGAGGGAAAAGAGTCAGGTCCGCCGACCCCACATCTCGGGAATGGGGCCAGGACAGAAGAATAAGAAGAGTAGAACCAATTTCAAGACAATAGGAAAAACTGAAAAAGTACATCAGTAATGTACTAGTACTCTTTGACCAGATTTTGTTCAAAAGTTTTGTGTTACGTCCCAGTGAGGTCCTTAACTTAAATATACAATTTCAATTTCCTAGCTCTTTTTGTTCTTGAGATATTTTGTCCACAGACACACATACAGACCATTTCGCGGAACCAACTTTTTTGGACTCAGGGGTCCTCAAAACGTGTATTTCCATCAAAACCTCGACATCGAATTTTTGACATGAATCCAATACTTAACATATAAGTAAAAAGTGGAAAAGATTGTCAGCTTCGTTGCCTTTCTATTTCTTTCCATTCAAAATAGCCCCTTTTCATTAGGCAACCAAATTAACATCTTGCCCAAGATATTATATATTCTTAGGAGCTTTCATTTGTTTTGCTTCTTCAATGGAAATAAATCGTTTTTTAATTAAACTACATATATTTTTTCGATAACACAAGGGTCGGCAAACTGGGGGTTCATTTTATTTAAATCAAGCGTAATAAACGAAATAAACCCCCAATGCCATTAACCGAGCATATTTTTGGAATAAGTTTAAAACAATAATTGAGGCTCTTTAAAATGTTTCTTGAAAGATTTTGGTTCTTTAGCTTCTAAAGTTTGCCGACCCCTAATTCAAAACTAGATTTCATACTCCATAAGTATTATGGTTAGCTATGTTTAAAGAAAGTTTTGCAACTTGATTGCTTTTTTTTAATTATCACATTAATGTAATTCATTAGCACAATATAGTCTAAAATTCTAAGGGAGATAATATCGTCGTTAAAAGAATTTTATCAATAATTAAAAATACGCTTGATCTTTTAGTAATTTATTCAGCTATAAAGATCTTTCATATTCTTTATAAAAAAATGTAATTAAAGGTTGGTGTAAGAAACTTTAATTTTGTATATTAGTATATTTAAAATTTAAGGCGTGTCTAATTCCTGTTTAGGCGAATGAATTGTAAATACATTTAAAAACAATTAAGGTATAATTATATATTTATTTTTGTATCAATTTTTCTTTTTTAAATGTATATACAAATAATTAAAAAATATTTAATAGGGAGATAATTATAATTATTTAGATGTGATTGATTCAAAATTTCAAATAACCTATGTTCATTCTATTGTATGTATTTTAATTTTTTAGGCTCAAATTAATAGTTCATAAAAAAAAGAGAAAATAATGACTTTGATTCCTTCTTTGAAAGAGAACTCTTAATGATGAAGCTAAATAATTAACATTTATATTTTCAATCTTAAGTCCAAGAGGAAATTTATAAAAAAAATTATTATTATTATTGAATAAATTCTTCACTTTTAGTTTTAATTATAATTATTATTTCATTAGTACTCTCTAATATCAATTGGGTTAAAATATTCATATATTAATTAAAATAATCAGCTTATGGATGCTATGTTACAGTGAGAGACATTCAAACAAAATATTGATAAAAGAGCTTTTAACGCTCCAAATATAAAATAAAAAACTTCCATATAATGATTTTGTCTAAAAAAATAAGAGTATTTTCTTTTTAAAGGGATTTTATTTTTTTAAATATAGAAATACAAAAAATAGTTTATGCATTGAAAATTTGAAATGTTTTTCATATTCAATTTGAATGAAAACAAAAAATAAAAATCTGAATTCGTTGCCATTCATACTCTATTTAATATAATTTTAGTATTCGTTTAGTAGGGGCAGAACAGACGATTAAAATTGTTGTTTGCATCTGAATGAGTGTAAAAATATTAGTAGGCACTAATATTATCAGTAACTTTGAAAAGTTCGCTTGAGTTTAGACTCACAATTGTGAGTCCGGCTGCCTCCCTAGTGCCGAAACCAAACCCTCTTGCTATATAATTTATCCCCTTTTGGAAGCAACGTTGCCAAATTGTCTTTGAATGTAACGTTCCCTTCTAAGAATATTTGGCAAATGCAGGGAGGGACTGAGAAAATCTTTCTCCCCTTGCGCCTTACCAATCTTCCATGCAATGTTGCCAAATATTCTTAGAATGCAACGTTGCCAAATATCCTTCGAAAACAAAGTTGCCAAATATTCTTAGAATTCAACGTTACAAAATTATCTTAAAATGAAAAGTTGCCAAATATTTTCTCAAACAACGTGACTTTCTAAGAATGGCAAATTTTCTTTGAAATAATCTTTGCCAAATTTTCTTAGAATGTAATGTTGCCAAATATTCTTAAAATTGCGTTGATTTTTAAGAATAACGAATCTAACGAATTGTCCACGCATTTTCTTACAATACCTTAGATAATTGTAAAAAAAGATTAGATTAAAAAATGTATTACTATATCTCTTTTCTCTTACACCGACACTATTAATAATAATTACTAATTGCTTTGAAGTAACGCTAATAATCTAAAAATAAAGACAAATGACGAATGCCAGACTTTTTATATTCTGGTTTAATTTTTCCTCCCTTGTTTGTTCTTCTCTATAAATTTATTTGCATATTTAATTTTTTTTTATTTCAGCACAAATATTCTGGTTTATGCCATCGATCCTATTCTAAATACACTTGTCAGCAAGATATTTCTACACAGGTAATTATTAAATCATTATGTTTCCATATTCGTCTGAGCCTTAGAAGCTACTGGTTTTCAAAAATAAAAAATTTCAGTACTTGAAAAAGTAAATATTTGGAAGATCGATCCATCTAATTTTTTTATTAATATGTATGCATTTACGCATTCAATGCGTGTGTAAAAATCGATAACTTGTCAAGGGAAGGGAATGGAGAGTATTTAGAATATTACAATTACAGAGGACAAATACTCTACCCACTCTACTTCTTTCAAAAATTTTCTAATATTCTCCCATGAAGAATTTCTTACACTGAAATGCATATTTATCGACGAACACTATTTACCGTTATTATATACAAAATTATTAAAGAATTAATTAATTTTTTTAGACTACTTGAAACAAAACTTAATGAGATCAGGCCGAAATTGGATGCTCTTGGTCTATCAGGACTTGAAATGGTTGATAACAATATTGAAACACACCTCGAAGCCTCAGTCAAAAATAATCGTTTGGCATTTCATAATGCTAGTAGCCATCATCCTCAACATTCTTATGCGTTTAACATCGGAGGGACTCTCGAAATGGCTGTTATTATATTTGGCTCTCTCTTCTTTATAATAATTCTCACAGTTGCAATTTGTATCGGCTGTATTCGTCAGAACCTGAACCGGTTAGTAAATAATCAATTCCTCATTTATAGTTAACAAATAGCAATCAAATTCAATAATAAAAATTTACATTTTATAATTATTTTTCAAAAAACAATTTTGTTTAATTATATTAGGCCTTTGATAGATATTAAACAATTCTACTTCAGGACTTTATTAGAACGGCTCTTCTAAAATTAGTCAACTTTATTATAGAAAGTGCGAGGGTAATTCAATAAACATTCTTTATTTCGGATAAACCGTGATTTATTTGAATAAGATACAAAGTTTCGGCCACTCATTCAGGCATAAATTCAGATATCTCTTGACTAATTCCTTAACTGAAGAAGGCTAAAGAATGAATGACCAAAACGTTGTGTCTTATGCAGTTAGTTTACCCGAAGTCAAGACATTGAAAGCTTTAACTCTAAGTTCTGTATTTCCTTATTTACCTGTAAAAAAAGATTAATTAGATTGGACCGACGATCTAGGATAAAGGTAGATCGTCGGTCTCAGAAGCTGGAAGACCTGGTTCGAGTCCAGGTAGATTAGTAAAAATAATAATTAAGAATTTCATTTGAATCATTCTCTTATTTTCACTATTATTGGATATAATTCTATTATTATTCTAAAATTGATAGTAATATGAAATTTTAAAACTTTTTTCTAGTAAAAAAAGTCAAATGCTTCAAACGGACAATGGAAAGTTCTTCCCGACATTCACAATGAATTCCTCATGTTATCCGGGATTTTTAGAGCCTCTCAGATCTGCAGATACAAGTGATACATATGTTGATATGCACTCGGCCACTTCATCTGCTACAGGTCAACCGATACAAACAAATACATTATCTCCTAATAATATGGGACGACGACTTCACCACCACGATGCCTATAAGAGCCGCGGCCGCCACCAAAACCATAATCGTGGAAAAAGACGACATAGAGGTGAAGGGTCGGATGCCGCAAATTATTCAGGTGGTGAACAAGGCCATTGTTGTAGATATGGACAATCCACCAGCCACTCTAGCGATGATAGCACAAAGTATGTTCCTTTTCCTTTTCCTTTTATTAGTGTATATTGTTTTTAGGTATTTTACATCTAAAAATATTTTTTGATTTTTGTTTTTGTGTCAGTTACGACGATTCGCTTAAATCTTTGAATTCTCGAGAACAAGGAATGTTAGGATTTGAGGGACGCCAAAGAACAAGAAAATCATCTAGAAGAGGAGCTCAGCAAAGAGTTCCTTCATCTTCCTTAATGGTCGCTGCACCTTTAAATCATCCAACAGAAAGAATGATCATGTGTCCATCAATGCCCTAATATAAAATATTTTGTTCATTTTTATTTTTGCTATTTATTACATAAACTGAATCACCATTACTACTTTGACTAAATTTGTTTTAAAAGAATTAAAGGTTTGAATCAAAAAAGCGATATTGTAGTTTATTTTTTAATAAAAAATTAATCATATTAAATTCAAGCAACATAGTAGTCAGGAGACAATTTACATAAAAATTTTTGGTTTTTATTTAATAATTTTAATTTTTTAAATAAAACTAAAATAAAATTGTTTATATTTTTATTTATTTTTTTGAGATATTAGAAATGAAGGGCCGGAAATAAGCTGCAGCCACAAAAGTCAAAAATAAAAAATGTCTACGTTTTAAAAGTGGTCTGACCCTCTTTCAAGATGATTTTTGCAACTAAATTTAAAGTAAAATTTGGTGAGGGGGAATCTCATACCACTGTCGGGGCCCGCAAGCTTTCAAAACCTCTAAGGTCAAGATTTATACATTCTGGTACTATGAATGTAAATAAAATTTCATAATTAAAGTGGTTTATAAGAGAAATAACGTTAAACTTTTTTATAAACGCCTAATTCTATTAATTAACATTTAATATGATGTTACTTATTTCAAAATTATTTCTATCAAGAGAAAATAAATGATGAATTGAAGAGGATAAGCCCATATGAAGAACCCTAAAGGGATGATAAATGGATGGGCAAGTATAGATCTGTCTACAGAAAACAGTAAAGCATTTGAATTTTGTGAAGTTTGAAATATGAATAGCAAAAATGAACTAATCCATCTATTTTGTTATCAAACCCTTCAAGACAGGCTTGTTTGAATCATCAACAAAACACGCTTATAACATAATCATTTTAATATTAAAATTAATTATATTTCTCTTATTGTTTTACACAGTCCCAGGAAGGGGAAGGAGCCAGAACATTTGAATATAAAAAAATATAATAATGTTATAATGTTGGTATTTTAATCATACAGTTGTTCTTTATGAAAAGGAACTAAATTATTATCATTACTTCCCTGAATTCGCCACTGTCTCTCTTCCTTCCCATAAATTTAACAAAACTAAATTTTGTTTCAATTATTACGTTTTTGTTTTTAAATAAAACTCAAAAATTTATTTAAACTAATTAAATTTCAATTATACTGGTTCCATTTTCAGAAGTTTGAAGAGCTGCCTCAATAAATCAAAACGGGCACGTTGGATGAAGCTAGTTTGTAGGTGATTGGATGAGGTCGAGAGTGGGGGGTAAGACTTTTAGTGTTTGATTTTTTTATAGCCAATAATTATTATTATATTCGAAGGATAGTGCACGAATTGATTTTTTGTTATATTGAAATTTGTTGGCTCACTTCTCTGTCACGATTTTGGTGAAGTTTTGAGGATTCCAGACGTAAGTTGGAAGCTACTTAACCAGATGTGTCGTCATGTGTGGTGTTACAAGTTCACCAGGTCCAAAAGTAGTTTACTTAGTTATTAGGTCCCCTTCCTCCATTCCAATTGAAAAATTTTGTTCACCTGCAGTTATTCAAAATTCTCAAAAGTTTTAAATACCTTTAGAATTGTTATTTATTCACTCCAGGTAAAAATAAATTTGGCAAACATTAAAAGAACAAAATTTATCAGCCCAGAAAAAGAATTTTCAATTTTTTCAAGAATTGAAAAAAAAGACTGAAATTTAAATTCTAAAATGATTTTTTTCAAAAAGACGAGTAGGGATATTGTATATGTTACAGTGTTTTGGTTTCAATGAATGATTTCGGGCTGTAACAATGTTGTGTATAGCTCCTTGTTACAGCTCCCGTTATGGAGGTAGCAGTGTTGTAATAAATGAAGTCGACGGTTATAAAAAAGCCTGTATTTATTATCGCTTGACATACAAGATTGCACTTTGTGATAGTTATTTAAGCCTCTGAGATCGAAGGTGCGAAGCCCTCCATCTCAGCCCGGACTCCTCAATCAATGAATCGTCGTTCCGGGTATAAAATGACCCATATATATAGTGGAGATGCCTTGACTGGTGGCAGTTCTTTTGATAAATTGGGTCACAAATCCGAATTGCTTATTTAGAAAAATTATTTTCTAATCAATAATAATTATTATTATAATTTCAAATGAGCATTGATTTATCAATTTGAGAATTAATTTTGAATATAGTAATTGATAATTTCTATTAATTTAGCTCGGCGGATATCCTATTCAGTTTAGATCATAATAAACAGGGCTTTTCAGAGAAAATGCAAGGCAGGAGTAACTGTTAATTAATCGCAAAAAAAAAAACCTAAATAAATAAATAAATCATAGAAAAAAAATTCTAGAGGTTAAATTAAAAAATAAGAATATTATAATATTTTATTTTTATTAGGGGAATTTTTAATTATAGACAATATTTTTGTATTTATATAAATATATACATTACATATTGTATATAGGCCTATTTTGTATAAAATAAATAATTAATAAAAAAATGTGGTCTATAATTAAAAATTTCCCAAATAATAATAATTTAAACCACAAAAGCTTTAATAAACATATTTGTTAAATATAATACATCTTTGTTTTCAGGTTCTGACGAAGGCTTAAACTTCACAAATCTTTCCTTATATCTCAGAAAGCTAATGTGTGAAAAAATTATTTTTTTTTTAATCGAAGATTAAGCGTGTTCTTGTTTAGTATATCGATGATTTGCTATAGGTCGGTTAAGTTTGCTAGTTGACTAGAAGTGAAGCAACCGGGCCTTATTTTGTTAGTTAAAATTTCTTTGACTTCTATATTTTTGTGTAAAGTTGCCAATTTGAGGGCTATAACATTGGGAGCAGCAGTATTTTGCCTCCCCTCCCCCTCTAATAAGCTCTTATAACAAATAAAATATTTTATTTTATCAAAAAAAATTTAAAATAATTGATCTTAAAATTTTCTTTCCAAATTGGTTTAGTCATTAACAATTTTATTCTGCTTTAAAAAAGAAATTGCGTTCTTCGTTGATTATCTCGAAAACTATTTAGTTTTCGAAAAAACGTGAAAGAATTAAAACTTTTTAAATTAGTTTAATTTATCATAATATGATGAAAAAATTTACAAATTTCAAAATTTTTAAAAAACTTATTAGGTAAAGTTCTACTTCCAGATGAAGTATTTACTCTAAAAGTTGATACAGATCTACAATTGTAGTGTAAGATAATCATGCATTTGCAGAGTAAGTCTTTGCCAAGTCAATCCCGAATTTTTCAAAATAATTTTTTCTTGAAATATCCAACTTTTGAGCCCTGTTAGAATTCGATAATCCAAAAATCGATTTTTTTTTCTCCACCCCTATATATATATAAATACTAAGCCGATAGAGCTCTGTTTGAAATAGTTGGAGGTTTTCAAACAACACCCTAAGGATTGTAAAGCCAGTCAATATATCGTTTAAGTCCTAGTTCGAATCCAGGGGGCGCGATATGCCCAATCAAACACAAAACTCATCTCCCAAATTCTCTCTATATATAAATTAAATTCTTTCTTGGCCTGATTATTCCCGCTGTGCGGGATCGGCGGTTCTTACTTTCATGAGTTTTTGCGAACTGGAAGGAATAGAACAGGCCGGCCAGTCGCACGGTTGAAAATATAAAAGGGAAGAGATTGACATGCAAAGAACTGAAGTACTGCCAGTCCCAGCTGCCCCCCCCCCCCCCCCTGGAGCGTGAAAATAAACTTTTAATCAAAATCTGCCAAAAAGTACTCGTACTTTACTTATATACTTTTCACTTTTTTTTATTTTCTCAAAAATTAGCTCAACGATTTTGATTAAAATTCAAAAATCAATTATTTTTTTAGATGCTCTTTCAAATGTATATTTTCATTTTTGCCTCAAAATTGTTTGAAGCACACTTGTACTTCATAGGATAGATAAAAGAAATGGTTGTCATGGTAACAAAATATAAATATTTTATAAATTTTACATCATGAATTCTAAAATACCAGCGGAAACTAAATATATATCGACACAAAAAATCTGGTGTGAAAAGCACAGAACACAACTTTCGATTACCGAAGGTAAAAGGAAGTTGTGTACTGTGTGACAATCACACCAGATTTTTTATAATTTAAATAATAATTGTATAAAAAAAGAAAATGTATCAATATATAAAATGGAAATATTTTTTTTTTCAAATTAGGTTAGTGTTTATATGTAATATTCGGTTAATAAATGAAGTTAACTAATCAGGGCGTGGCGAAGGCGGCAAATGCCACAGGCTCTACATACCTGGGGACGTATTGCGAATTCACCGGGCGGTTGCTGGTTCGAGATATAAATCCTTATGAATTTAATTCAGAAAAATTTCAATCAGTTTAACACAACCAAGATCTTAAAATCTTAAAGAGATGGGAAGTAAAATGTTCCAAAGGGGGAGCCCCAGAAATCAGAAATACATCAGTAAAGAATACGTCAAACAATTTTTAAGAAAAATTTTACTTTTTAAAGAGCATCTAAAATTTAGTTGATTTATGAATTTTAATTAAAATCGTTAAAGCCAATTTTGAGAAAATCGAAAAAAAATTGAAAAACTACAGCAGTAAAGTAGCTACTCCAAATAATTTTCTCGAAAAACTTTACTGATATACTTTTTTAAAGAGCATCTAAAAGTTGCTTTATGCATTTTAATCAAAATGGAAAAACATTTATATTCTGTTACCATGGCAACCATTTCTCTTCTTTTTCGTATGAATTACAAGAGTAAAGTGAACTTCAAAAGATTTCAAGAGCAAAATAAAAATATACATTTTAAAGAGCATCTAAAAAATAATTAATTTTTTGAATTTTAATCAAAATCGTTGGAGCGAATTTTGAGAAAATAAAAAAATAAGTGAAAAAGTTCAGTAGTTCTAGTACTTTTTGGCCGATTTCGTTCAAAAGCTTATTTCCACGCCTCATAGGGGCTAAATAAAAAATTTCACCCTCGTAGCTCATTCCCTTCATACTTAAAAATCCCCACACACACACAGACACACAAACACACCCCCGACACACCCAGATCAATATGCCGGGCCCTCTTTTTTGGACTCAGGGGACCTCAAAACATGTATATCCATCAAAATCTCGACATCGCATTTTTGACATGATCGCAATACTTTCTCTCTATATTTTTCATACATGCGTAATAATATTTATAAAATCGCTAACTTCAAAAATCTTTCCTTATATCTCAGATAGCTAATTATATATAAAAAAAACTCATTTTTTATACTCGCCTATTCTTGTTTACTACATAGATGATTTCCTATCGATCATGTTTCCTAGTTGACTAGAAATGAAGCACCGGCCTTTAATGCTTTTCAAATAATTCAATCAATAATAGGTTTCGAAAGAGAATGGAATATTTTTCACCTTTGGCGAATAATGAAAGATTAAAGAAATAACTGTGCGTCTTTTTAGGCGCGAGTTCAATTTCAAGCACTGACGAGCTAGCTGTTGTGCTCACGTAGACATTTTTGTATTTCCTCTCTTCGATTTTCCTGAAATAGGGTGCCACCCTCCAAGTTGGGACTCTCAGAAACTCTCCGGAAACCGCGGTCTGTTGGCTCCCCTCTTATTCTCCTGTTCCTTTGTTTCGGGGGGAGAACTAACACTAATCCAAGTGAGTAGAGAGGAAACAATTTGTCTTCATAGTAATAGAATATTTAAAAGTTTTAATTTCTATAAGATTACTTTACACCATCAAAGACCAATATTAACTAGTTAATTAACTAATAATTAATTTGTTAGGCTTATTGATTGGGCTGAAATCTCTATAAAAATACATTGTATTGATTTTTGTCTCATGTTTCAATCTAGTCTATTCTATATCAAAATTAAAATTAAATATACAAATTAAACACTAGGTTATTTCTTTCAAAGGTTTTATTAATTATACTTAAAATTAACTCTTGAAACGTGTGTGTCTGTATGTGTGAACATTTATAAGCATGAAAGAAATGAGCTACGAGGTTGAAATTTTATATTTAAGTTAGCCACTCTCCTAAGAAGTGAAAATAAGCATTTAAACAAAATCGGCCAAAAAGTACTAGTACTTTACTGATGTACTTTTTCAGTTTTTTTCGATTTTCTCAAAATTCGCTGTTTAAAATTCATTAATCAATTATTTTTTACATGCTCTTTAAAATGTATATTCTCATTTTGCCGTTGAAATCTTTTGAAACACACTTTATTCTTGTACATCATAGGAAAAAGTTAGGAGAAATGGTTGTCATGGAAACAGAATATAAATCTTTTACTTTTTAGATTAAAATTCATATAAATCAACTATTTTTTAGATGTTCTTTAAAAAGTACATCAATAAAATTTTTTGTAAAAATTGTTTGAAGTACACTTTACTTATGTACACTTTACTTATGTATTTCAGATCTTGCAAATTCATTTTCCGGCTTTTCCTTCTATAGAGCCAATGTTAAATCCCTATTTGCATTTTAATTCCGATCCAAAAATGGGTTCCCTTTAGATCTTTTTACATAGTGAAAAACATTTTTTCCAATTCTTATGAAATTTTGTATTTATTTAGTTAGGCTTTTCTATTGTCTATAAAATATCCAAATATGAGATTAAAATTTTGTAAAATACCATAACCCCCACCAGATTTTAAATATTATAATATTTAATAGAATATGAAGAAATTTGGCATGGAAGCAAATGTCCTTTCCTCCCTAAATGACGTCATTGCTTAAAACAATGCATAAAGGGAATGTTGTAGCCCTATTTAGTTCAGTTTAATTGTGTACAAATGCTGTAAAATAATAGACCACATCAATTGTTCTAAAACCTCAAGATGAAAGAAATGCCTGTCCTAGCACGGGCAGCTCATAGTCGATACGCCATTAAGATATGTGTCCTTGATTAATATTTAAGTTAATTCATTCAAACAAGGTGATTTGTTTACATTGATTAATATTGATTAATAATTAAACTTTTTAATTCATAAATTATTCCCCTTCCTATATTTACTTCACCGACATTGGTGTAATTATTTTAAGGAATGGTATTATAACAAAAACTTAAATTGGTAATATTGATACAATTCTTTCAGTGGCATTTGGTAAAAAAAAAAATATATCCGAGCTATCGATCTCAGAAATATGATTTGTTAAATAGAAACACGTTCCTATTATTTTTTCTCTTTAAAAAAAAAAACAAGAATAAAATAGCACACCAAATCTGGTGAATACGGTGTGTTTGAATTCTTGACCAATCGCTAGCAAGGATTTGTAAGAATTGTTTGTCGAACGTTCTTGGCGTTTTTTGAAGAATTCCTTCACGTAAACGACTCATGTCAACTAAATAATATTCTTTATTGACTGTTTGGCCCTTTGGTTCGCCAATCTATTGTAATCAAAGCAAACAGTCAACAGAAGCATTTTTCGTTATCGACTGAATCACATACACCATAAAAGTCTTTTTACCACTTGTAAATTTGTTTTCTTAATAAACAATTATCGTCAAAGGCCTTTTCTTTTCATCATTTCCAATACTTAATTACAAATTTTCAAGACAAAATTTAAAGAAACTTCTTTTGTTAAATAAAGTAAGACAAAATTGAGAAAATATAAAGTGCCTATACAAAAACAAATATTCAATAAAAAAACTAATGGCTGCTTTGTATTTATAATTCTTAGTAATAATCATATTATAATTATAATTCTTGGAAGAAAATATAAGTAAAAGTTCGAAAATTTATCAATAATTTTTTTTTTCGAAATTTAGTCGAAAGTTGGACACAAGCGTCTTAATTATAACTGCTGAGTTGATTACCTTAAAAATTTACCGCTTTACTACACCCTTAGTCCTTGTTTTAATAATTCTTTACCAATAATTAGGTGTTTTTTTTTTTTCATTTCTGTGATCCTTGAACGTAAAATTATATAAAAAATTAGGGTGGGGTGGGTTTTGTATATTCATAATACTTTCACTTACACATAAGAAAGTAAATTACTAAATTATTTCATTTTGAACAACTTTTTTAAATTTTTATTTCCGAGATATAAAGAAAAATAATAGATATTTAAAACGGATAAACTCGGAGACTTATTGACTTTTTAAAAATTAGCATGCCCAAAAATTTATAAAGGAGTTGGGGGGAGGTTCGGGACCTAAAAAATTTCCCTTCCCTCCTTGACTAGAGAGATTCCAGATATTTTTTTTTCTTTTTTTATATTAAGTGTATTTGCAATAATAATTAAAATACACTTTCATAATATCACCTGGCACGCTAGATGTGTCAGAAATAAATTTCTTATAAATAAATTAGTTGAAAAATAATAGAGTTTTGAAAATTTCTTTTTTTTCTAAATTACAAACTTTATAGGCATTTCTATCATACGGGGTCAGGGGCTCACATCTTGTGTGTTGTGGATGGCGATCTCGAGCTACCCGAGCAGGGACAGGCAGTTCTATTCTTTACATGTCTGTCTCTTCCTTCCTCTTTTCAACAGGCGTCGGACCTTGCGACGGGCCTTTCCCGGTCGCAAAAATTCATGTAGGGCCGCCGACCCCGCATCGCGGGATTAAGGCAAAGAAGATCGACATTTCTATCATATCCTAAAAAGAATAAATTCCAGTTTTGTGGATATGATCCTCCAGATAAGAGAAATTTTGTATTTTTATTTTTATTATAATTATCATTTCTACACTATTAAGCAAAACACTTCTCTATCAATTCGTAGTTTATAGGTTTGGTTTCCGTCCAAATCGATATATTATTATACATTAATTAAAATCAATTTATATAAATAAATATAGTAACGATTATCAGGGCTGTATTTCTAAATAGGCTAAGAAGGCTGCAGCCATGGGCGTAACTAGGGGGGTTCCGGCAGGGAGCTCGCCCCCCCCCCCCCCAGAAAGCTCCCCGACCCAAGAAAAATTGGGGCCCTCCAGGCCCCTCCGGAGGATGGCCCCCTCCCCAGCCAAATTTCCTAGCTACGCCCATATCTGCAGCCTAGTGCGGCGACAAATTCAGGGGCCGCAGATTGGCAATTTATGTATTTCCCGTACGAATTTAAGAATACATACTCTATATTGTAAAAAGAAAAAAATGTATTAAGGAAATATGAACTGTAGAGGGGTCGGCAAATGAACTTTACCTATAGGCTGCATGCTATTAAATCCGGCTCTGAAGATTATTTAGTTTTTTTTTTTTATTCAACAAAGAGATCATTTTGGTTTTTCGGAATTAGTAAAATAAACACTTATGTTAAGTATATTTTTTTTAATGTTTAAAAAAGCCTTTAATTAAATAAAAATTCGTGATTTCGGGTTCATTTGTATGCCTTTAAACGCTCTATCTTTTATCAATGTAACTGACTTATCAACCCTCTCATAATTTTTTTATGATAAGATGCTTCTATTTCTTGATCAATTATTGTGATTAGATACCGATTAACGGTCAACCGGTTGGCCGGTTAACCAGTTGGCCAGTTGGGCCGGCAGATAGTGACAGATGTAGTGGAGACATATTTTACTAGAAGATTGTTCGGGGTTCGTGGGTTCGAGGACGAAGCGGCTAAACAACGAACGAGCGAGCAGGCGTGCGCGAAGCCGGGCATAGCGCCTGCGCCCCTTTGTACCCGCGATGCCGCCTCGCCTCGTCCCCTCTTGAAAAAAAAGCTGAGGCCCGGCACCGGTACTCTCGAGTGCACTTTCGCCGAAGTCACATCAGTCTTGGTCCGAGCCCCAATCCGCAAGAAGTCTCTCGGGGTTCGGGTGATGGGACCCGGCGGCGGCCACTGACACCGGCTGCCCCTGCCAGCTCGCCTGGGTTCGAATCTCATTCACACCCTTAATCAACACCTCATCTCTCTTATCAGTAGCCAAACTCGCATCACTTTTTTTTTCTCTTCACCTCAATTATTATTATTATTATTATTTTTTTTTTTGTTGCATTTTTCTCATTCTCTTAAACGTCTCTCAAAATTGAACTTGGTGCATACGAAGAGCATAACTTTATCGATCTCTATTAGGCATTCTAGCAAACACGTGCTCCAGGCCAGGCCGCATTATAGGTCAGCTGCAGTTTATTAAATTTTTTTTTTTTATAATTAATATATAAACATAGTAGAAGTATAAGGTATAAATCTTTTAGAGTTGAACTCCTTGCATGCAGTGCGAAATATGCATGGGAATGCATAGTATATTATTTTACGAATCAGTTTCTTGATTCGGTTGCACTTAGAGAATTCTTGACCTCAGGCTATGATGAAAGTAATCCGGAATCACCAACTCGCCAACACAACATTAAAACAAGAATCGGATATATAAAAAAAAAAAATCGCACTAATTTATATTAAATTTTGACACAATCATTCCTAATTTAATTGAACCGGAAAACTGAAATTTGGTCCGAATCATATAAAGAGATAAATCTTAACTAAGTTGATAACGAAATTAGATTGCTCTTGCCTTCGTATATTAATTAATTGATAGTTGATATGACATCGCTTTTCTAATAGAGAGGTGTAATTTTGTGGAAAACAAATTTATTTTTATAATGTTATCATGAATTAGAACTCGATTTCCTCTCAAATGGGCTTCACCCTCTAGAAAATTAAACAAATTTATACGTGATAAAGACAATCTAATTTCACTCATTTTAAATAGGAATTTTTCTTAATTTCCAATTAAATTTTTAAATCAAAAAAATTATTAAATGATTTAAAAGGGAAGAATTATTTTTCTTTTTTTATATAAAGGTAATAATTTAGCTACACAAAAATTGATTTAAAGAACAAATTCCGTCAGGTATCTAAAACAAAAAAAATTATATTTAATGCAATTAATGAAAATAAACAAAAGAATATATTTATTTTTTTAATAATTTAATTAATATTAAATTTATTTATATATATTTTGATAAAATTTCAACTCGTTAATTAGCCCGGTATTGAACCAAACTTCTCGGCGTTTTTCATTAAAATAAAAATCATAACTTCTGTGATTGGAATATCATATAAAAGGGATTTAAAAAGGACATATAAATGGAATTTCTTCTTAAATTAGAACCTTGGAAGGGTGGAAATAGATAGAGATATGTAATTTGGGGGAGTGCTGATAGATTGCTACGTCTGGGCTTAAGGAAGAGTCTGGGTAAAAGCGTTCCTTGTTCGTGTACTACACGTATCAAAAGTAAGTAAAATATTCCTAGGTTTAGTAATTTAGATCCCTAGAAATTTCCTTTTCTTGTCTAGAGAATGTTTACTTACTTTTGGTAAGCAGTATGTTTAGCTCCGAACCCTGCCAGGCTTACGTAGTGTAGATCTGGCTGGTAGGGGTTCAAAATTTTGAAAAAATCTACTCTGAGGATTGGTAAGAAAAAAAATACTCGGTTTGAAAAATTTTATGTTGGAATTTATTTTAACGTTTCATTGAAATAAGAATAGAAAGAGAGGCTTGAAAAAAACTTCAATGCGATTTTTTTTATAATCGAAAATGATTGGCGTATATAATAAAGAACGGTCAACTCAGAGATTTTTTTTGTACAATAAATTATTTTTTGAATACAGACTACTTTTTTTTAGATATTATTTTAATAATTATCTCACCTTAGGTTAGGTATTTTCCTAGAAAATCTCGTTATATACAAGGAATTATAGAAAATTTCCAATAATCAACGTTTTTTTTTGTATTAATAAAGCAATAGAAATTAACATTGGGATAAATGTAAACTAAATACGCATAATGCAAATGTTACATCAGTAATATCAGATTATCTGTGGTAATAGATAGGCACGAGATACGTTTGACAAATTGTCAGATTATGTAGTTTAAATAAGAAACAGACAAGTTCGGCGATTGATTATCGAATGGCAAATTGCAAAACCATTTAGGCCATTAAAAATGTAATTTTCGTTTAATGATTTAATTACCATTTTATTTTATTAAAAAAAAACAATATTAAAAAAAAAAATTGTAATACCGTTTGAAATATTACCAAAATTTTATTGGTAAAAAAAAAGAGAATAATTAAGGATTTAAAAAAAAAGAAAAGGGTTATCTTGTAGCTAACGTAAATTTAATAAATTATTCTGGAAATCAACTTCAGGATTTACTCTGAAACCCCTTAATCCTTTATTCCTTTGGGCAATAATTTATTTTACCATATATATCACAAATGTAGAATTCATAAATAATTTAACATACCACAAATATAGGGATAAGCCGGTAGATTACTTATTTCAAAAATTTTCAATTTACCTATAAAAGAATTTATATAAATTTAAAAAGGGGATTTGAAATATTATTGGATTAGTGGGTGGGGGAGCACTGGTACCCGGGCCTTAAGTAGTCAGTCAATATATCGTTTAAGATAAAAAAAAAAATATTTCTTTTTATTTGATTATCTGAACTCGGACCAGGACAATGAATTCAAGGCAAGAGTGGGTCTAGATCGGTAGGGGAGGATATTAAAATTAAATTACTAATTAATAAAAAATAATTATCGCGGGATCGACAAATGATAAAGATGAGAAAAAAAAATAAAAGTATAGTCTTAATTGGATGCAACACGAAATTTTTTTTTCGTTTGAGGTCTTTTTTGACCATTTAGAATTGATTGGTAATTAATTGAATTGATAGAAATAATTGGGAGGGGAAGCGAACCCTAAACTCTAGTACAAGAAGCGAGAACTCTACGATTATGCTACGGTTCAGGAACAGCTCTGTTCTTAGAAATAAAAGACATTTTTTGTCTTAAATCGTGGTTTATTTTAGCAAATAATAATACAAAATGTGTATTTTAGTTAAAAGAAAACACACTAGGTTTAGAAGTTTTATTTTGGTTTATCTACATTTCTATATTAAAACATAAACCAAAAAACTTCTTTAGCTATTGTGAAATTATTTTAATTTACTAGTGCCTACGGTGGATTCTTTGGATCATATAACAGTTAGTGTTCATTGTTCAAAGCGAACGCATCTACCCTATGACGGATGCTGAATTAGCAGCCGAAACGTTTTATTTTAATGTAATTAATAACACAATTTTTGTATTATTATTTGCTCAAATAAACCAAGAATTAAGGCAAAAAACATGTTTTTTGTTTCTAATAACGATAATCGTGAAAGTCTAAATCAATTAATCAAAACTCTGTTTATAAAAAAATATAGGTCCATAAATATTAAAAAACGCTATACCTACTTGACTATTAATAGACCCCTGGTTAATAATGATTAGGACTTTTCTTTTCTATTACAGGGGGTGTATTCATGGGCGTAACTAGGGGGGTCCCGGCCCCCCCCCCCAGAAAGGTCCCGACTCAAGAAAAATTGAGTCAATATGGGACCTTTCAGGCGCCCCGGATGATAGCTGGTCCCATGCCCCCCCCCCTCTCCGCTCCCAGCCAAATTTCCTAGTTACGCCTATGAGTGTATTAGGGTCGGGTCGAAACATGATTTTCAGCCGAAACCGAAACTGAATTTCGGCTTCACTTTTAGTTTCGGTCGAAAACGTAACCGAAACTGAAACTTGATTTAAACTTTTTCTTAAAATTTCTTATACAAAATTCATATCATTTTAATTAAATTTTCCCTCGTGACTCAAACAATGTTGCGAAAATCATTCGGCCTTTTTTATTTTAGGTGCGAATCTCATTCGAATCCCATCTTTTCAAACTCAGATTTCGGCCAGGCAGAAGTTTTACCTGATTTTTGGTCGAAACTGGCCGAAACCGTAACCGAAACTTCGGTCGGTTTCTAATTTTTTTTAATTAATCAACCGATTGATAAATTATTTTCATTCTCTCTCTGCGGCTCGTTTTTAATGATTTTTTTAAAAATATAAAATGGAAACAAGATTTAAATAATATCTCAAAAAGTAAAATTATAATTCATTTTTAGGAACAAATTTTGTATTTAGTTAGTTTTTATTTACAAGTCAAGTGACTGCAACTCCTGATGAAGACTACAGTAATAGTGGTTTATTTTTATTTCTAAATTTTTACTATTTTATATAATGCTTAACATATTTTGATGTTAAATTTTTGAATGAAAAATATCTTTTTACGGGTTTATTTTTTAAAATTCATCTTTGCATTCATATTTATAAAAAAATATATTAATTAATTATTATAGGCTAATAATTTTAATAGACTTGGGTATTTTGGTTGGTTGGATTTGAAGAAGCTCTATCTATTACAAATTAAATGACACTATTTTTTTTTTTGTTTTTTGTTTTTCATTTTTTCCGCGCGTCATATTAAATGTTTGCGTAGAGTCGCAACTTTAATTTAATCTTAACCTTCTCGAGATGCTTTAGAATTCTCATTAATTAGTCCACTTTGGAAAGCACACTGTTTTAGTTTTTTGCATGTCACATTTTTTTTTTTTTTTTTTACAATTATCAATTTGAAATAGATTAATAAAAAAATATTATAAATTTTAAATAGCCAGTCCGTCAAAGATTTTTTTTATGAATATAAATAAGGTGTTAAAATTATTAAAAAAACAATTTTACATAAAATCAAAATCTACATAAAAATCAATCAGCCTTTCTATAAAATTAGTTTGGAATTATTTTTTTAAATTTAATACTGTGAATTCCTCTTAATTGGGACACAAATTGGCATAATAATGCGTCACGATTAAACAGCTTTTTCAATAGATCGAATTTGCTCTAAATTTTCTATTATAATATTCATATCTCGGTATTTTTTAATATTAAAGGAGTGAAATAAGCATTTCTGAGAGAGGATAGAATAGAATAGAACCAGTTTTCTAGCACGTAAAATTCTCTGATCTGGGCTAAATATGTGAGAACGATTTGGAAATATCTAAAATAGTCTTCTTCTTCTTCTTTCCTTGCCTTATTCCCGCAGTGTAAAGTCGGCAGAATGGGTTCTTGGAAGAATTGGGAGCGGAAGAAATAGAACAGACCGGCCCGTCACACGGTCTGACGCCTGTTGATATTTATTCTGTTAGCAACGATTCTTATAGTCGGTGGGCAATCCAATTCAATTTGAGATTGTCTGATCATATAAACCAATAATAATGCTCGATTATTGTTCGATGTCGAGATTTTGATGGAAACATTTGTTTTGAGGTTCCTAAGTCCAAATTAGTCTGTGTTAAGCAATTTTATGCTGAAAGAAATTAGCTAAGAGATTGAAATTTTATATTAAAGTTAGGTATCCACACGGGCAGTTGAAATAAGCTTTTTAACGGTCAGTCAAAAAGTACTAGAACTTTACTGAAGTACTTTTTCAGTTGTTTTTTTGAATTCCTCAAAACTGGCTGTAATAAAATTCATAAATCAACTATTTTTCAGATGCTCTTTAAAAAGTATATCAGTAAAATTTTTCGTGAAAATTGTTAGAAGTACACTTTACTAATGTAATATTTCAGATTTTTCAAAATCATTTTTCGGCTCTTCCTTCCATAGAGGCAATGTTAAATCCCTATGGAGATTCTCATGTAAATTTCAATTCAAAAACCCTTTGGAACTTTTTACACATTTAAAAAATTTTTTTCCAATTATGAATTTTTTTTATTTATTTAGTATTCTCTATTATGTATAAAATAAACAAATGTGAGAATAAAATTTTGAAAATAACCATAGTTTATTTCAAGCAGTCAACATTTAAAATACAATTGAAATACACAGGAAATTTTGAACCTCTCGGAATTTAAATATATCTCAACACAAAAAATCTGGTGTGACAGCATAGTACTCTTACTTTCGGTAATTTAAAGTTGTGTACTGGGCGGATTTTTATATTTGAAATCAAAGTTCACAGAATCAATAGCTGTATTTAATATAAATAAACAATTATAACTTAAAAAAAAAACTTTTATTTAATTTCATTTTGAATATATTCCGCTTAATTGAGTCAGGCAAGATCAAGACTAAGCTGTTCTGTTTAACCGATTGTTTTCTTCAGTTATTTATTTTGTTCTCAGAATTTGAAGTGAGATTCTATTTAAAAAAAAAGGTCAATTAAATATTCTAACAATTCTTACGAATGAATAAGTAACCATTAAAAGAAGTTATATATTAAAATCTCTCGAAATAATTATTTATAAATCGATTTAATGAAAGAAATAAAGAATCAGAGCCCATTATTAATTCATTTGAACAACGATTCGAAAGAGAAAAATAAGATTAGGCCTTAGTAAATGTAATATTTGATTATTATCAAAATAAATAAAAAGCGCAGTTGAACAAAATATAATTGTATGTCAGGCTTTTCTTTTGAAAATAAATGATCTCATTATAATTCATTTACTATCTATCTTTCTTAGTAGGTTTATTTTTTTATCTTGTTTTACTTTAAAAAAATAAAAAAAACGCATGTTAACTCGCGTTTCGATGTTTCTTATCAATTGGTAATTAATTCTTGCTTGAGACTTGAAGAGTTTTTGATGTCATAACTCGAATGTGCCCCAGATTACATTAGCCAGGATAGAAAACGAAGAATGGATTTTTTGTCTGATCAATAAATAAATAGTTGCTTAGAAAATAAGTTTTCTAGGCTACTTTAAGTCTATTATTCCAAACGTTGGCTAATAAAGAAAGAAATTTTATGGATTATATTGTAATGCTAGAATGGCGAGAGGAAATCACAAAGGAAAAAGAATCTAATATTCATAGATAGGCGTAGGAAAATCATTTCGGTGGCGGTAATCAACCCCACCTCCTTTGAACTCATCCTTTCCTGTCAAAAGAACTTTAGCTGCCTATTCGTTTTTAATAAAAAATAATACAGAAGAGCCGAGACTTTTATTTATTATACTTATTTGTGTAAAACTGACATTTTTTTATAAATGGCCATCGTATTTGAGGTAATGTCCTTTTCCATCTCCAAAAAAAAAAAAAAAAAAAAAAATGAAAAATCAAAATATCGTGGAGTAGTTGAAGGTGCAAAAATGGAGGTCAATAAAAATATTTACTTACTAGAAATTAAAAATCCGGCGTGACTGGTTGCACAGCACACAACTTTCACTTACCCATTGGCGGATCCAGAGGTGTTTTTTTTCTTAATTTCGGTAATTTAAAGGCGTATTCTGTACTTGTTTGCCAGTAAATATAAATCAAATTTTTAAGTATTAATTTTTAAAATTTTACATTAAAAATACATTTTTTTTTAAATCTCAGGGGGGTAATTACCCCCTTTACCCCCAGCCCCTTGTATCCGCCCTTGCTCTTACCTTTGGTAATTGAAAATTATGTTCTGTCCTTGTCACGCCAGATTTTTTGTGTCAACATATAATTTAGTTTTCGCCGATATGAAAATGTAAAATTTATAAATATGGGAAAATATTTATATTTTATTACCATGTCAACCATTTCTCCTCTTTCCTATGAACAATTTTAAGAGCAAAATGAGAATATATATTTTAAAGAGCATCTAAAAATCTATGAATTTTAATTAAAATCATTAGAAACAAATCAAAATCAGAAAAAACTTAAAAAGTGTATCAGTAAAGTACTAGTACTTTTTGACCGCTTTTGTTCAAAAGCATTGTGTTTGGTCCCAAGGGGGTACCGAACTTAATTATAAAAATTCAGCCTCCTGTATCTTTTCGTACTTGAGATATTTTGTTCACAGACGGACCATTTTGCCGAAACCACTTTTTTGAATTCAGGGATCTCAAAACATGTATTTCCATCAAAATTTCGACATCGAATTTATGACATGAACCCAATACTTTCTATCCTCTCCATATATATTACATATATATAAGTAAGAGAAAGTAAAAAGAATTTAAGTTAAAAATAAATACGAAAAAAAAAATATAAAATTTCAATTTTATTGTCTTTTTCGGAATTTACACCATGTCCCTATTGGTCTAAATTAATTAGGAGACCATATAATTTAGAATCGCAAAAAATGGGACGCGAGAGGAGGATTTAAATCAAAAGTTGGCTCACAATTATATTTACTGTACTTTTTTGAAATAATTTCAACACTAATTATTTAAAATTTTATTCCAAAAAAAGATTTTTATATTCAAAATGATTTTAAAAAAGTTTAACTTTACTTAGGTATTTATTAATTTAATTAACGCAACTAATAAATTTTCTAATTTATTTTGTATTTGAAGAGTTTAAACTATTCTAAGATTTTAGTTAGCCAAGTGAACCAAACTCAATTGATGGCAGAGTGAGAAGGGATGGAGTTCAAAATAACAGGATTCACTTAAAATAAGCTCATTTCTCTAACTTTGTTCACTCTGGGAAAGAACATTCCGGTGGACATAGACCCCATTTGACCGCAAAGTCTTTCTTTTTTTTACGAAAAATATTTATTTATTTTCCTTAATTAAACTTGTAATTAATCGGATACGGAACTTGTTTAAGTTTCGCTTGTCTCAAAATAAAATCTACTAGGGTAGGAAAGTGAATGATAGATGGACCCTGTTATGCAATGGTGTGTCAAAGACCAAACATCGAGTTTTGAGAAAATTTTTGTTTACATTAGATTATATATAATTTTTCTTGTCAATTGTGCAAGTAACATTAAATATAAATTTTTTTAGGACATATTTCATAAAAAATACTATTAATTAAAGCATTTGAAACAATATTCCGTGCTTAACTCAATTTTGAATTTTTGGTCTTTGACACACCATTGCATAACAGGGTCCAGATTTAGAGATAGAAGACTCTAATCATAAGGATTTTTACTTTCTCTTACCTATATAAGAACGAAAAGAGCTAGGATGTTGAAATTTTATATTTAAGTTAGCCATCACTCTGGCACATGACAGGTAGCTTTTGAACAAATTCGGCCGAAGAGTACTAGTACTTCATTGATGTACTTTTTCAGTTTTTTTCTATTTTCTCAAAATTCGCTCCAACGATTTTCATTAAAATTTAAAAATCAATTATGTTTTAGATTCTCTTTAAAATGTATATATGCCCTTAAAATCTTTTGAAGTACACTTTACTCTTGTACTTCATAAGAAAAAAAAAATAGGAGAAATGGTTGCTATGGTAACAAAATATACGTTTATAAATTTTATATCTTAAATTCTAATATATCGGCGGAAACACAAAACACAAAAAATCTGGTGTGACAAGCACGTGTGTCAGATTTTTATTTTTTTGCCATATATAAATTTTTCACTCTCTTCCACCTTATTCCAGGAATTTTTTCATTCTTAAAATTTCTTAATATCATCGAACAACTATAGTAAATGAGAATATAAAAATTTTTGATTGATTTTCCGAAGTTTGAGATCAAAACAAGCAGCTTGTGTGAGTGCAGTGATTGATAGCAACAAATTCAGGCTTTCAGATAAGAAATCAGAACCATATTAATAGTTAAAGAAAGAAAGTCAAGTTGTTAGTCATCAATTTACAAGGCGAACAAAATACGAACATACAAACACACCACAAAAATAGACTTGGAAAGGTTGAATTTTATACAAGTGAAAACTTCTTGTGTAAACAATTTTCACTGGACAGTTAATGTCTGATCCGTCACGCCACGCTACTCAAGAAACAGACAGCTATACTTTGTTTCACTTGTTTCTATTAATGTTTTTAATCTATAATATTTGTATTAATAATTAAGAAGCAATTAGCTTATAATCCTGAGTTAAGGCGGAATAGGAGCGTAACACCTACGCATGTTTTTCCCGCTAAGATGGCGTTGTGTGTCATTAAAAGTATGCCCAAAAAATCAAGTAATTCAAAAATTTGCCAAGAGATGTCAGAATGGTAGGTATTAATATTTAATGCATTTGGTTGATTTTCATTGATCTTTTAACAATAAATACTTTTTAAATGTTATTATATATTATGTATCTATACTATTATATAAAAGACAATCTCTGTCTGTCTGTCTGTCTGTCTGTCTGTCTGTCTGTCTGTCTGTCTGTCTGTCTGTTTGTAACGCATAGACTCCGAAACTACTGGACCGATTTTCATGGAGTTTTTTTTAATGGGTAGGGAATTTTCCGGGGGTGGTTTTAGGCTATCATTATATCGAATTAGGGGTAGGGAACCCCCCTTTTTGGGGGTTATCAATTACCCCATAGCAAAGCATTGGAAAACAGGATCTAACTCGCTTTATGAAAAATATATTTATCAAATCTTTAAAATGAAAAATAAAAACCTTCCTCCCCCTAACAATTCGACATTTGAAAAGATTTTTCCGCTCTGCGCCCCCCCCCCTAAAATTTTATTTTTTTTATTTTTCATTCGATTTTAATAAAATTTAAAATGACGCTTTCTTAGGGTGTAAATAATTGAAAAATGGTATTTTAGACCCCAGAAAGTTCAATCACCCCCCTGCCCCCCCCCCTGAAATTTATTTTTCATTCGATTTTAATAAAATTTAAAATGTTGCTTTCTTAGGGTGTAAATAATTGAAAAATGGTATTTTAGACCCCAGAAAGTTCAATCACCCCCCTGCCCCCCCTGAAATTTATTTATTTTTCATTCGATTTTAATAAAATTTAAAATGTGGCTTTCTTAGGGTGTAAATAATTGAAAAATGGTATTTTAGACCCCAGAAAGTTCAATCACCCCCCTGCCCCCCCCCTGAAATTTATTTTTCATTCGATTTTAATAAAATTTAAAATGACGCTTTCTAGGGTGTAAATAATTGAAAAATGGTATTTTAGACCCCAGAAAGTTCAATCACCCCCTGACCCCCCTAAAATTTATTTTTCATTCGATTTTAATAAAATTTAAAATGTTGCTTTCTTAGGGTGTAAATAATTGAAAAATGGTATTTTAGACATAAGAAAGTTCAATCACCCCCCTGCCCCCCTGAAATTTATTTTTCATTCGATTTTGATAAAATTTAAAATGACGCTTTCTTAGGGTGTAAATAATTGAAAAATGGTATTTTAGACCTCAGAAAGTTCAATCACCCCCCTGCCCCCCCCCCTGAAATTTATTTTTCATTCGATTTTAATAAAATTTAAAATGTTGCTTTCTTAGGGTGTAAATAATTGAAAAATGGTATTTTAGACCTCAGAAAGTTCAATCACCCCCCTGCCCCCCCTGAAATTTATTTTTCATTCGATTTTAATAAAATTTAAAATGTTGCTTTCTTAGGGTGTAAATAATTGAAAAATGGTATTTTAGACCCCAGAAAGTTCAATCACCCCCCTGACCCCCCCTGAAATTTATTTTTCATTCGTTTTTAATAAAATTTAAAATTACGCTTCCTTAGGGTGTAAATAATTGAAAAATGGTATTTTAGACCTCAGAAAGTTCAATCACCCCCTGCCCCCCCCCCTGAAATTTATTTTTCATTCGATTTTAATAAAATTTAAAATGTTGCTTTCTTAGGGTGTAAATAATTGAAAAATGGTATTTTAGACCCCAGAAAGTTCAATCACCCCCCTGCCCCCCCCCTGAAATTTATTTTTCATTCGTTTTTAATAAAATTTAAAATTACGCTTCCTTAGGGTGTAAATAATTGAAAAATATATTAATCAAATATTTAAAATAAAAAATAAAAACTCTTTTTCATAATTAATTAAAATACATTTATCTGGACAACTCTTAGTCATATCCTGAGACGCCGCCCGCCAGGGCTAGGGGGTAGGGTTGCCGAAGGCAACCCTACCGCAGCTAGTCTTTTATAAAAGCATAAAAATATATAAATATAGACCAGATATACCCTATTAGGGGATCTGCTGTTAGACTAGCCTGCCATCTATTGCAAGAATGCTGAACTAATTTGACATTTGATTTTTAAATAAATCATCTAAGATTATTTTCAAAATTTCTTAATTAATATGTGATTAATAATAAAAATTATAGCTCTATGTCCCAATAATCTCTTTTGAATTTAATTCATTTAAAAAAAAAACCGCATTGAAAAATTCCTTATAATAGTCTAGTTTTTTTTTTTTTTTTTAACTACGTTTAGACGTCGCTCCTGAACCCCCTTAAAAACAACTCGAGTTCAAATCACCTCATGGCAAAAAATATTTATTTGAGGAATGAAACGAGAAGCCACCTCACTATTATTCACTCGAGAAGCCACCTCACTATTATTCACTCAGTATAAAGACAATATATTTCTATTTTCTAAAAATATATTTATAGTCTAAAGGTATAATGCGACTCTTTGTAAAGATTTTTTTAAATTATTTAAGGAAAAATGGCTTTCTACCTAAAATAGGTCTCCGAATCCTGAGCTAGACTATTTACGTTATATCATACTTTTTAAGCTACTTAAATTACTTAATAAGCTAGTTTATGAATTTGATTTCACAAACTGGGTATATTAACATTCATGCACGACAGTATATGAAAAACGATTGAAAATTCATATTTTGTTACAGTGTATCAAACAATGTGTGAGTTGAAAATAATTAAGAAATAATCTATAAGCTTATTTCTGGATTCATATCTCTGTAAATAATAAAGCAAGTACAAACCCTTAAGAAAGAATAACTAAATGTTTTTTTTTTTTTTTGAAAATAAATTAATCAATCATTTTCTTTAATAAAAGTTATATTGAACAAAAAAAAAAAGTGTCTAAGGATAGATTTGTCATTTTTTTCGATCAATTGAAACGCGATGTTCTTAGTTAGACATTCGTAGATATAATTGATAGCAGTAGAACGGTCATTGGTTTTGTTTGTTCACCTTCCTTTAAAAAAAAAGAGCAGGACAGGTTGGTGCAAAATGGGCCAAAAGGACCAAGAGAGAGCCCTTGTGAAATGACCGAGGAGTGACAGTGTAATCTGAAATGGGCATTCCAAAGGCCAAGTGAGCTAGAGTATTATATAGCAACACAAGACACCTCTTGGGAAAAAAAGAAACACCGAGTGCCAATCCATTAAACCACCAACTCACATATTTCTTTATTTATTGATCTAGAAATTACTAAATATGATTGGAATTACAGTATAAAAAAAAAGACTTTATATTTTAATTTGTTTTGCTCTGGTTACTATCGATTCTCTTTCAATCAAAAGATTCTCCTATTCAAACAAACTAGTTTATAGTTGGTAAATTTCTATAAAGAAAAGCTGTTGAATCAAACCATCTACTAACTGATTTGACATTTGGGCTAACTTATTAAATACATTATGAATTTATAATGAAAAAGGGAGAGATGTGTAATTTATTTGAAACAAAACTATATAAAAGACTTTTGTCTTTAAACTTTATAATGGTTTATTAATTTACAAACAAAATATAAATACTTAATTAAATTTGACTTATCTTGTAATAAATTAATTTTTTTTAAATAAACATTTTAATTAAATGTATAAATTAGAGTCATTGGTAAACTATACGTAGAAAAAAATTAAATTTGATAAAATTTGAAGTGAGAGAATTTGACTACTATGAAGGACCTCACACTGAATATATATAATTCGCTAATGTCCGTCCGTCTGTCTATTATTATTATGGGAATTTTTAATTATATCCCACATTTTGTTATTAATTATTTATTAAAAATATAAATATTGTCAAAGTTTCGACTGATAATTCTGCTGTCGTTTTCAAGTACTGTACACTTGGTCTGAGAGAACTGTATGGTGGTCTAAAATTGAAAATTCCCATAATATTAATAATACAAACCACAAAGGCTTTGATAAACACGTCCGTCTGTCTGTCACGCTCTATTTGGGCATCTTCCCGTTGGTATTTCAAAACAAAATTTTATATGCTTAAAGAATCACCTAGGAAAATTATTTTCGTCTCGAAATTCTTGACTTTTTGTGTTATTAATTTTTGAAGTTACGATTTCTCCCATAGGAAACGTAGGAAGAAGATATTAAAATGAAAAAGAAATTTATGCATTCTTTGCAATATTATTGAATGTTAAAGAAAAGCTCTTCTCTTCTTATATAAAAATATTTCAATTTAATAAAAATTAATAATATTAAATTTTATTATTTATATTAAGATGAGTTTAAAGGAAATTTTATTTTAAAATTATTTTCATATTTCATTATCTTTGCAAAACCTTAGTGTGTAAACATCGCATAAATAAATCTATTTATTTAAAATGTGTTTATTAAAGCTTTTGTGGGAATTTATTATTATAGACCACATTTTGTTATTAATTATTTATAAAAAACATAAATACTGTCCAATGTGCTTATTCTGCAATCGAAACGCTGTACAGTATTTATATTTTTAATAACTAATTAATAATAAAATGTGGGATATAATTAAAAATTCCCATAATAATATTAATCTATTAATAATAAAAAATGGCTCCTCCGGGGAGGCCTCCTAAAAGAGTCAAGTTGGACTCTAAGAATGCTGCTAGAGAGAGAAAGAGAAGGCAACGTTCTCTAGAAGAATATAGAAAAAACATTTGTTGCAAATCCCGAGACACAGCCCGCCAGGGCCTAGGCACTAGGCCCCCCGAAATAGGGCCCCGCGCCTAGTAAATAGGCAAAAACGCTTTGCTCATGAGAAGAAACTTCAAAATGATATCCACTTCATGAAAATAATAAACAAAAATGGCATATTTTGTATTATAAGATTTTTTAGAAATAAGTTAAGATTTCTATTTTATAACCTTCTCTAAAATCGAATTTATTCTTGTTCTTTCTACGCCTTAATCTTGCGGTGCGGGGTCGGCGGAATGGGTTTTTTGTGACTGAAAGAAATAGAACAGGCCGACCCTTCTCACGGCCTGACGCTTAATATGAAAAAGGGAAAAAAGACTGACATAAAGGAAAGAAAGAAATGCCAGCCTTAGCTGGGGTAATTCGTGGTCGCTATCCACTTACTCACTAGAAGTGAGCATCTGAGTGTAAAAATAAGAATATATTAATTTAGTAATTTTAGTCACTTTAATTTTGAGTAGTGAATTGAAAAAAGACCTGAAAACTAAAAACTCTGGTGTGACTGGTTGCACAGCCCACAACTTTCTCTTCCCTTCGGTAATTGAAAGATGTGTTCTGTCACACCTGATTTTTTGTGACGACATATATTTAATTTCCTTCAGTAAACTCTATTTTAGATAGAATTCAAGGAAAATTTTTATATTTTGTTATCATGAAAACATTTTTTCTCTTTCCTGTGAAGTATATAAGTGTGCTTCAAACAATTTTGAGGGCAAAATGAAAATATACATCTTAAATAGCATCTAAATGAATTTTAATCAACATCGTTAGATGGCGAAAGTTGAGAAAATCGAAAAAACTAAAAAAGTACATCAGTAAAGGACTAGTACTTTTTGGCTAATTTTGTTCAAGAGCTTTACTTGCCAGGGGTCAATTAGTTAATTAAACTTACATATAAAATTTCAACCACCTAGCTCTTTTCGTTCTTGAGATATTTGGTGTATAGACAAACAGGCAGACCAGTTTGTGGGACCCACAAGGACCTCAAAAGAGGGTATTTGCATCAAAATCTTGACATCGGATTTTGACATAAAACCAATACTTCATCTCTCTACATATTAACATATTAGTAAGTAAATCTACGGTAGATTAATACTTGGTGTGGTAGTTGGAATTTTTTGAAGTACAAAACAATTTCCACATCGTTTAAGTATTAATCTACGGTACATTTACTTATAGAACACTGGACTACACTATTATTGTTTTAATAATTAACATATTAGTATGAATATATAGGTAAGAGAAAGCAAAAAGTAAATATAAACATTTCGTAAGTCATTCCCGAATTTTTTTTAAGTAGAAATATTTTTTTGAACTGGAGTATAATCAAACTCTAATCAGGACTATTGTTGAATTTAATTGAAAACACAATATACTTTGGCTTGAAGGAGCGTCATATATAGAAAAATTTCAAAGTGAAATAAATTTGATGAATATAATAAAAAAAAGAGGCATTTCTATTTTGTATCCTAGTCACATATTATTCCGGGTGTATAAATTTCCACTTCCATTCAGATGATAAAAAATTAAAGTGGGCGACTTATAGATATAGGCTACATGTTGCGGCATCTTGTTATTGAAGTTAAAGATATCCAACAAGTGTTTAAATTGTTTTCTACGAAAACAAAAGATTAATCTTAAAAGTTTTCCACATGTGCTTTTACACTGGTGCAGGAACGTTTTCTACATTGGAAAGAGTATTTTGATGGTTGGGGCGGGTGGAGGGGGGCGGGGGGGAGTGAATTTTACTCATGTTCACAAATTGCTCAACTTTTCAGAAGGTTGTGTGTCTCTCTTCTCTCTGTATTAAGAGAGTTAATGACTATCCACCGAAAACTTACAATGAAAAAAAAAAGAAAGAGAGAGAAAATGTTTTATCAAAATAATATGAAAAATAAATAAATAAACATTTTTTTTTTTTTTTATACCTTCCGAAAGATCGAAGAGAGTTTTTTTTTTCTTTACTAATCCGTTCGCTCTTAAAAAATTCCTCAAACATGACAAAAGAATTTTAGATATTTAATCTAAAGAATTTTTTGGTAAAGATTGTTCATAGCTAATTTTGTTTGGAATTTTTATTCATTCTAATTTGATTAAATAACTCTAATATTTTGTTTAAATCAAAAAACAAAATAATTTTATTTTTTCTTATCTATATACAGTATGTGTATATATAGAGAGAAAGTTTTGCGATCATGTTAAAATTTCTCTAACCCTGGTCGTACACGAGGACATTTTTTAAGCAATTTCTGGCGACATTTCTGGCTCCATAAAAATGTCTTGAAAAAATGGCCTGAATTTCTAGCTTGAAAAAAAAACCTGTCATACACGAGGACATTTGTATTTTTGGGGCCAATTCTGCGCAGAAAAGTGCGCAGTTTGAAAATTTAAACTGACAGCTGAATCAAAAACTTTTTAGGTTAAAACTATAAGAGGCCCTTAATATATATAGAAATATATATTTATTAATAAAAAAAATATATAGACATACCTCATTTGGAAAAAAATAAGCTAAGAATTGTTTTTTAATATCTTTACAAAGGATTTTTGGTTTCTTTAGGTAAATAATAAATATTATATGCACAATGAAAATTTTATTTATTTAAAATTTTGTAAATCATTAAACTAAAATGTATTTTTATATTATAAAGAAACGAAAGCATTCATATAAAATATAACTTGATTGTGATTTCCAAGTCTGAAGATTATGGTTTATAACCATCTGAACTGAATGTTCAGTCGAAAAGAAATCTGCAACCAAAAAACTACCGTGTTTTATTTTATTAACTATCAGCATCTCAGTTCATCATAAAAAACACTTCCACAATATAAATTTAAATCATAATTGTTTGTGCAAATCCATCTAAAATAAATATTTTAGTTATTATCAAAGATTATATTCCAAATGAAAATTTAAATAAATAATAGTTATTTAAAACAAAGTATTCATTTACCTTATATTATAATATAAATATATAATCTAGATATTGCTCTTCTTTTATTATAAACTATAATTTCCAAAAAAGAACTGCAAAAAAATATATTTTTATTAATTATTATATTCCAAGTAGAAATTTAAATAAATAATAATGGAATTTAATAATAATTTAATTTAATAATTAATTCTTACCTTAATTTTATTTTCCAAATAAGGTGTGTCTATATATTTTATATTTTTATGAAAATTTGACAATATAATTATTTTAAAGATCTGTCAACTGCTGTCAAAAAGTGAAAAATTCTAGGTTATGATGACAACAAATTTCCAAAAAGCGGTGTTGCCAGATATGGTCGATTTACTGCGCACCCTCTTTGCGTCGAATTGGCCCAAGAAAATAGAACACGGGCTATTTTTCTGGCGCGATCAGACAACTTTTCGTCATACACGGAGACATTTTCTTGACCGAGAAATGTCTTCAAACGGCCATTTTCGACGCGTTTGCGTTTGTGCGCATTCTGATTGCGCCGATTTGGCCCGAAAAAATAGAACAAACATTTTTTTTCAAGCCAATTCCAATTCCAATTCCATTTTTGCTGTCATACACGAAGACATTTTTATGGAGCCAGAAATGTCCCCAGAAATTGCTTAAAAAATGTCCTCGTGTACGACCAGGGTAAGATTTTGTTGGATATATGGAGATTGAGGTCCCCTGAGTCTAAAAAAGAGGGTCTCGCAAATTGATCTGTGTGTCTGTTTGTGTAGACATTTTTAAACATGAAGGAAATGAGCTTTCAGGTTGAAATTTTATATTTAAGTTAGGTATTTTCCTAAGGCATGAAAATAAGCTTTTGTACAAAATCGGCCAAAAAATACTAGTACTTTACTGATATACTTTTTCAGTTTTTTTTTTGGATTTTCTTAAAATTCGTTCCAAAGGTTTTGTTTAAAATTCATTAATCAATTATTTTTTACATGCTCTTTAAAATATATGTTTTCATTTTGCCCTTGAAATCTTTTGGAGCACACTTTACTCTTGTACTTCATAGGAATTGAAAGTTAGGAGAAATCGTTGCCATGGTAACGGTGTTTTAAATGTTTTCCCAATTTGGTTAAAATTCATACATCAACTATTTTTTACATGCTCTTTAAAAAATTTGAATTAATTTCGATTCAAAAGGATGTCCCCCTTTGGAACTTTTTACACATTTAAAAAAAATTTTTCCATTTTTGTATTTATTTAGGAATCTCTATTGTGTATAAAATATCCAAATATGAGATTAAAATTTTGTAAAATAACCATAGTTTATTTCAAGTATTCGACATTTAAAATACACAGAGCCTATGGAAATTTTGAATCAATTGATTTTTTACTTTTTTTACTTATGAAATGCAATTGGTCAAGATAACTAATTTGCTGTGGAAACTAAATATATCTCGACACAAAAAATCTGGTGTGACAAGCACGGTGCTTACCGAAGGGTTGTATGCTATGCTCCAGTCATACCAGATTTTTTTTGTATTTGTTTTAATTATACTCTACTAACATCCAATAGTAGATCTTATTATTTCAAAATTAAAGTGAAAATTTGGTCTTTTAGTTACAATAATTTTTGTTAAAAAAAAAAATATATAAATTTTGAATAATTTATACAAATTAAAATTTTACATTTCATTATTTTTTTATTAAGTCATACTCTAAAAAAAAATACAATGAGTGGGAGGAGGAAATAATTCATCCAAATTTAATGCAAATGACTAAAAAGAATTCATCATTAAAATGCATAAAATTTAATTTTTTTTTTTTTATTTAATATTTATTCATGGATTTTTTTTTGTAATAATTATTTTAAATTATAACATATTATATTAATTAAAACATATTATAAATCAGATTAATTAATAAAAAAAAATCTAATCTTAATTAAAAGATCATTAATGATTAATTTATTGATATTTTGCATTTATTGTGTTGTTAAATAATTAAATGAATTTCTCCTGCATGGATGGGTACGCAATTGAAGAGTAAGCGCATAAATCGGGATACTCGTATAATATAATTTAAAATAAATAAATATTAGCGATTATTATAAGGTACCCAATGAGTCATGGACAGTTGGAAGCTTTTTTATTTTGATTTGTACTCTCTCTATTATTACTCTTAAACCTGTTCTCATTATTAGTACCGGTATATAATAAATAGTTTATTTGTACATTGTTTGTATATTTGTCAAGTTTGTTAACTTTAGGAAATTATTTTTAAATCTTAATAGCACTATTTGAGAAATTCCTAGTCAATAACTAACCGCTCCGCCCGCATAGGTCCAGGCTATGATTAGTAGTAGTTGCCATAAATGTTCAGTGCAGAGAAAAGATATTGGACAAGCTCGCGTCTGCCTGGCTTTTGAGCCTTACACATGGGCAACCATTTACAACAGTCTGTATAGTTAGTTGCTTCCAAATGGACAGGTCCCCTGAAGGGTTTTCTTAACAACAACTCAATATACAGACTTTTGTAAATGGTTGCCTGTGCGTGGGGCTCAAAAGCCAGGTGGACGCCAGCTTGTCCAATATCTTTTCTCTAAAAATTTTCAAGGGTGTGTTTATGAATTTTACATTCGAGTATATGAAATACTTAAAAGTATTCTCATTAAAAAAAAAAAAAAAGTAAATATATAGGCCTACTAATATTATTAGTAGGATGTTTTTATTTTAAATTATTAAACGTAAATAAAAAAAAAAAAAATCATTATCATTCACTGATATTGCATAGAATATATAAATTTCATTTCATTTTTTAATATCTTTATACATTTTCTATGGGAGAAATCATAATTTCAACAATTAATAACTCAAAAAGTTATAGGAATTTCAGGACTTAAATAATGTTCCTGTAATCCCTAGAAGGTCCTCTTTAAGCGTATAAAATTGGTTTCGAAATTCCAACGGGAAGTTGCCCAAATAGAGCGTGACAGATAGACGGACATTAGCGAATTATTTATATAAGCTTACATTAATCTTTCTTGTTTTTTTTTTTAATAGGCTAAAGCTTTTCTTGAAATTAATTTCCTAATGTTTTTAATAAAACATTTGTTTTAACCAAAAAAAAGCATTTACAATAAAATATGCCGAATTTTCATTTTAAGTATTTTTGGAATAAATTGATATTTAAGAATATTTAAAAATATGAACAATTACATGTTTGAATTATTATTTAATATTGGCTCAATTTTTTATTTTACTCTAAATATTATATATGAGTTAAAGTGAAAATAACTTAAATCTGATGATCAATATTCATATTTCGAAGAGTTTTTATCTTATTTGGCAACAAAATCTTTTTAGGGAGTTTGTCAATTATTGAGTCCCTCATTCTATTGTGAAAACTTGTCTCTCTCATAATAAAGAAAATAAATGTTAAACTCAATTTGGCTGAAATTGATACTTTTGTAAACAATACCGGACAATATTGTTTACAAAGTATATAATTTTTATTTGTTTTCGTAGTTAAAGATTGAGAAAATTTTATCTGTATCAACAGGTTTTTGACAAACGCTATTTTGTTTCCCTTTAAAAGATACTTGAAACGAGATGAATGAAATTTAAAAGTTACAAATTTTCAGGTAGACTTTTATAAACGAATCAAAACAATGAACTCACTAGCCTATTTTTTATTGACTTGTTTTCCAAAGATTTATTAAAAAAATTAGGTGAAAAAATTAATAATAAAAAAAAAAATATGTTCTGTTACATAAACTACTCCAACTATAGAAGAGCAATTTCTAAGTGATGTAGTATGCTCTTAATATCCTTTCACAGACTGAGAGGGCCTAATTTAATTTATAATAAGATATTTACAGTACAATAATAAGATAGTCGAAAAAAGTGAATTTTATTTTCGAAAATCGCTAAAGTTTACTCCAACACTGTAATCAAAAATATGAATTTTTCATATACTTTCGTGCTTGAATTTTAATATACCAATTTCTTAAGTATATTTAGTTATATTGGAAGTTTTTATATAGGCCTAGCTGGTTAACTGATGTATTAAGAGAATAAAAATAGAGACCAGCATTTTTAACAGTATATAATAATATTTTTAGAATACTTTTTGTGAATGTCCCGGGCGCTTTGACATTAACCCTAAATAACTAATGAAAAAAAAAAATTAAATTATTTTCAATAAAATTTGAGGACGTTCAGGGCGCTAACCCTGAATACTTCCCAGATAGCACAGTACGTCTTATGTACGTACATAAGACGAACTGTGCGTCTTATGTACGTACATAAGACGTACTGTGCTATCTGGGTTTATGAACAAAAATATTTAAATTAAAAAAAAGACAAAGTTTTTTTTTCTAAAACATTTTCAATCTTTTTTTTTGTTTGGGGACGTATTAATAATCACCAGCAATGCTTTATTTTCGGTACCACCAAGAGAACCTAACTTTTGATGAAATGATTTATTTTGATAATATTTATTTCGTACACAAAAATAAATTTGTCGTCGCCGGAGAAACTGACCTTCTCACGATTACTCCCGTTGAGCGTCCATGACAAGCAGGGTGAGGGTAATAAATGGATCTGGCTAATAGGACTTATTTGAATAGGTAACAGTTTTCAAACAACGTCCAATGAGAATGTCAAGTGTAATAAATACCCGTTTAGGATTGGATAAGAATGTCTATTGTGAAAGTAAGAAGTTGCCATCAAACAGATAAATAGATACTTAGCTCACGTGTTAAAGAGCGAAGGAAAAGCGAACAAATTAAATGGAAGGAAACAATTTACGCCTGCGCAATAGGCATCTCTTAAGTTTCTCGCGCATGTGTAGGACAGATCACTTTACTAGTCAACTACTAGTACTACATCTATCCCTCGATTTACACGGTAGAAAAATCGAAAAATATCTACAAAACGTATAATTTCGTATTTATTAGTTATAATTTATTATTTTTTGTGCCAATTCGATTGTTAAAGGAATCTGTTTTTGTAACTAAGTTCTTTAAAGCGGCTTACGGGGGTGAATTGGCAGAAAATGTAACGTAACAAAAATACTTTCCAGCGTCCGAGCGACTGCGGAGGAAGAGCGTGAAAGAGTAAGTGGGCGTGGCCTCGCCAAGGCTTCGGCTAACCTCGTCTTCCTCCGCCGTCGCTCGGACGCTGGAACGCATTTTTGTTACTTCGTTCCTGGCGGGGGTCTCACGACCTCACACGTTTGCTTTTTTTTTATAAGCGAAAACTTATATAAATCAAAAGTACCGTGTAAAACAAGGGATAGGTGTATTTATTTTTTGCTCAAGAGTTAGAAAAAATTAAAATTTAATTTATATAAAAAAGGGGAAAAAAGACTGACATAAAGGAAAGGAAGAAATGCCAGCCTTAGTTCGGGTAACTCGTGGTCGCCATCCACCTACTCACTAGAAGTGAGCTCCTGAGTAGTAAAAGAGGTTTTACTGTATTCTCAAAATAAAATGTTTTCTAAGAGATATGATAAATGTGGGGAGTAAATTCTATATTGTGGGCCAATTGTTTGCATGTGATTGAGTAGGCAACCCAAATGATTATTTTACTAATAGTCTTCAGAGCGGTCATTGTAGGCATCACTCAAATGAGAATCCACTGTTTTAAATGTTAAAATCTTTTAACTGAAATATTATATATAAATAATATAATACTATTAACGTAATTTTTGGATGCTTTTAGTATCGGCCTTTTGTCGACATCACTGTTCATACCATAAACATAAACAGTCTAGATCCTTGGTCTTAATGGTACGAAGTGAGATATTCTTTATTTATTTAATGAGCTTATGAAACCGCAAGTGTGAATATACCGTAATATATTTATAGGTGAGATGGATGGTGAATTAAAACATAAGTTCTATCTATTTATAAAATACCATTTTCTATTTAAAACTATCATATAAACAGGTGCCCTCTCTCATATGCAATACATTAATATTTTCTTTCCAATAAATTTTTTATTTATTAAAATCTTAACCCGAACATACATAGGCGCCGGAACTGGGGGGAAGGGTACATTGCCCCCCCTGGCATCCTATAGGGGGGCAGAGGGGGGCAATATGTCTTATTTTATTTCATTTATTTTTAAAAATGATACATTTTTACTTTTGAAAAATAAAATCTTTTAAATTAAAAAAATTAAAAGAGTAAAAAATTCATTTTTTTCCAAAATATTTTATATAGACCCTATTGTATTTCTAATTTCTAAAAAAACATTTTATATTGAATTAAAAGAAGAAAATTGAAAATATTTATTTCCTTCAAATAGTATAAATATAGCCAAAAAAACTTTTTGATAAAATCACTAGCAAATTTTTTAAAATTTTAATTTTATTAAAATTGTGATTTTATTTAAAATTTTTAAAGCTTTTTAGTAGATTTGTTTTTGTTTTATACTATTTGAACTTATTAAATTATTTTAATTTTCTAAAAAAAAGTTTTTTTGCCCGCCCCTGATTCAAATTCGTTTCAGCGCCCCTGCGAACATTAGATTTTTTAAATAATATGCTTAAGCTAAAACTAAAATAAAATCATTAAATAAATTATAAAACTATTTTATTATTTGATATTAAAATTTTCATGGTCAGGTAAATAAAAGATTTCAACACAGATTAAAACGTTAAATATTCGTATATATAATCATTTGCACACGAAATATAATAAAACATTTAATAAAAGAATATTTACATATAAGTTTGATATATCAGTATATTTAAGATATATATTGAGCTTTTAGGGCGATTTTAAGTGCCCATGATGCCCATGACCCGTGGCTCAGAGAGAAGATTGGGCCGAGGGTCCGGGGTTCACTTCCCGTCCCAAGCGAGATTTATTTGGCCGACCCCGCACCGCTGGAATAATAAAGGCGAAGAAAGAAAAAGAAGAAATCTAGCTTTCTTGTTCACTCTCTGTCTTGGTACCGAATGCATTTATTAAATTTTCCTCTAATGGTTTCTTTTCGGTTTTGCTTTCTTTGGAAAAACCTCAGAGCTGTGAAACTGGTATTATATATAGATGGAAAAGAAATAAACGGGTAGGGATAGGAAAAAAAAGGAAGCATGGGCCAACACAATGACCTTAAACGTCAGGTAAAATTCGGAGAAGATAAAGAAAAATTTTATATTTATAATAAATGAACTATTAAAACCGTCTATTATTTTGATATAGTATGAAAGGTCATCGATCAAAATGGCACTTGTATATTTAATGTATTTAAAAAAAAAAAAAAAAAAATCAATTTAGAACATGTAAAAAGGTGTGGAAAAAAAAATTTAAAATCACTGAAATATCTTAGAAGTCCTTTAATATTTTAGGCTTTTTAGAAATGTATTCAAATTCTTCTTTTTATATATATATATATATAGTTTCCGCCAATATATTAGAATTCAAAGTGTAAAATTTATATGTATGGAAAAATATTTATATTTTGTTGCAATGCAAACCATTTCTCCTATCTTTTCTATGAAGTATAAGAGTAAAGTGTGCTTCAAACAATTTTGAAAATAAAATGAGAATATACATTTTAAAGAGCATCTTAAAAAAAAATAATTGATTTATGAATTTTGATCAAAATCATTTGAGCAAATTTTGAGAAAAAAAAAAAAAAACAGAAAAAGTACGTCAGTAAAATAGTAGTACTTTTTTGGCCGATTTTGTTTAAAGCTTATTTTCAAGCACCAGGGAGGTGTCTAATTTAAATATAAAATTTCAACCTAATAGCTCAATTCCCCTCCATGCATTGAACACACACAGACAAACCATGTGCAAAAACGACTTTTTTGACTCAGGGGACCTCAAAACATGTATTTCCATCAAAATATCGACATTGAATATTTGACATGACTGTATATATATTTATTCTTCACCTTCTTATTCTTATTCTTCCTGGTCATCATAGGACCTCTGATTCAGAAGCGTCATTTCTGCAGGGGAGGGTATTTGTCCCCCTATGGGTTCTGATCTTTTTTTTAAATTTTATATTAATCTTAAATAAAATATTTCAAAGTATATCTATAAACTGTAAAAAATATTAATTAAATTAAATATCTTTTGGCCAAATTCGAGATAACTATTTGTATGTAAATTTTATGAAAAAATTTTGCCCCCCCTTCCCCAAGAAAAAGTTGAAACGCACGTGGGCACGTTTAGGTAAAAGGGCGGCCTCATTTCGGTTAAACATTTGAATGTCTTTTTTTTTAATTTATTGTAAAAATGATCTTTGAAAGAATGTTGCAATTTTGCATGACATAACCAAACCCCTAGAGTAGGGAGAAATTTTAGGTGGTGTTTGCCCCTCGGGTATCAAGCCATAGGTAATCCTGGAACACCCAAAACGCTACTCTGATTATCAGATATAATTGAACAAAATTGTAAAAAATTTAGAAATTAATCTAAATAACTAAAAATTAAATTTTTTATTCGAACGAATAAATTTTTTTTCTGAATAATTTAATATTTTATTTATTTATTTTTTTTTTTTTGTTAAAGTTGAACTCTCACAACAAAAGGTAAACGCCGAGGCTTTTAAAGAACATAGCTTATCAATTTTTAAACGGAAATTGACGAGTGGATACTCGAAGTTCAAGGTGACTAAGTCTCAAATTTATCTTAAGACAAAAAAATGATCCTACTCTTTGAAGCATATGACTCAAAATAAATTTTCTAAAAAAAATATTCTTAATGAGTAATTAGGACTGATATTAAGAATATTAAAATAAATAATGTGTTCTCAAGACCTCAGGAAAGAAAGAAAAATTTTAACCGCTATTGTATATAGGATAGGATTCTGAGCTTGGCAGAATTTATCAACACCAGAAAGGACAATTGTGTCTTGCGGTAAAAAATTGAGGCTTTTGAATCAATCCTAAAAAAAGTGTTTTTTTTTTATCTCTTTGGCAAATTGAATAGAATCTTAATTTCATTAGATTTCAGATCTCATAATAAAATAATGCTCCTGATAAATTGTGGGGAAAGAGAAGAGCTTATTTACAAAGATTTATTTATTTATTTATTTATTCACAATTCCCAAACAGACTGCTGTCCATTAATTTGGGAGGCAACAATACAAAAAAAAAAATCACATCATAGAATACATAGATTACTAAAATATTTTGTTTTTAAAAAATATTTGTATCTTTTTTATTAAATTTAAACTGGTAACCATTGGCTCTAGTTGTAGCATTATGATTTAATTAGGTAAATTAAATTAAAAACGCATGATTATAGGTTTTAACACTCGGTTAGGCGCACCCCTAAAAGGTACTTGGATAGTCGCTATGAACCTGAGAGATCCATATGAAGAAACGTTGATAATTTTGAAAAATACCAGTGCATATCTCATTAATTTGGTAAATTAAGATAAAGGTAAATTAAGATAAATATAAACATCCTCATTGATATAGGTGTTTATTGAAAGAAATAGAAACAAAAATCTATGACTGCCTAGGTGCTTTAAGGATCTGTGAGATCCTCAGCGACCAAATTTGTAAGTATTATTAATTCTTAATAAAAAAAAGAAATGCATTCCGAGTTATTGATTTATTTATTTAGTTATTTTATTTACTTAATTATTTATTTGTTTTTTGATTGATGAGTTAATATAGAGAGAGAAAGTATTGCGATCATGTCAAAAATTCGATGTCGAGATTTTGGTGGATAATCATGTTTTGAGGTCCCCTGAGTCCAAACAAGTGGGTCCCGCAAATTTGGCTGTTTGTGTATGTGTTTGTGTGGGGGGGGCATTTTTATTTTAATTTAAATAAATAAAGATAAATTCTCTATACCCACAAAAAACGAGTACGGACCGTATAAAAAAAATGCCAGTATAAAAATAAAAAATAAATTTTTGAGGTCATAGAGATAGATTCTCTCCATATTAGTTAAAATTAAGGTTTATACAAAAACCAGCTTTTTTTGAAAAAGCGGTTTTTGGTTTTTAACTTATCCGATTTAAACCAGTTTTGAATTTTTTTGGATAAAAAAAGACATATTTTTACATCTATATATAGAAATTTTTAATTTTTTCAAAAAATTAATTAAATTTTGAATAATCGAATATGATCCTACCCAAAACGGCTCCTTCCTCAAAACTTTAGCTAATGGTAGCTACCTCTAAAGTCAATTTAAATGAAAGAGAAAAAAAATACGGGTCTATTTCTTTTACTTTTAGAATAAAAATATAAAACTATTTAAATAATCGAATCCTACCCGAAACGGCGGGATTCTTTAAGAAATGTTTCAAACATTCAAATCTTTAAAATTAATTTTAATTGTTTTTAATTGCGTAGATCCCCCACTGCATATCACAGTTATTAGTTATTTGTGTGTACGTAGCAAAATAATAGAATTCTTGCCTCAGGGGTTCACATCCCGTCCTAAGTGACAAGACAAAATGTTCTCTTTAAAAGAGACATTCTGCCAAATGTCGATAAAAACTAACAGATGAAACGTGTTAAGTTGATACGCTGCATTCATTGACATACTAAAAAAGTAAGTAAAAAATCTGGTGTGACTGGTCCCACAGCGCACAACTTTCTCTTACCCAACGGTAAGAGTAAGTTGTGTAAGGTGCTTGTCACACCAGTTTTTTGTGTCGAGATATATTAAGTTTCCCATAGCACCTTAGTTCCAAACTTGCGTTTTAAATGTTGACTACTTGAAATAAACTAAATTTTAATTTCATATTTGGATATTTTATATACAATAGAGATTCTTAAATAAATAAAAAAATCAAAAGAATTGGAAAAAAAAATTTTAATCTGTAAATTTTAAATCGAAATTATCATGCAAATCCCCCTTTGGGGATTTAAAAATTGGTCTATGGAAGGAAGAGCCGAAAAATAAATTTAAAAAATCTGAAATACATCAGTAAAGTGTATTTCAAACAATTTTCAGGGCAAAATGAGAATATATATTTTAAAAAGGATAAAAAAATAATTAACTTATGAATTTTAAACAAAATCGTTGTAACCGAATTTTGAGAAAGTAAAACCGGTTTTCAAATTTCATTATTTTCTCTTAAAAACAGTTTTTCGAAGCAGATTTTTGAAAACCGACAAACCCTTCATTTATATATTTTATAAAATACTTTTTTTTTAATAACATAAAAATCACGTGATTATATCTGGGAAGGTTTCAGGAGAGTTATCTCCCCATAGTTGGTTGTAAAATACAAAATAAATTTAAAAAAAAGAGCCTGAAATAAAAGGGCGAAAGAGAGAGAGAGGAATTGAGAGAGGGTGGGAGGGAGGGAGGAGGGAAACCCTAACGCCCTTGGGACCGCCTATGATTTAAGCTTATCGTTGGCATATCAATTTCAAGTTGGGATCACAAGCTTTACGATATTTAAACATTTAAATTAAAAAAATTTTAAAGTGTTGTTATAAATATTCTATTGGAAAATTTATTTTCTTTTCAATTCCAATGGCATTTGGAAATGAGTTTTTAAAATTTGGAGATTTACGATATTATTTTAAAACCCCAAAAAGTAAAATTTATAAACAAGAATGAGAAAATAATTATATTTTGTCATGATAGCAAGCATTTCTTCTATCTTTTCTATGAAGTGTGAAATGTGCTTTAAACAATTTTGAGAGCAAAATGAGAATAAACATTTCAAAGAGTATCTAAAAACTCTGGTGTTACTGACAACATTCTTTTACCTTCGGTTTTTTTCGTGTTGACACACATTTAGTTTCCGGCAGTATATTAGGATTTAAAAAATAAATTTTATAAACATGGAAAAATATTTATATTTTTTTAACATAAAGCACAAGAGTAAAGTGTGCTTCGGACAATTTTTATAGCAAAATAAGAATATACATTTTAAAGAACATCTAAAAAATAAGTGATTTATGAATTTTAATCAAAATCTTTAGAGCTAATTTTAAAGTGCGCCTCTCGAGGTGCTGATTTTGAGAGGTTCCAGCGCCCACAATTTTGAATCTATCGACCTCAATTTGTGTTTAATTAAATATATCAGACGCTCATTCGGCTAATAACGGTTTTTCGAGACGCGCACCTTAAGAAAAAACTGAAAAAGTACATCTACGGGTATAAAGTAGTTGTACTCTATGGCCGATTTTATTCAAAATCTTCTTGTTCTGAGCCAGCGGGGTACCTAACTTATATATAAAATTTCAGCCTTTTTCTTTCTGTATTATACTGTTATAAATAAAAGAAAGTAAAAAAAGTTGGCCCTTTATCAAACGAAACCCGAGAGAAGGGGGATGAGGGGGGTGGTAAATTTGGAATAATAAAAAATTCCACTTTCCATAAATGAAATATCAATTAAAAATTAGATAATAGTACGTGAAATTTTTGTTTCATTGAAATTTGATTGAATTGTTGTGGGTTGCTATAAAAAGGGGGAGAAGTTTCTTTATCTAAAAAATTTTCGTTGTTTTTTTTTTTTTTTTATTTTGCTTTCATAACTCGAAACGAAACAATTTATTATTTTATTTCCGATAAAGATTTTTCTTAAATGATAGTAATTTCTTTATTTCTTTCTTTCTCTCTCTCTTTCTCGCATTTTAGTTCTTTCGGAAATTATGAAAATTATTTTATGTTCACAAAAGTAGTAATAGTTCTTGAATTAGTTTGCTTGGAGAAAATTGTTTATGGCCTATTTTGGTACATCAATGAATGAAAGTTAAATTTTTTATCACAGAAAAAAATAAAAAGAGATATGTTTGATTATTATTTACTTCGTCTTTTAAAATTACATATAAAAAGAACTGTTAAATGTTTTCTTTAATGTCATATGGAAATTATAATTTTCTTTAGTTAATAACCAAAATATTTTTATTCAGTTTCTATCAAAAGTAACTTTATATTAAGATAGGAAGAGGGAGTTTTACCCCCGCCACCCCTGGGATAATCAGGAGACACTTCTATTCCTAAATATCTGCTTGTTTTATATAACATTTTATTTTTCAAATAAAATTTGAACGTTCTTCTTTTTTAGAATAAAATTTTCATTTTTGAATTTCTTAATAAATGTTAATGAGTTATCTATAACTAGAGAATTATCATTACGACCTAATAAACATTTTTTTCTTGCTTTAATCATCACAGATATTCAATTGACAAATAGAAATCTTAAAAAATAGAAATGCTACCTAATTGTAAAAATCTGGTGTGACTGGCGCACAGCGCACAACTTTCTCTTACCCAACGGTAAGAGTAAGTTGTGTACGGCGCTTGTCACGCCAGAGTTTTTATATATATTTAGTTTCCCATAGCACCTTAGTTTCAAACTTGCATTTTAAATGTTGACTGCTTGAAATAAACTATGGTTATTTTTCAAAATTTTAAGCTCATATTTGGACATTTTATACACAATATAGAATCCTAAATAAATACAAAATTTCATAAGAATTTAAAAAAAAAATTTTAAATGCCTAAAAAGTTCCAAAGGGGACCCCATTTTGAATCGAAATTAACATACAAATCCCTATAGGAAATTAACATTGGGCCTATGGATGGAAGAGGCGGAAAGGGAATTTAAAAAGAGTAGAGACAGAAGATAATGTTTGCAAGTGAGAGAGAGAGAGATATGTTTTTTCTGAAACAATTAAAGACAGAAATAAAATAAAAATAAAAGGGCATTTATATAATAATTGATTTTTAATCTAATAAAAAGAAAAAGATTTAAATTCGGTTACCATGGCAACCATTTCTCCTATCTTTCCTATGAAGAACAAGAGTAAAGTGGTCTTCAGAAGATTTCAACGGCAAAATTAGAAAATACATTTTAAAGAGCATCTAAAAAATAGTTGATTTATGAATTTAAAAAAAAATCCTTGCAGCGAATTTTGAGAAAATCGAAAAACTGAAAAAGTTCATAGGTAAAGTACTAGTACTTTTTGGCCGATTTTGTTCAAAACCTTATTTTGAGTGTCTGGGAGGGTACCTAAGTTAAATATAAAATTTCAATCCAATAGCTCAATTCCTTCATGCTAAAAATCGTTACACACACACAGACCAATTTGCGGGACCCACTTTTTTTGGATTCAGGGGACCTCAAAACATGTATATTCATCAAAATCTCGACATCGAATTTTTGACATGATCGCAATACTTTCTCTTTCTATATATTTCATATATGGACCCTGTTATGCAATGGTGTGTCAAAGACCAAACATCGAGTTTTGAAAAAATCAACAATAAAGTTTTTTGTTTACATTGGATTATATATAATTTTTCTTGTCAATTGTGCAAGTAACATTAAATATAAATTTTTTAGGACATATTTCATAAAAAATACTATTAATTATAGCATTTGAAACAATATTCCGTGCTTAACTCATTTTTGAATTTTTTGGTCTTTGACACACCATTGCATAACAGGGTCCATATAGGGTAAGAGAAAGTAAAAATAATTACTGTTTTATTAAATGATAAAGAATGATATATATTTAGAAAAGAAGCTTCGCAGACTATTAATTAATGCATAGACACGATTTCGAGGTAACTTAGATTCCTTTCAAGGCCACCTCACGGAAATTTTCTCCTAATTAAATAAACTAATTTTAATAGAATTTAAATATTTTATTTCTATCTGACAAAACAAAGTTTTGATGCATTCAATCAGCTATATCTGTTTTATTGGAGAAAAGGCAATTTTATACCACAACTTGGAAAAATTATTTTATGCACATGACTGCTGAATTGTGATTCAGTACCAGTACCAGTCTCGTTAGATGGCAGGACAAATAACAAGGGAAAAATCAAAAATCAAAAAACTTGGACTCCGTCAGCTGTAATACGATTTGTTTCCCATCTACATAAGGTCAAAATAAACTTATACCAGTATACAAACATGATATAAATAAATATTTAACATCTGTATTTTTTAGCCATTTATTTATTTAATAACACACAATTTCTTTTGCCCTGAAGATAAGCCGGACGGATGTTTGAAACTTCGACTTTAAAATATTAAGTTTTTTCTTTGTATAACATAGCTGCTCCTGTTTGTTGTCCTATTTCCGACAGCAAAGATCCTACTTTTAAGAGGTCTCTCTTCCCCAAATAAAAAAAAAAACTCGTGCTTAAAGGGGCCTTTTAACTATTTTGTAAGTAGCTTAGAGGTATCATATTTGTTTATTTTAGCTGACAATGGGAGAATGTTTTTTTTTTTTTTTTTTTTTTTGGAATGGGTGCATAAGGTCCGAAGACCTATAATGACCAATAGTCACATGCAGCCAGGAAGAAAAATAAAAAAAAGGAGAAGCATAAAGGGGAAACTCAACTGCGGGAACTGAGAAGATGCCTGTTGAGGTTAGACTTGAAAGTCTGAAGATTGTAGGTTTTGGGGAAGATAGACGCAGGGAGCTTGTTCCAATCACGGGAGGTCATGGGGACAAAGGAAGAATGAAATTGTTTTGTTCTGTTAGTCGTGATCTGAACAGCATAGGGATGCTGGGAAGATGCCTCTCTTGTGTTCCGTGAATATGTTGCATTGGGTGGGATAATTGATTTTAATTCGGCAGAGCATTGGCCATGGTAATACCTGTAGAAGAGAGATAGTGAAGATACTCTTCTTCTATGATCTAGTGACTGTAGGGATGCAGTAAGGGTAGAATCACCTATCAGTCTAATTGCACGCCTCTGTATGGCTTCCAAGGAGGAGAGAGCGTCTTTTGACGCCCCTCGCCAAAGGTGGGAACAATATTCAAGACACGGCCGAATTTGGGCTTTATAGAGGATTAGGAGTTGTTGGGGGGAAAAGTAACGCTTCGTTTTGAATAGGAAACCCAATTTCCTTGCGGTAGATTTAACCACAGAAGAGATGTGGTTGCTCCAGGAGAGATCAGATGTAACTGTCACTCCCAGAACAGAAAATGAATCTTTGAACTCGAGGCCATTATTGCTGTAAATAAGGGGAGGGCAAATCCTATTTTTTTGTCTAGAAATTAAACAACATTGGGTTTTTTGGGAATTGAATTTTACTTGATTGAGGTTTCCCCATTCCTCCAAGAGACCAAGATCATCATTTATCGACGACACAGCCCCCAGACGACCAGTGGATGAGAATGTTAATCCTTTGCTTACGTAAACATTAAAAAAAGTATATAAGTAAAAAAAAAAATTGAAAACATGGGGTTAGCGTTTTGGTTATTGTTTCTGAGAAGAAGTCTAAAAGAGAAAAAAAGATTTACAATAGAGAATCCTAAAGAAATACAAGAAATTTCATAAGAATTGGATAAAAAATTTTTAAATTTGAAAAGTTTCAAAGTTTTGAATCGAAATTTACATGCAAATCTCCATAGGGATTGGCTCTCGGGAAGGAAGAGTCGAAAAATCAATTTGAAAAATCTGAAATACCACATCAGTAAAGTGTACTTCACGAAAAATTTTACTAATATACTTTTTAAAGAGCATCTGAAAAAATAGTTGATTTATGAATTTTAATAAATAGGGAAAAATATTTATTTAAATTTTGTTACCATGGCATTTCTCCTTTTTCCTATGAAGTACAAGAGTAAAGTGTGCTTCAAAAGATTTCAAGGGCAAAATGAGAATATACATTTTAAAAAGCATCCAAAAAATAATTAATTTATGAATTTTAATCAAAATCGTTTGAGCGAATTTTGAAAAAATCGAAAAAAGTGAAAAAGTACATCAGTAAAGTACTTTTGGCCGATTTTGTTTAAAAGCTTATTTTCATGCTCCAGCGGGGTGTCTAACTTAAATATAAAATTTTGACTCAGGGGACCTCAAAAAATCTCAACATCGAATTTTTGACATATAGGTAAGAGAAAGTAATATTTTCTATTTTAGGATATTTGCTTATAAGAAGACAAAATTTTGAAATAAATTCGGGCATCGCTAAAATGTTTTGAAAATTTATATTTAATATTTATTTTAATTTTGAGGCTAACAGGTCGTTTATTTTTTCAAGTAAATTGAAATTTTAAACTTTTTTTTTTTGTAATTTCTGCTTATTCATTTCAATTATTCTTTATAAAATAAGATGGGATAATTAGGTGAGAAGTGAGAAAAAAGAATTTGCATCTTAACTCTAAATGCTATTCGTGTGAGAGTAAAAAAAGGCTTTTTGGGATTTATTAAAAAAAAAAGGCTCGCTATTCCTTTTTCAATCAATACGTCCTAAATGGGAAATCCTCTGCTTTATTCATTTTCAATAATGGCAGTTGGGCAGATGTTTAGACTAAAATATTTTGATGATTATCACTATTTTGACAAGCTTTTGATCATTATGCCTTCATATTAAAAATATATAATGTAGTTATATTAAAGCCACAAATGGGCTTTAACGGATAGGGGTTAATAGCTTTCTACTGAAAATCCATAAAAATGTTAGCTAAGAACATTGCGGTCAAGTACTTGTTAGTGAAAATTAAACAAGTATTTAAATATGAATATATTTAGTTTTTTAATAATAGATTAGATCAGATTTTGATAATTATTTTTTCATCTTATAATCAAATTTTTTTTTATGAAGAATATGTAATAGACTAAATTATCGATATGTGTTGTAGATCTGTGTTACTTTCATCAAATCAACTCCATTATAAAATCTATTATATATAGCTAGGGCTGGACGACATCTAAGGCTATTTCCTCATCAATGGTTATTAATTATCATCCACTATAAATAGTGGAAATTTATAAATTGATTTGTTTTCAAATAGATGATTGAAAGAAACCATATGTTTAAATCAATTATAAATACCCGTATATACAAATAATAAATAAATAGAATTAGATTTTACAATTACTCTATTATATATATATATATATATATATATATATATATAAATCAATTAACTTTGCAATTTATTTGAAATTAGAGATTAAAATCGTAATTTATTTCGTTTCAGATTTGGTTTTCCGTTCAGTTTAAATTTTTTAATCGGTTTGATTAAAAATTTATTAAGTTTAAATGGAAATAGGAGAAAACTTTTTAATTTGTTTATATGAAAAATAAAATAGCGGTGTAGAATAAGCAAATCAAGTAATTTGTTTATTGGTGATTATGATTGTAAGTCGGTCAACTTTGTTAGTTTAATATTGCTTATCTTCTCCTCAAATAAATTAATTTGCCTTGTACAATTATGCATTGTTCATCAAGTCTCCAAATAAAAAATACCTTCAAAAGTAGAAGAAGGTAGCAAAATTTAATAATCAAAAAAAAAAAAAAAAAAAAAAAAAATTGACTAATCTCTGGTCGCTTTTATTTAAAAACTTTATGTTGCATGCCAGGGATCTCCTTTTTTGGTCTCAGAGCCCTTCAAAATGTGTATTTCCATAAAAAATCTCGGATTTTTAACACAACCGCAATATTTTCTCTATATATTAACAACAAAATTTGCCTCTGGTAGAGCTGGAATTTTTTAACCGACTTTTCTGTTTGGCATTAAGGAGCAACTTTCGAAGATATTTTGGTTAATAATATTTAAAACGAATGCAATAATATAAAAAACAGTTTCAAAGGCTAAAATTAGGTAAAATTAATCGCCCTCGGACTTGGTCTAGTGACTAGAGTGCAGACAGTCTGATGATTTTATTTAAGCCATTTGAATAAAGAGTGCCTGACCCCCAATAGATATTACATTTAATACGGTTATCGCCAAAGTCTTATATGGTTAAGTCACCGAAAAGACTGTGAGCATGTGTGTGTAAGCGTGAGTGTGAATGAGAAAAAAGTGTTAAAAAAAAAAAAAAAACGTAAAATTAATCAAAATTTTGAGAAAATAATAAAAAAAAAAACTAAAAAAGTACATAAGTAAAGTACTAGTATTCTTTGTCCAATTTTACAGAAATTCCTCGAGATACCTACGAAATGAACACTTAGCTTAAGTATACAATTTGAGTATCGTAAGTTTTTTTGTTTTTGAGTAATTCCCTAAACCCACATTTTTCAATATTTCATTTGAAATTCATTAAATTTAAAGTTAAAAAATCCGGAATTCTCGGAAGATCTATTCCAGTTAAAATATCACAATATTTACCTAAATTTCTATGAAAGACATTTTATTGCTTTTCTTAAAATTGCCATTAAAAGATTCCTTATTATCTTGAATTTTTTGTTTCACAAATTTGATGAATTTCAAGTGAATTAATCAAATTTGTGAAACAAAAAAATTGTGTTAATTAAATAACTCAAAAACGAAAAAACTCTCGATACTCAAATTCTATACTTATGCTAAGTATTCATGTCGCAAGCGTCTCGATGAATCTCAATAAAATTTGATAAAGTGTACTAGTACTTTACTGATGTACTTTTTAGTTTTTTTTTTTTGATTTTCTGAAAAATCAGTTCTAATTATATACTTAGTACTTCTGAATATGACACACTGATTGTAGAAATATGTATGAAATATTTATTATATTGAAACACTATATTGACCAAAAACAAATTGAATAAATAAAAGATATTAATTCTATATTTTGAAGTTAATTGATTGAGTTAGGGTCGTTTTGGTGGGAGAGTGAATTGACCCGGTGGTGTTTCGGCCCCGTGCAGCTCTCATTTGGTGGTGAAGTATTATATGATTAAATTTAACAGACGTACATAGTCAAGTTAAAACTTATTCACCCGTTATAATCTGTCCATATCAAATTTATTATGATAACAATACATTTCTCTACAGTTAGAACCTAATCAGTGTTTTTTTATTTAAATTCTTACTTACAAACCTAACAACAACAAATTTAGATATTTTTTTTTCTTTAAAATATCGAAAAATTCAAACACATTTGAATATATATTGTAAGAATACATATGTCAATTGCCAATAAAGAAGTAATTTTTATCATTTGAAATTAAAATTTGCGAACTGAATTCTAGATTCATAAATATTTTAAAGAAAATTTTTGTACCTTTAGGTGATGATAAAATCTCTTTTCAAGTAATGACTATCAATCATCACAGGTAACTTTTATATACTTAAATATGTATATATAAATTTAAATATTTAAATTTCAATAAATAGATTTATGGAAAATATTCCAATGTTTTATTCAGAAAAATTTTTATTTATTTTTATGCTCTATAAACTAAATTCCGCCCCGGTTTATAAGAAAAACATTTATAACATTTTTACATCAATAGAGAGATGTAAAAGTTTATTTATTTTTTTACTCATTAAAGAAATGTTGATTACGAATACGAACTAACCGAAGATATAAGTCTTATATTCTCATATTTATTATTATTTATTCATAAAAAATTTTTTTTAATCGACATTTTCTACCTGAGGGGCCTGGGCATGGGCGTAACTAGAGAATTTGGCTGAGGGGCCATGGGACCAGCTATCCTCCGGATGGCCTAGGAAGACCCATATTTTCTCAATTTTTCTTGGGGCAGGGAGCTTTCTGGGGGGGGGGGGCACGAGCCTTCTGGAGGGGGGCGGCACCCCCTAGTTACGCCCATGGGTCTGGGCCTCTCAAAGACAAAAGCTTTATTAAAAAAATGCTTATATATTAATATATTCAATTTTTGTCCTTACTTTTTTTATACCACGTACTTTTTCAAACAAAAATATAGAAATTGGTCACAAATATATAGATATTCGGCGTATAACCATATATATGTATATAGATTTAAAAAAATTCGGGTGAGCCTGGGTCCCCTCGCCCCCTCGCCCCCCTTAAATACGTCACTCTTATATATCAATAAAGTATATTCTTTAGATGACTTTAATAAATAAATTTAGATAATAAATTTACATTGTAAAATTTTGGAATTAGATCTTAAAAATATTTTTTTAAAATACATACTATTTGATATGTTTATTTACAGTATAAGTATAAACACTAGATATGTAGAAAATTAGTTTGTCATCTTAAAGGGATAGAAGTAATCCCCACCCCTCTCGAGAGTATACCATATTAATCGAAGAGCAGAATAGAAAAAAAATCCTAATCAAACTCACATTGGCAATTTTTTCACAAGGTAGTCTTTGATAGACAAGTACCATAGATAAAATTCAAATGTCAGGAGTTCAAATTTTTCCAATATATTCTTTTGTGATTTTATATAATAATAATTTAAGAAGTGGTCCATCCTCTTCAGCTGAATAACAAAGGGCAAAGGAAGGCATGAAAAAAAAAAAAACGTTAATAACTCCTCCTCTGGAGAATCGCTGAAAAAATATTCCTCAATCTCTTATATTTAAAAATTCTGCCTAGGTACTTACTCCAGACTCACCCAAGGCACGTAATGGAACAATTAGGGATTAAAGTATAAAAATGTAATCCCTCAAAGAGAGGTTTAGTAATTTAATCCATCTCGTTTCTCCTTGGTCCGACGTGAATGAAAATACAAATAGGACTGTCAATATCAACCTAAAAATTCAAAACATTGAAAAATGTTATAAGCCCGGCTTTCCAAAAATGGATGTCTAAATGTTAATATAATGCCTCTTAAATCATCTCTCTATGGCTTTTCAAAAATGTTAGTTTATAAATATTATTAATCTTATATTAGTCTCGGAAAACCAATTTTTCATCCTAAACATACCATCTTGGTACTAGGGATAAAAATTTTTATTGCATATTTGAAAAATTTTACATATTTTTAATATATTTATTTCGGTTATATTTTTTTTTTTTTTTTAATTTCTCTTACCTCTATGTATGTTAATATACCGTATATAGAGAGAAACTATTCATGTCAAAAATTCGATGTCGAGATTTTGATGGATATACACGTTTTGAGGTCCCCTGAATCCAAAAAAGTGGTTTTCGAAACATGGTCTGTCTGTGTTCGATTTTAAGCATGAAGAAATTTAGCTATCAGGCTGAAATTTTATATTTAAGTTAGACACCCCTGGAGCATGAAAATAAGCTTTTAAACAAAATCGGCCAAAAATTTACTAGTACTTTACTGATGTACTTTTTCACTTTTTTTCGATTTTTTCAAAATTCACTCAAACGATTTTGATTAAAATTCAAAAATCAATTATTTTTTAAAAGCTCTTTAAAATGTATATTCTCATTTTGCACTCAAAATTGTTTGAAGCACGCTTTACTCTTGAACTTCATAGGAAAGATAGTTAAAATGGTTGCCATGGTAACAAAATATAAATACTATGTTTATAAATTTTACATCTTGAATTCTAATATATCGGCGGAAACTTAATATATGTCGACACAAAAAAATCTGGTGTGACAAGTAGAGAACATAATTTTCAATTACCAAAGGTAAGAGAAAATTGTGTGCTGTGTGACCAGTGACACCTGATTTTTTATTTATTTTTAATGTTGACTAAAACATTATTTTTATTTGGTAATTCGATTTCAAAAAATAAATAAATATATAACAAACTAACATTAATACCAAAATCCCTTTTATATCTAGAATATTATAATTTTTCATTTTATATGTGGCGGTATAAACTACGCCACTGTTATTTAAATAATATAAGTCCTCACCTTGCTTCTCCTTATTTTAAATTACATAAAGGCTGGATGGAATTATAACATTTACAGTAGTATAAATATTAATTTTTTACCCCTAAGTCACTGGTCGATTTGATATGTATCAAAGGATCGTTTTTGACATAAAAAACAAACAACAACAACAACAACAAATTCTCTTCATTTAAGACAACCTACTTATTAAGTTTGCGGGTGCAAATAAGAAGAATTAGTTGGAAATAAAATATTCAAAAGGAGGAATTAAAGTTAGGAAATATAAGTAACTTAACGAGGTGTAAGAAGAGAGAGGTCGAATAGGTTTTGCCTTTCACCAGTCAAAGGGGTAAAATGAAAATTTTGATTTTCATCATCTAATTATCAATCTTAAATTTATATCATATATAATATTATTATTAACTAGAGGTAGTAGAAACATTAATGAATCAAAAACTGAGAATATACATTTTAAAAAGCATCTAAAAAATAATTGATTTTTGAATTTTAATCAAAATCGTTATTACGAATTTTGAGAAAATAAAAAAAAACTGAAAAATTACATCCGTACTTTTTGGCCAATTTTGTTTGAAAACTCATTTTCACGCCTCAGAGGGATGCCTAGCTTAAATATAAAATTTCATTTCCCATTTCTCCACATATCTCATTAGCTCAATTCCCTAATGCTTTAAATTGGATACAGACAGACCATGTTGCAAAAATCATTTTTTTTGGACTGAGAGAACCTCAAAACGTGTATATCCATCAAAATCTCGACATCGAGTTTTTGACATAAAACCAATACTTTCTCAATATACTGTATATACATATATAGGCAAGAGAAAGTAAAATGACTGGAAAATTATGGAATTTGGTAAATTTAATCTGGCACAATCTCGAGTTGAAACATTTAGGTAAATTAAAACTAAAAACACAAGGTGATATTTTTCAATATATTATTTATTTGTATAAACACTTGATAAGTAATTCGACAATTTAAATAAAAATATTTTTAAAATAATAATCTTGATGGATATTAACTTTCAAATTTTTATGTATGCGAGTTGTTCAAAATATATTTTCATTAATAATTTAATTAACTGAATTTCAAAAGGTCTTCAATACTGGAGAAATGGCATTTGGCTAACAATCTTAAATAACTTTAAAAAAAATTATTTAATTTAAAATTTTAACTAATCACAAATATCTTTTCTTTGGTTTCCTGGTCACTCTGGCTTATTTAATGATAAGAGGATTGGTGGCGGTCTTGCAATCTGCTTCTGAATATAGACCTTCCTATGTCCAATATGTATGGGATTATCAGGATGACTGCCTATTCTGAATCGTACACCTTTTAGAAGGAGACGAACCGTAATAAAGGAGGACATCTGTTTGAGATCTAACCCAGAACCCCACCACTTTCTGGTTCAACTACTTCTAATTGTTTAAAAATACAACGTCCATCAATAGATTGAGGATTGATCAATTTTCCATTTTCTCCAGTATTCATAAAACATTTTTGACAAAATACCATTTCTGTGGTTTGATGTGATTGATGAAATTTTTACTATAGAGGTTGATAAAATAAAAAATTTTAATGCCAGGAGATAGCATTATCTCGGGTACTTCGTAGTCGTCATCCGCGTACTAACAAGAAGTAAGCACCTGACTGAAGAAATATGTTTAGTTCTTTGGATTATTCTGCTTTTGGGAGAAAAAAAGTTCGGACATACGTTTTCCATCAAAATTAAAATCTTTAACATAAAATATTTAAGTTACTTTTTTAAGGAGTGGGGTTGGATGCTAACTTACTTTATTTTAAAATCAAATTCATTATACAGTTGTTCAAATCTACAGTAGAACAAGATAATTTTTTCAGATATATAAGTTAATATATATTAATTATAAGTTTAAAAAAATTAATTTTTAAGGAGGGGGAAAAGGCGATCTAAAAATAGGTATAACCAGAGGGCGGGAAATGTCAAATAATTTAAATCGTTCTTTAAATTTGTATTTTCAAGTTTCATTTAGATGACAAAATACAAAAATGTATTATTATTTCTTTTTTAAATTTAAAAACCTGGAATTTATTTTAAAGCTTTTTCGGTATCTGAGGCTCCCGTATTTTTCTAAATTAATTGGAAGCAAATATAACTTAGAAAAAACGGAAACAGCTCAATACTATAAATAATATTGCAGAAAATAATTAATAGTCTCTTGATCAAAGAATAGACAAAATTCAGTTTCCAGATTTTTTTTTTTTACCGTTTTAAAGGCCTTTCAGATTATAAATTCAAAATTAACCGGTGCACAATTCAACAACGCGTTATTATTATTGCTCAATCAATTTTCAAAAAATTAGAAATTAATTATGGTGAAAATAATCATGAGCCTAGAAGCTCATTTCCATCTCAATGCATACATCAATAAACCGTCGCTGGTTCAGGGGTGTCAAAATCCACGTGTAATCCAAACGCATTCAATATATTTATGCCAAATCACAGTTTGTGGGTGGAATTGTTATTAGACCGGCAATATTGACTGACTACCCTGCAATAAGAAAATGACTATTATAATTATCAACTAGACAACTTTGGATCTGACAGCAACTTCATTTACTCAGAAATAAGATGAAAGAATCAGACTTTTGATGTTTAGATGCGCTAATGACCAACATGATGGTACGATTTAATTGGGGTGGAGTTTACCTTTTGAACTATCTAAAGAGAAATATCTATCATCTGTTTTCTCCCACCATTATCAACTTTTAAAGAAAATGAAAAAATTTTAAAGTTTTGCTTATACCAAAATAATTTTAGGATATAATTATAACTTTCCTACGGAGAAGTCTGATAAATATTACAGTAATAAGAGTATCTAATTGATGCTGATATAATAAAGATAAAAGTGAATTTTTTATTTTCTCTTATCTATATATATATGTAGAGAAAGTATTGGATTCATGTCGAAAATTCGATGCCAGAAAATGATCTGTCTGTGTGTGTGTCTGTGAACAAAATATCTCAACAATTAAAAGAACTAGGAGGAAGAAATTTAATAGTTAAGTTATGTGCTCACCTGAGACTTAAGACGAAGCTTTTGGACCAAAAAGTACTAGTACTTTACTAATTTACTTTTTCAGTTTTTCTTTTTTTTTTTTTTTTTCAATTTTCTCAAAATTAACTCTATAGATTTTGAATAAAATTCAGTTATTTTCTCAAAATCGGCTCTAACGATTTATATTAAAATTCAAAAATCAATTATTTTTTAGATGCTCTTTAAAATGTATATTCTCATTTTGCCCTCAAAATTGTTTAAAGCACACTTTACTCTTGTACTTCATAGGAGAAATGGTTGCCATGGTAACAAAATTCTATGTATATAAATTTTATATCATGCCAGCTGGCCAAACGGACTATCGTTCAAGTCAAATAGTACAAGTAGAAATTTTATATCTTGAATTCAAATGTACCGTACTATCGGAAACTAAATATATATATCAATCAATACAAAAAATCTGGTGTGAACAGAACTTTCAATTACCGAGAGTAAGAGAAAGTTGTGTCCTGTGCGATGAAACAGACCAGAATTTTTTTTCCAATAGCCTGAGTACACAAAAGCTACCTCCTACAGTAAGAAGATGTACCTGTATACATTTTTAATTAAATTAAATTTTTTTGACATTTCCAGTAGCGTTACAAGTTTAAAGAAATTAATTTTTTTATCTGTAAAATGCTTAAAAGTAGCTTTGTATAGTAAAACTGGCGCACAGCACACAACTTCTCTTACCCTTCGGTAAGAGAAAGTTGCGCACTGTGCTGGTCACACCAGATTTTTTGTGTCGAGATATATTTAGTTTCCCATAGCACCTTAGTTTCAAACTTGCATTTTAAATGTTGACTGCTTCAAATAAACTATGGTTATTTTTCAAAATTTTAATCTCATATTTGGACATTTTATACACAATATAGATTCGTAAATAAATACAAAATTTCATAAGAATTGGAAAAAAAATTTTAAATGCGTAAAAAGTTCCAAAGGGAGACCCCCCTTGAATCGAAATTAACATACAAATCCCTATAGGAAATTAACATTAGGCCTATGCGAAGATAAGGTAGAAAAATTTAAAACGCGTAGAAAGAGAGAAGATAGTTTTGTGAGAGAGAGAGATATGTTTTCTCCGAAAAAAAAATGGGCGTTTAAATAATAATTGATTTTTAATCTAATAAAAAAGAAAAAGATTTAAATTCGGTTACCATGGCAACCATTTATTTCTCCTATCTTTCCTATGAAGCACAAGAGTAAAGTGTGCTTCAAACAATTTTGAGGGCAAAACGAGAATATACATTTGAAAGAGCATCTAAAAAATAATTGATTTTTTGAATTTTAATCAAAATCGTTAGAGCGAATTTTGAGAAAATCGAAAAAAACTGAAAAAGTACATCAGTAAAGTACTAGTACTTTTTGGCCGATTTTGATTAAAAGCTTATTTTGTCGGTCCCGGGGGGTGTTTAACTTAAATATAAAATTTCAGCCTCATAGCTCAATTCCTTCATGCTTAAAATTGAACACACACAGACACACACACACACACACACACACACACACACACACACAGACAGACAGACCATGTCGCGAAAACCACTTTTTTGGATTCAGGGGACCTCAAAACGTGAAGATCCATCAAAATCTCGACATCGAATTTTTGACATGAAACCAATACTTTCTCTATATATATATATTACATATATACATAGGTAAGAGAAAGTAAAAAAAAAATTTAATCGGTAGACATCTTCAGGTGGCGTATTTCCATTTCCCAATCCCGAATTTTTACGGAATATTTTATTTATTTATTTACATACTTTTTTTTTTCTATTAATATATTATTTTGATTTATTTATTACTTGGAATATAAGATTATTTAAATTCCTACCAGAATTGAATAATAGTTTTATGGGGAAAGGGAATCTCCATTACTCTATATTAGTGGACAAATTGACTGTTTCCGCCTTTAATCAGTCAGATAGACTTCCAAACCGACTCACTACTACAGACATAATTTAATTAATTAGTATGTGTGGATAATCATTCAATATCAAAGAGTTATTATTTTCTTTCACAATGAAGTCTCCATTTAAACAGAGTGAAATTCACTTGGAGAAACGAAACGCGAAGGGATCGGGGAGTTCCATAAACGGGTATTGTTAAAAAATACACAGCATATCTAAATTAGAAGCATGTAGGTGCGGACTCCCGGAAAGGGAAAGGGGCATTCGCTTCCTGCTCTCCAAAGACAAGAGAAAATTCCCTCTAAATACGGAAACAAAGACAAGAGAAAATTCCCTCTAAATACGGAAACACTCTATTAAGTAAAAATACATTTCTGAGAGGGGAATTGTTCCTTATAGCTGGAATCATTCATTGACAAATTGAATCGCACAAAAAAAAAAAATTATTCCTTTGATCTTGAAATATATGACTAAATAAATTTTGGAAGTGTATTTAACAATATTTGTCTATCAGATTAAAAAATCAGTGATTTATCTTGGAAATAGCAGTCTAACACTCATATTTCAAAGGGAGCCTCATAGAGCTCCTGGCTCTAGGGTTAAAGGCAAATTTTCGCCTAATAAAATTATGAAGAGAAAAAAAACAATTATAAATTTTCATTAGCTTATATTTATATTTTGAGAGATTTGCAATCAAAATTTTGGATATAGAATTAAGCGAACAAGTTGCCAAGCTTCTATAACAATAAAAAAGCAGACGTTTGAATTTCAGTGAGAGCTGAGAGTGTCAATGCAACTTACACATTTTTGGAACTCTCTAGGTTGTTAGGTCTGAGCATTAACTTTAGCGAACGTATACTTTATAGGGCCGGTTGCTTCATTTCTAGTCAACTAACAAACTTGAAGACAGCAACTCATAGATATAGTAAACAAAAACACGCTTAATCTTCGAGTTAAGGAAAAATGAGTTTTTCACATATAATTTGCTATCTGAGGTAAAAGGGAAGTTTTGTGAAGTTAGCTACTTAATAAAGGCGTCGTTTATTTGTGTTCCTAATTTCACCACTTAGTAGCCTTATGTAGAAATCTGGGTCTGAGTCTTAGCTAGTTAAATACGATCTGGGCTCTATGATTAGCTTAACTAGATGTGAAAAGACTCGAAAGTCATAATCATCTAGCTTTACCGAGCGATAGCTAGTTGATTAGAAGTGAAGCAACCGGCCCTTAGTGATACAGATAATAATTCGGGAGCCTGGATTAGTTTGCTCCAAATGCACCACGGTAACTTCTTCTTCCCTGGCTTGGAAATCCCGAAAATCACATCCCAGTCACTACACCTTTAACTCACCATATGCCTTAGTAATTTTTTTTTTAATTTCAAAATTTTTGACACCTATAAACAACCTTAAAATAAATTTAAGTAAATGAAATGTATAAATTTTCTGAATTATTTAATTTCTCTGTTACAGATTTGAAGAATGCAACTACGTGGCGAGGACGAACTCAACGAACTGGCGCAGGCCGCGATGGCCATCGTCGGCAACGATTCTTTGTCCAGTATGGCAGGGATTATGAGCGTTGTTGGCCCTATGACCGAACCAGCGGAAGTGGTTGCAGTTACCGAACCAGTTGAACTAATCAATGTCACCGTTGACAGTCTTAACGCTACCGTAGTTACTGAATTCTATCGACACTCGGTCGCGATGACTGCTATATATTGCATAGCTTATTTGATAGTGTTCGCGGTTGGACTAGTTGGTAATTGTTTGGTTATTGCAGTGGTATACCGTTCGCCAAGAATGCGAACCGTTACCAATTTCTTTATTGTGAATTTAGCCGTGGCCGATATTCTTGTCATCGTCTTCCTACCAGCAACCCTTGTGGCGAACATCTTTGTCCGTAAGTCAGAAGCTTCATTTTTATCAGCCAAATAAATATTGATGGCGCTGTTTGAATGCATTAAAACACACTTAGATATATCAATCAATCAATCACTTATCAAGTAGAAAAATATTTTACATCACTTATCATCCAAGCCTGTCTTTATTTCCATATTTCATCTATGTTCTGATTTTACAATGATTATATTACAATGTATCACTCACAAGTGCTTTGTTCAATTATATACAATTTCTCTGATAAGGATGAAATTGATCGTTGAAGACAACCCAATCAGAGGAATTAAACATAATATTCATAAATTTTTCCTTTTTTTTATTGTGACCGTTGCAGGTGTTAAGTATGTAATTGGAAACTTAGAACAAAAATGATTTTATTATCATTAAAAAAAGCATTAAGAGATATTTTAGGAAAATTACCAGCTGGTTAAAACGTGACCCCTTTTGAGAAAATTATGGTGGGGATGGGTTCTCGAGTTGATGCTGCCGGCCAGAATTAATTGAGTATTTATGAGAAACAGTTTCTCCTCCAAAGGAGAAATTAAAATCGCTTTTCAATAAGACTCCAATCAATAACAAAGTGACTAGGATTTAATATTTCATACAATATGACAAAACGAGAACAACATTTAAACATCTAAGGAAATAAAATTAAAATTTATTCCTTTTATAATTGTTTATAGTATTATCGGATTATTTTCTCATAGAAATTGAATAAAGATTTTGTAAATATTTCTTAATAGGGTGACGGGTAGAAAAATTTACCAGAGTGGCGTCATTTCAACTTTTTTCTTGGGGGGGGGGGGGTAATTTTTTTTTTTAAATTAAATTTTACTTACAAATTTGCCCAAAAGATATTTAATTTAATTAATTGTTTAATTTTGTACAGTTTATATACTCGTAGATATATTTTTGAATATTTTATTTAGAATAATATAGAATTTTATAAAAATCAAAGCCCTTGGGGGGGGGGGCAAATGGCCCCCCAGCCCTCCAAATGACGCCACTGATTACCAGATTTAATATTCAATACATTCAAAATTTCTCTGAAGTTCTAGATTTTATATGAGTATTTTTTATTAAATATTAAATTCATAAATAAAGAAATGGTAGCAAATCTCTGAGTTTCTTCACATTCATATTCTGATCGCATGCTACCAGTGGTAGGTTTTCGGATTTATTCAACCAGTTCCCAGTTCAAAGTCAGGGCCTAACGATTCTGTTATCTCAAAGAATGGACTACGATTTTTATATTCACTATTTAAATCCAATTATTGTATGAATAGTGAATTTTTATTTTGAAAAAAAAATACAGGGATCTATCTGGTCCAGAAAACTACTTCAAAAGAGAATATTTCTAAGAGAGTAGAGGATGTTTTTTTTATAATCTTTGTAGCGCAAAATTCATTGAGTTTCACCGTAGACAAGTGGTGGGCGAAGAGAGGAAAAAGAGATTTATTTATTGTATATTTTTTTTTAAACCAAATGAGATTTTTTTTTTTTTTTTGAATAATAATAAATAAATCCTCTCTTTTTCTTTTTACATACAAAATTCCCCATCCTAGGGAGAGGGAACTCAAAAGAAAAGATCTTCGCCCACCAGAGGCCACCGCAAATTTTGGCTAAATCTTCTTTCAAATTCAGCATACACTTCCTTGGGATCAGGCCTACACGTTTGGATTTTTAAAAATAAGATTCACATTTTCCGAGTAAATCTCTACACGTTAAGCTATAGCCAGAAAATTTTTCGGGAAAGGATAAGGGAGCAGGGGGATGAACAAATCTTAAAAAAATATAATTTCTAAGGAAAAGTATAAGGGTTTCATTATTTTTGCCTGGCTGGTATGGTTAATCAGTTACATTTGTAAAAGTAAAAAAAGCCCTTTTTCTCTAAAAAAAAGGGCGAACGAAAAAAAGGTGAAATGTTTACACAAGTAACGTTTGTTTATTATTGTTGACAAGAGGGAGGGTCTAAAACAATTTTTAAAAAATGCTTACGTAATATTTGAATAGTCCTTAAAAATTTTTTTCTCCTATTATTTTGAGATTTCGAGGGGTGATCGTGAGGGGGTGGGGGTTTGAGCTGCATATCTTCCACCACATTATCGAGTTTTTTTATTTATTTCTAAGTCTCTTGTCAATTTAGTGAAATGCGGATTAGTTGAAGACTGAATTTTCCATAACACGATATTTTTTATTTGTTTAACATTTTCTTTTATTTAAAAAAAAAAATAGATCTTTTTTTTTCTATTTGAGATTAATTCCCTTAAGGTTACTGGACCAATATTTAATCTAATTCTTTAGTTTCTTTGATGTCGTTTAGATTTATGATTAATTAAAGCAATCAATTCAAAGTACAGAGAGAGAGTTTTTTATTATTATACATTTGTACTTTAAATTTATTGCTCTCGTCGATCAACAACCTGAACTAGATCAACCTGACCCAGTAAAGTAACTTCCTATATATTTGAAAAATGACTTTATAATTAAATGAGAAATTTTTTTTTTTATAAAAATAAATCTTTAACTCCCAAACTGTCTCTATGACCCTTGATTACAATGTAATTTGATTTAAAGAAGAGTAATGATATCTGATCTAATAAAAACGTCCTATTAAATACGTAAATTTAAAAAATTCCAAGCAAATGTTTATTTCCGTATGTATTAGAAAAGAGCAGGAAAAGGGATGCTTTCCGGAATAGCCGAGTTCGACTCCCGGGCAGCCACCTCCATTTGTTTCGGCCCCCTTCTCACTACGCCTTATCTCTTCAACCTTCGATTGCAGATCGATGCCATTTGTCTTATACACGATGATGACACTTCATTCGCAATCCAAAGTGCCTAAAGGGTCGATCTAGTCACTTTTCAAAATGTCTTCCGTATCCGTTAACGAAAACGAGTGCAATAAATTAAAAATATATATTTGAAAATTTAATAAGAATAATGACCCAATTGATTTTTTCTTCTTCAAGGGAATATATCTGTGTGCTCGAAACGTTAATAAGAAATAACCTCGATATGTCATGAACACTCGTTTAATTATTTCAGAGAAAGATCGAAAAAAAACACATCAAAAATTTTGACCGATTTGTTTTTGAATCATTTTATGTATATTTGATACACCTGCGTGTCTTAATCAAAGTAACAAAATATTTATCTTATATACGAGTATCAATAATCATTTATTCATATACGATTTGTAATTATTTTGAAAAAATTTTAAATCAGTTGAAATATGATTTTGTTAAGGGTGCCGAAATTTTTTATGGAGAGACGCATTCAAGAGGTCCCTGAGTCCAAAAATCTGTTTTTAGTCTGTCTGTGTGTGTGTGTCTGGACAAAATATCTCAAGAACGAAAAGAAATATTCTTTCTTCGCCTATTATTATTATCGCGGTGCGGGATCGGCGGTAATACCATTCATGGTTTTTTTTGCGACTGAGAAAAAATAGAACAGGCCGGTCCGTTGCACGGTCTTACGCCTGTTGAAAATATCGAAGGAAGAGACTGACAGAACAGAAGAGCTACCAGTCCCAGCTTGGGAAGCTCGTGGTCGCTATTCAGGTACCCTCAAGATGTGGGCCCCTGAGTTTCAAGTACGAAACGAAAAGAACTAGGAGGTTGAAATTTCATATTTAAGTTAGGTGGGGTACCCCCCCCCCCCTGGAACGTGACACAATCAAAATTACCTAAAAAGTATTAAAAGAATACATTTACAGATGTAGTTTTTCAGTTTTATTCGATTTTCTCAAAATTGGCTCCAACGATTTTGAATAAATCAACTATTTTTTAGATGCTCTTTAAAAAGTATATCAGTAAAATTTTTGGTGAAAATTGTTTGAAGTACACTTTACTGGAAGTATTCGTAGCTCAGCGCTATCTATGAAACACAAATGGGCAAGTTTGGAACTAAGGTGCTATGGGTAACTAAATAAAAAAATCCTGAGTGACAGCACAGTAGGGCCTAAGTTGTGTGCTGTGCCTAAAATTACACCAGATTTTTATTTTTTACCGTCCCCCTCCTCCCACATGGGACCCCCAGAACTGATAGGTATATCTGCAAACCTATTCTAAAAATTAGAACTAGGACAATTAATCACTAATTAGAATATCTTAAAACTTAAAAAATTAACCTTGATTGGTAATTGACCTTAATTATTCTGCATTTCTTGTGAATTATTCATGCAGTATTACTTCGAATTACTAGTACTAGATTGTAGAGAAGCTTTCTTTTGCATTAAAAGATTACTTGTTCGTTTATTTTTTTTTATTTTAATTTTTTTTAAACTCATTCATTTTAAACAGTTAGAAACGAAGTTTCATATTATCTGGACTATCGAATATAAATCGAAACATGTCACGGGTTGGTTGTGAAGTCAGTGCACTGAGTTAGCCAAACCGTTGCCACTTTTCCCTGTCTTGGCATTTGTTCAGTTTTTTTTTTCCTAATGCATCAACCTCTTTGGCAGCATGTGATTTTAAATGGGATTTTATGGGTTCCAACACCCCCTCCCCACATCTGATTTTTAGAATATAAAAAGCCAATCAAATAACATATAGACAGGGTCCGTAAACCTGCAAAAATGTATAAATATCTGGTGTGACTGATCGCACAAATTTTTCTTAGTTCTGTTCTGAACTTATCACACTAGATTTTTTGTGGTGATATATATTTAGTTTCCTCCATACATTAGAATTCAAGATGTCAAATTTATAAAGAAAAACATTTATAGTTTATTACCATGGGAACTATTTCTCCTTCTCTTTCTCTTGAAATTCACGAGTGAAGTGTGCTTCAAACAATTTTGAGAGTAAAATGAGAATATACATTTTCAAGTGCATTCAAAACATAATTGATTAATAAATTTTAATTAAAATTATTAGAGTGCATTTTGAGGAAAAAAAAAAAAAAAAAAATTAGTAAAGTAGTAATACTTTTTGGCCGATTTCATTTAAGAGCTTATTTTCGCGCCTCAGGTACCTAACTTAAATATAAAATTTCAACTTATTTTCTTCATATTTTATTTCGAGCACGGCAGACAGACCATTTTTTTAACATAGGGGACCTTAAAACATGTATTTCCATCTAAATCTCGACATCAAATTTTTACGTGAATCCAATAATAGGTAAGAGAAAGTAATTATAAACTATTAGTTAATTTTTGGTTTTAGGGAACATTTTTTCTGTTATTAAAATACCCTCACACACACTTCCTATACTGTTTACATAATACTTGAATGCCTCCAAGAACAAAGAATGAGTCATTTTATCTATTACAAAATAAATTTATTATTATCGTTAAAATGAAACGATAGAAAAAATATGGAATAAAATAAGATCTCCTAATTTGGCCAAATTATTTTGTTCTGTAGAGAAAATTTATAGATTTGATTGCCCAGGCGTAGTTGGGGTTTTCATCACCCGGGGATAAAGTCAGTTTTCGCGCACCCTCCTGCCCATGGGCGCCCGCCTGGAAAATCAATAACTGCTGATCTAATAGAAAAAAAATAATATAATATATACAGTATATTTAAGCTTAAAATTGAACATTGAGTTAGAAGCGACTTGTCAATCAATAGATACAAAGAGAACTATCATATAAATATTATTATTATTTATCATTTTTAATTACAGTATTATACATGCCATCTAAGTATAAAATTTTACTATTGTTATAACTTGTTGGTAGTAGTGATATATTTTGTTTTTTAACATGCTTTTATAAATAAAAAATTAAAAAAGGAGCGAAGAGCTACCCGAAAAGTCGACGATAACAAGAAATAAAAAAATATTTATTCGATCTTTGGCTGCTTGCAATCCCACCACCTCCATTAATATATGGTTTCATTTCCAAAAAAAAAAGAAGCTTTTTGGTCTATCTTTGAAATATTTCTAATAGCACCGAGGCTATTCTCCCCTCGTAACAAGGGACGCCATTTCTCGGGGATTTTTGAGGGTTAGAATCTGCATTTCGTTTATATTTTTAAACTATGAAGGGTAAAAAGAGTCAAATAATTCGCTACTTTGAAGATATAATTAAATGGAGAAAGAATAAACAAATAAGAATGGATAAAAAATTATATTATTAATTTAGTAAATTAAAATCTGGTACGACGAACGCACAACAAATTTTTTTGTATCGACATATAAGACATATACAAGAGAAAGTAAAAATCTAAAATACTCTATCAATAAAGTGTACTTCAAATTCGTTTTAGGAAAAAACTTATTAATATACTGTACTTATTAAAGAACATCTAAAAAATAGTTGATTTATGAATTGAAATCAAAATCGTTAAGGTAAATTTTGAGAAATTCGAAAAAACTAAAAAAAAAAGTACATCAGTAATGTGTACTTCAAACAATTTTCACGATAAATTTTATTGATATATATTTTAAAGAGCATGTAAAAAATAAGTGATTGTTGAATTTCAATCCCAATCGTTGGAGCGAATTTTGAGAAAATCGAAAAAAACTGAAAAAGTAAATCAGTAAAGTACTAGTACTTTTTTTGTTCAAAAGCTTATTTTGACTATTGGGGAGGGCATACGTACTAACTTGTTATACCATTATATAATAAGTATTTCAAAAATTTACATATAAAACTTAATGTTTATTTAAATTCAAGGAATGATGCCCCTAGTGTGTAATGTTATTACCAGCTCACCGTTAGGGTGCCGTGAACTTCAAAAGGTTGGGAAACTCTGGTTTATACCATAAATAATATATTAATTTATATAATTAACTAGAGCTAACCGGTACCAGTTTAAATATTATCAAATAGCCTATTATGCCCTTTAACTTCAATTTGGTGTCCCCCATCGCGTCTTTCACTCTAAGCTACGCCATTGCTACTCACCTCCTCCCCCCCCATATTCAACCCTGGGATTGAGAGAGTCCCATTCCCAGGGTCAAAAATGTCGAAATGTTCAGAATAATTATTGATTAAAAAGTTAGTCCTATTGATGGGGGAAGGGTGGGTGGGGTGGGGTGGGGGGGGGGGAAAGGGCTTCCCGCCTGAGATTTGTTTTGTGGTTATATGGAAAGGTCGCTAATATTTCTTAATGGTGTTTCAAAATTTATTTTTCTCTATTAACAAGCCCATGATTTTTAAAATAAAATACACTTCAATGAAAGCATATTATTATATTTCTTTTTTCTCAAGGGACCTGGGACTAATTTTGTTCTATTACATCTGTAAAAAAGTAATAAGGTCTATTTATTTTCAGATAAATAAAATAATATTAATCCATAGAGACTTGTGCTCAAAGTTTTGGAATAACGAGCTGCTCAATTAAGTTAGAGACATTATTATTTATTTATTTAGAATAGAAAATATAATTAACTTTGACTACCAATTTAAGGTAAAATTAAACTAATAAGAAAAAAAAAATCGAAATTGAATTGATAGTAAAATGCGTTCTGAAATTTTTCGAATTATCACTGTTTGTGGTATTTCTTTCGTCAGCGATAACTCAAAAACATAATCATTTATAATTATTTAGAATACTTCATTAAATTGAACTTTTTAGAGTGAAACTTTATTTTGATCTACACAAATTTTTTCGTTTCTCTATCAGCATGTCGCGTTACAAGCCGTGACGTCAAAGGCCGTGACGCTACAAGTTTTGAGTCACAACCGTGACGACAAAAATAGGAAATTTGAAATTTAATATATATGATGAATTATAAAAAATAATTGTGAGATTTAATTATTGAATTTTTAAATTGATAAAATATAATTTTTAAAATAATTTAAAATGATTCAAATACTAAATAAATATTTTTCTCAGTTTTTAACATGCGTCTTTTGATTTCCCAAAATCATTCCCATTTTCCAATTATTAAGTTAAAATTAAAAACGCGAATTTAATACCCTTAATTGAATAATTTTCTGAAAATTTTCAGTTAAACGCCTACGATCCGAAAAAAGTTTCACTTGCATCGTGGTTTCATAAAACCACACAATGTTATTTTTTTTCTAAAGAATAATGTAATACAGTACTAATTCAGCTCCGGTTGAAATTAATTGTTATCTGTGAGCAGTGCCGGATTAAGCAAGATGGAGGCCGAAATCTCGGGGCCAATGGCGGATACAAGGGGGGGGGGGTAAAGGGGGGGGTAATTACCCCCTCCCAAAATAAGATTTTTTTGGAAATTAAATTTTATTTTAATATAAAATTTTAAAAATTAATTCTTAAAAATTTGATTTGTTATTTATATTCTGGTAAATAAGTACAGAATGCATCTTTAAATTACCGAAAGTAAGAAAAAATTGTCTGCTGTGCGACCAGTCACACCAGATTACCCCCCCCCCCCCAGAAGCTCGTCTGGATTCGCTCTTGCTTGGGGCTCTGTCAGCTAATAATTTTATCAATATTATTTTATTACACAACAGTTTTAGAATTTTAGAACCCCCCCCCCCCCTCGAAATGTTCAAAATTTCCCCAAGGGGTTCGTGAAAAAATCGAAATTTATATACATTTTAAAAATTGTCATAAAGCAATAAAACATATTTTTAAATTATGTTAATAAAATTAGCGGTTTTATACTGATGGGTGTTATTTTGTTTAAATTTTAGGGCTATAGGGTAAGAGAAAGTAAAAAATGGTCTAGTAATGAAAAATATATATTTTTATTGACACTTCAGATGGAGTGGCCCATTGTTGAAAGCCAACTATTATGTTTCTGTAGGTGCAGTGCAGGGCGTTATGTTTAAGATGACATTTGACCGGTTTTGTTGCTCATCTGTCCGCCTATAGGAGGAGCCTTGATGATAGAAGCTCACTTAACATGACAATAATAGGGTGCTTGAGAGAGGAATGTTCAAAACAGACTAAAGCATCCTCTACTACATCAATAAATAATATAATTACAATCATTGGTGGATCTTGACAGACTTTTAGGAGGGGGTTTTAGTTAATGAGATTTCAGATCTGATTATTATTTGATAAAATTATATACACCAAATATACTTTCCTAGCTCAAAGTTTTTCTAATTAAATAATTAAATAACTTTTGTTTGAAAAAAAAATTTTCGGCTTTTATTTCATTTAGCTCGATCTTTCGGGGGCGGATGAAATAGCAAAAGTTGGTAGATTACTAAATTTAGTAGGAAGTTGTTAAAAAAATATTTTTGATATACTTTTTTTTTTTTAACTTTGCACAGAATTCAAAGGTCAGCAGTCACTTAGCTGCCAGCTTTGAGGGTCGGATTTATTAATAAATAACAAGATGTATAAGATTAAGAAATTAATCATTTATATTATTAATAAATTAAATTTTTAAATATGTATATCGTCACAAAATAAATCCTATTCAATAAATTATTTGAGATTATAATCATAGAAGTAAAAATCTGGTGTGACTGGTCGCACAACTTTCTCTTACCCTTCGGCAAGAGAAAGTTGTGTTCTGTGCTTGTCACACAAGATTTTTTGTGTCAAGATATATTTAGTTTCCCATAGCACCTTAGTTCCAAACTTGAGCACTTGCATTTCATTAGAAAAAATCTGAAATACTCTATCAGTAAAGTGTACTTCAAACAATTTTCAGGGCAAAATGAGAATATACATTTTAAAAAATCTAAAAAAACTAAAAAATATATCAGTAAAATGTACTTCAAACAAATTTCACGAAAAATTTTATTGATATACTTTTTAAAGAGCATGTAAAAAATAATTGATTTTTGAATTTTCAAATCAAAATTGTTATAGCGGATTTTGAGAAATTCGAAAAAAACTGAAAACGTACTTCAGTAAAGTACTAATACTTTTTGGCCGATTTTGTTCAAAAGCTTATTTTGAGTGTCCGGGAGAATACCTAACTTAAATATAAAATTTCAAACTTGTAGCTGAATTCCTTTTGGACTCAGGGGACCTCAAAACATGTATATCCATCAAAATCTCGACATCGAATTTTTGACATGATCGCAATACTTTCTCTCTATATATTTCATATATAGGATAAGAGAAAGTAAAAATAAAATATAATTTTATTTATGTATATATATTTTTAGACTGAAACAAAGGCCTAATCAACCTCCTATTAAATACCACACACTCCTGGTGAGTTGATATATCAAATTGAGGTCTATATTAATTTTTTATGTGAAACATCTAATGGCGCGTAAGAACGGCTTCTATGGCAAATCGCCATTCTGTCAGACGACTCCCTCCTACTCTGTAGCCCCCTCTCTATCAATACTGAGCGCCTCTGCCAGGCTCGTGGCTCGTCGGCTCTCTCCGACCCGGCTCAGCGTATAAATATCTAAATATTTGTTTTACTTTCATTTTCACTTACTTAAAAAAAATAAATAAATTTCAATGTTTCACATCTTCCTTAGACGGATTAAATTTTATTATTAAACTAGCCGCCGGTCTTAGGCTGGCCCTGCCTTGGCCCTGGCAGACGGCGTCTCGGGATAAAATATATTTTAATCAATTTTTGATCTTAATATGAAAATCTTACCTTAATATAAATAATAAGATTTAATATTATTAATTTTTTATTAAATTGAAATATTTTTATATGAAAATAAGAGAGTTTTCAATATTAACATTCACTGACGATACAATACGCGAATGCCTTCTCATTTCTAACTTCACCACACTGACAATTGCAAAGAATACTTAAAGGTCTTCTCATTTTAAAAGATATAAAAGTAAATATATACTAATATTAAAAATATTATTAGTAAGAGAGAATAAAATGTTTTTAGGTTTAAATTATTAAACAATAACTAAAAAAAGTTTTCAATAACATTCACTATTATTGCAAAGAATACATAAATTTCTTTTCAATTCTACTATCTTCAAACATTTCCTATGAAAGAAATCGTAACTTCAACAATTAATAATCAAAAAGTTTTTGGAATTTCGGAACGAAAATAATTTTCCTATAATCCCTATAAGGTCCTCTTTAAGCATATAAAATTTGGTTTCGAAATTCCAAAATGTAGCGTCAAACAACAACGGACTCGCGAATTAGATAGACATATATTTCAAAATTGGTGCGAGAGTCAAGATGAATTGTTACAATCTAAGATCCTTCAATCAGTGAATAGAGAGTATAATCCCCTTCGGGCAGTATAAGGAAATATTGTAGCATTTATCAGACCTCTATTAACTAGATACCCTTTTGTTTGAAATACATGTATAGTTAAAGGTTTTCAAAGATATATATTTTGTATAGTAATTTTTTTACTTTCCCATATGATTTATATGAGTTATTTAAGATTTTTTATTTTTATTTTCGTGAAATAGACTCTTAATCCCATCAACACGCTACAGATTATTCCATTTTTTTTTTTTTTTTTTTTTTTTTTTTTTTTTTTATCAAAATAAGACTATTATATTTTTTCATATGTAGTTGTTTAAATTTAGAAAGAGAATATATCGAAAAATATAATATCTTAAGTAAAATCTGTGGGGCGTAAAATTAAGTCATGCCATATCCTTTCCTTTCGACCTAGAAGTCGTCACAAATATTTTTTAAAATAAAATAAATTACAAATACAAAATGATATTATCCAAATCAAATTATATTTTCTTCTCCTGGATTTTTTTTTATTTACCATCAGGTTGGATATAAGATGGATTTAGAGAAAAATAAATTTTAAAATTATTATATAATAGTAATCTAATTATTTTTATAAATTAGCTATTATTTAGACCTATACAGTGATGTTCACCAGTTAATATTTATATTTATATTAAGTTGAAAATAAACAATTGAAGATAACACGTAATCAGTGTTTGTCGTCTCGCTGATAGGCCAGAGGCACAGGAAGTGGAGTGAGAGAGGGAAATTTTAAACTTTAAAATTTTGCAATTGCTCCCCGAAGGCGAGCAATTGAAAAATATCCAAACAAGAATAAATTTGATGCAGAAGGGGGTCCAGGGGGCGTCCCTGACAAGTGGCTGAAGGCGGGCTTTGTCACTTGTTATTTTATATAAATTAGAGCACTATTTCAGTTTTCTTCTTCTTTCCTAGCCTTATTCCCGCAGTGCGGGGTGGGAAGAATGGGTTTATTGCTACCAGAAGAAATAGAACAGGCCGGCCCGTCGCACGGTCTGACACCTGTTGAAAATATCGAAGGAAGGAACAGATATGTAAAGAACAGAAGGACTGCCAGTCCCAGCACGGGTAGCTCGTGGTCGCCATCCACGTACCCACAAGATGTGGGCAAAGTTTTATGAATTTTTTTAACTTGCTTAAATATTAAACGAATAAATAACCATTGGTTTGTTATGCTTTAAGAACTAATACCACTTTATGTTAAGTTAATGACGTGTTGTGGGGACAGCACATGTTACAAATTTAATTTTGCTTTATGGCCAGGTTCATTACTTATCATTTCATAGTAGCTCATATCTATGCAGTTGTGGCTTAGTCTTGTGAAGGTTCAACTACTCAGATATTTCTTATTTATAAAATTATTTAGATTATCATCAAGAAACAGTAATTTTTAAGAAATAATAAATAATATTAATATTTGGGAAACATTTCCAAAAATTAAACCAAAGTAAGATTAATTAAAAAAAGCTTTTTTTGAAATTTAAAAATAAATCAATTGATCAACAAATGGCAGCTAGTGCTTCTTTGAGGCGAAATCAGTTCTTCGATAGAAACCCATTTTGGCCCTTCCATGAAAGACATAGATTACGACTCTACAAACCCTTCTTCGGGAATAAGATTTCCACTCTAATTTCTTCAAGGGATGATAACTCGTTTCTTCATGATGAAGTCTTTATGTATACTCAGATGGGTCAAAGCTATAGTGGCAATGTCTTCACCTAACAGATAGACATCAGCTTTTCCTTTCGTCTATTTGATCACTGAGCAGTGTCTTTCAGATGAAATATTTGGCTATCAAGAAAACAAAAAATGGAAATAGAACAAAATCAGTATCACCAACATCAATATCCTTACAATCAAGTAGCTATCAAATCTCTACAGGGATCATCCAGAAGTTCTAGGGTCGCCTTGGACTGACGCAAAACTTTAAATTGGGCGGCAGAACAATTCAAGTTATACTTTATTTGGTTGCTAAGATATAGAAGAAAATTGCAAATTTGCAAATTGATGACCTGTCAAAGTCACCATGAGTCCAAAGTGAAATTTTATATCAAAGGTATTCACTTTTCAATAGCATCTATTTATCTTTTAAATTTCATCAAAATCATTTCAGTAGAAAACTTTGTCTAAAATCTTAGAAGAAAAGACAAAATACAAGCATGACTAACTTTTAGCTTTGTGAAATTGTCATTGTCTTTGCACCTTTTTGATTTTTTTGAAGATGGGGGGGGAGTCTGATTTTTGAAATTGTGTTCAAAATAATCATTTATTCCATTTTAATATAAAAAAGGCTTGGTTCCGATATAAAATAATTAAAAACCCATTTGATATAAAAATAAAAAAGAATGATATTATGTTAATTTGAGAAACTCACCTATTTGTATAAGCAAATTGCTATTAACAAATATCTTATTTATTTAGCTATATATAAACAGGAATTTTATTGATTTAGTAATTAATAAGAGGAGGCTTGTGGCTAATTGGATAAGCTGTGGATGAAGCTATTCTAATTTTTTTCTCTTTGCATGAGTATCAAGCCACCTGGTATCCCACTTAGGAAGGAATAAAAAAAAATCAGTATATAAATAACAAAAAAAGTATTCAGATTGAATCATTTTAAAATTCATGATTATAGTAATTGCATTATGAACCACAGAGGGGAGGGGGGGGAACGGACCAGGAAAATACTAATTTGTACCCTGAACTAAAACATGATGACCTCTTCCTTACTATAATAGAATGCGACATTCAAAAGTCGAGCACATCAAAATTAAAGTGTCTATAAAATAGTTGTAGTAGTATAGTTGAAAAAGTTCTAACGACTACAGCAAGATAGCACCATGGGCAGCAACAACAACAAACCTTGAAACCGTAGTGATGTGTATTGATCACATGACGCTCACAGTAGTGCTTTGTTTATTGCTCGTCGTTTCCCAAAAGCAACGAGTTTTCATTGTTGAACATTATCTTTATTATGCACTTCTAGACGAGTTTCGTGGGAAATACCCGGATGTGACAGTGGCTAATAAATCGAACATAATAAGATCTTGGGAAAACTACAAGTTTGCAAAGCAATAAACAAAGCACTACTGTAATCATCTTGTGATCAATACACATCACAATGGCTTCTAGTTTTGTTAATACCTATGGTGCTGTCTTGCGGTTATCAATAGAACTTTTTCAACTATACTATTATTTATAGACACTTTAATTTTGATGTTTGCGACTTTTGGATATCTAGGTATTTAGGAGAAAACATTTTTTGAATAAGGAACGCAATGAGCATGGTAGTCAGCAGAAAAGTCATAAAACACATTGTCCATAGTATTTAACAAAATTAACAGTTGTAAGAGGTATTAAATATATATTGATAGGGTGTTAAGACGACAGCTTCAAAAGCTAATCAAGATTTTGAATGTCCATTCAAATGTATACATTTGCCGAAACGTTTTCTTTGATTGGGATAGAGGCTATTCTGTTTTGCTGACATCGTCTTCTTTTATTTATCTAATAGTTATTTTCTTCTTTTTAGTTCATTTTAAATAAAATCGTTTTTCGTTTAATTTTCAGATGTATATGTTTGAGACATTCAAACCTATATAGATGACCAAGAACTAATGTACATATTTTATATATAATTTTGCATATGATAATACAGGGTTTTCCAAAAGTCACTATTTCGAGAACTAATTGAAATTATGAGAAAAGGTTTAGCTATTTTAATCATTTAATAATAACGGTTGTAATATCACTGTTGACTCACTTTTAGTTATTTCTTGTTAACACTGGCACTTTGATTTAAACCACTGTTAATTTATGTGTGATTTCTAATTTGTTCGTTTTACTCGTTCTTTGGAGTTAATTTTCATTAAATGAGTCTAAAAAAGAAAAAGAACAAATAAATTACATATAAATTAACAGTGGTGTAAATCAAAGTGCCAGTGCGAGAGTCAACAGCGATATTACAAACCTCCTTACTAAATGATTAAAATATGTAAACCTTTTCTCATAATTCCAATTAGTTTTCGAAATAGATAGTGACTTTTGGACCATCCTGTATATAACAACTCTATCTGCATCTCGATGTGTTTGTTATTCCTTGAGATTGTATATATTCTCATAAGAACTAATGATGGAGTTATTTTATTAAAGTCGAAACGTTTTCTTGTAATGGGATTTTCATTCGATAGAGGTTGACATCATCTTTTATTTATCTAATAAAGTATTTTTAAGTAAAAGCGTTTTTTTTTATTTTTTTTATTATATAGTAGAAGCAATAGAGGAGACGATTAGCCGAGGGGATAAAGCAGTTAAGCTTATAATCCTGAGCTGAATACAACTCGAGTTCAAATCATCATCCTCATGGCAATAAATTATCCAACTCTACTTGAGATGCCTCCTCCTGAGGTAGGAAACGGGAGCCCACCACAGTATCATTCCCATGAGTGTTACTCTTCAAATTAACCACAACGTGTCAGGGCTGACACTAATGACGGACAGAATAGAGGAGGCAAGTAGCTAAGTCGGCTAAGCTGTGGATTACGGATCTCAAGTCCCAACATGACTCGGGTTCGAATCCAGCTTGCCGCAAATAATTCAACATTGCCAAAGTCTTCTCTCAGGGTAGGAAAGTGAGAGAAAATCTCACCCCACAGACACAAAGAGCTGGTCTAATGCCTTAAAATGACGATTACTCTGACTGGGTAACCGAGGAACTTCCTGGGTGGCTGAGGAGGAACAATACCTCCGAAGAGAATCTGAAAATGTTTGTGAGTGGCTGAGGAGAAGCAAAACCTCATCAAATCCAAAACCAAACTAGGCTCAATATCCGCTTTTCCTAGATCGAATAAATTCCTAAAATTTTGTAAAAGAAAATGGTTTAAATCAAAGCACGAAAATTTTTATTATTGAGAAAAAAAATTCAATGATTGTCTTTACATTAAATATTGCATTTAATTCTCTTCTTAATTGATTTTAAATTCAGTCAAGTAAGGCTTTAGATAACGGTTGATGAAAAAAAAATTCATTAAAAATAGGGACTTGTAAATTTCATAACATATAATATATTTAATCGCCTAAAAGAATATTTAATATTTTTGGGTTTTAGTCTTCCTGAAATTTTCTTTTTTATTAAAAATATAGGATTATATTTATCTTGCTAGAGCACTATATCGTTGTTATTTTTCTTAATGAAATTTTTTTTTATTAATAAATTTAGGAATTTATAGGTGAAAAGCTCCCCGACTAGTAATTAAACAAATATAACGTTCACTCAAGATGTAGGTTCATTTTCGATTTTTTTCATTTTTTTTATTTATTTAATTAGTGACTGATATTTAATCTTAATTAAACGAAATTTTTCTTCAATTATATTAGGTTATTTTAAGGTTTCTTAGTGAAGCTCTTCATAAGCAGCTTGAAAGTAACTATCTCAAATTCCAATTTGATTTTATCATCCAGCTTCAAGTTAGTGTGTTCACAGGCAGGTTGATGCAACCGATCAATAGAATTTAAGCAGAAACCATCAACTGCCATTGAAAACCGAACATATAAAATATAAACATTATAGAGTTGGAATTTGGCTACCTATAAGCTCATCTTTCGTAGATGACAAAATAAAATAAATAAATTTATTTGAATTATATAATTATAAGTTCTCAAACTTTTTTGACCTGGGACCCACCTAGACCTAGAATTTTTTTTTTTGAGACCCACTACTACGTAACGATAACCAATACAGACTAGATAAAATACAGGACATGTTTTTCATATGCCTTTTGGAAAAATAACACCTGGCGGTATGCACATTATTATCTTATTTCAATATAGGCCTAGGCCTACAAATATTCTAAATTTTATATTTTTTTAATTATTTCAATAAATTATAATTTTCAAGATCCACAGGCCCACCAGTGGTAGTTTGAGAACCACGGTGTTAACGTCTGTTTAAGGACTTTTTTTCCCTTTAAAAATTCTTCGTATAATGAATCAGAAAATATTTTAAGCCCCCCAAATTCGTATTTTTCTAAAACTGATTAATTATTTATTTTTGCAAATAGTTTTTTTTATTTGTTTAAGGTCTTTTTTGGCATTTAAGGCCATTTAGACTCCATCCTTATTTCTTTAAAATGATTGTTAGCCAATTCAAATGAAATAAATTTTTATCGCTTGGGACGGGAAGCTAACCCGGGACCCTAGGCACAAGAAGCTAATGCCTTCTCTCTGAGCAACGAGTCACGGGGGCAAATATAGTTTAATCTATCTATTGAAATTAAGTACACGTATAGTATAATACATGGACCAGGGAGTAACGTAGTAATAATTTGAATCTCTTAAAATATTTTGGAAAATGAATTATAATCAAATTTCTTCAATATGGGAACACAAAATCGACAAGTTGGCTTGGAAATTAGATAAGCAGTTTGTAGCTCTGAGAGCCAGCTTCCCAGGAATACGACTAGGCCTGTGGGAGGAGCCTCGCAGCCAGTTGAAAAAATTGTAGAGCACGCATACGACTGACCCTTTAAACAGTAATAATTAGACCCCTTTTGCTGTGCCCAGTCGGTACCCTCGCATACACTCAAGATCTTTCCTTAACATCTTAACACTTGCATTGCAACAAGAAATATCCCTGTTTGGCAATAAACTTCCCCGCCGGAGGCGATCAAGGGGGTCCAGGGGGCGCAGTTCCCTGGCTAGGCGGGCTTTGCGACTAGTTGTTATATAAAAATAAAAAAGGGATCGTGGGATCCCCGCCAGGAACGAAGTTCCTGACGCCTTTTCTTTAACTCCGAATATAATTTAATAGGAATATTATTTAAAAAAGAAAAGAATTAGACCTCTATATTTTTTTAAAATAACGTAGAAAGAGAATTCTCTAGAGCTGGTGGGGTTACGTAAGCGTGGCCTTGTCAAGGCTTCGGCTAGCCTCGCTTTCCTCCGCTGGCGCTCGGGCGCCCTAACGCATTTTGTTACTGCTGGTTTTTGTTACGTGACGATTTTTGCGATTTCTCCCTAGCGTAATCCGCGTAAAAGAACTTCGTTCCAACAAGACAAAACTAAACGAACCACGATCAGAACAGGGCACACCAGTGCGAGTGCCTTTCTCAGGTGAATGTCGAATATTAACTCACCTAAAGAGGTTTTCACTTCAAAAACTGACTTATATAAAAGTGGATTAATTCAGTTATCCGTGGAGGAATTTTATACATATAACATTAATCACTTCAGCACTACTTAAAAATTAATTTTTTTATTTTCATTCGATTTTAATAAATTTGAGATAAAGATTCCCTGATAATAAGCAGTGAAAAAGTGAAAAAAAAAAACATTAAATACTTCACAGACCAGCTCCCTCTTAACTCTTAATTATTTTTCCCTAAAGGGAAGCACAATTTACTCTGGGACGTCTTAAAGTTGGAAACCCTTGGACGGATTTTAAACTAAAGAGAATTTTTTCAAGTACCTAACTCGACCTTAAACCTACCACCATCACAATCACTCGCTAACCCATTACTCTTGAAAATGGTTCCAAAAGAAAAGGAGAATCTCAACAATCAATGCGGTTTAACCCGAGAAGATTCTACTTCATATATAGCCTATATAAAAGCTAAAATTAAAAAAAAAAAAAAATTAAAATGAAAGCTCCTCTCATATAATTAATCAAAAGATATATATTTACGAAGAGAAAATTTTGGTCATTTGTCAAACTTGAAGCCTTACTCCAGGACAACATCATTCCAAGAACAACTTAGTGTTTTTTTTGTGCAAGTCCTTGATTCTTTAAAAACACATTGCATTTAAGAAGAGGCCAGTCAAAACTTAAGTCTTCTCAGGAGAGGGTAACAAAAAATCAACTTCGTAAATTAAAAACTATCTTTCATTAATTTTACGATTTACAGACATTCCTTTGTCTTTTGTTTCCCTCCCAACTAACAATAAAAATAATTAAATATAATGATAAAAAAAGTTGTCAATTTGACAAAAATTATTCTAATAAAAAGATTTTTGTTGAAAAACTAGGCGAGCTTAAATGTATTTAAATGTATCTTTGATCTTAATATTAAAATCTCACCTAGTATAATTAATTGAAGTATTTTTATATGAGAATAGGAGAGTTTTTCATTAACATTCACTGACAATGCAAAGAATACGTGAATGTCTTCTATTTCTAACTTCACAAGGACAATTGCAAAGAATAGTTAAAATTCTTTTCATTTTAAAAGAAATAAAAGTAAAAAGTCTTATACTACTAAAATTAAAAATATTATTAGTGAGAATATAATGTTTTTACTTTAAATTATTAAAAATAAATACAATAATTTTTCACTAACATTCACTAATATTTCAAAGAATGCATAAATTTCTTTTCATTTCTAATATATTCATACATTTCCTATGAGACTAACTTCAACAATTAATAATATTAAATATTATTATTTATATTAAGGTGAGTTTTTCATATTAAAATCATTTATGGCGACTATCATATCCCTTGTTTCAGCACTATTTTAAAATGTCAGGCTGAATTCGGTGGGCGTCGAAGTTAGTACAACAAAAATAGCTATTTCCTTTGTATTTTTTGATTGTTTTATACTCAAATTATATCATTCTAAAGATTTAAAACAAAAAAGTTCATCGTAAAATTTAAACCAGAGTTCGTCCCACTTTTGCCGGGCAGTGCAATTAGTACAGTCGAAAAAGTCATTTGTTTTTTCTATTTTACTTTTTTATATTGTTTTATATTCAAACTATATAATACCAAAGATTTGAATAAAAAAATTTTTTTAATTTTTGCCACGAAATCGCGATTCTGCCCCACTGTGCGGCATGTCGAGCAAATTTTCAGAACAAATAAAATTGTCAATTAAGAACAGATGTCAGCTATTGCTTATTTATTTCATGTTCATCACTTTTTTCGGTTTGATAATATCTTTAAAGTATTATCTACGTATAATATATTTTTTCCCGATTCTTTATGAAATTATTACTATCAATCTAATATAAATCAAAAACTTTATAAAACAAAGTTTCTAACTAATATACTAATGTATCAATTTCTAGAAAATGTGTTCATTGCTATGTTTGAAATTTCATGGTTGATGCGTTAATATTTGAATATTCTCTTCATTAATCCAATATCACTTAGGAGCCAATAATAATATCGAGTGATGTAATAAATACACTACATAATATTGACTATTAGATCAATCAGATTAAACCATGATTTCCTTTTTCTTCTAAGATACATTTTTGCAATGTTTGAATTAAAAAAAACAACTAAAAATTAAACACTACACATAGTAATTATTAATTAAATATTAGAAAACTTAATGAAAAAAATTATTTCTAAGTTAGTTTAAATAAACAATAAGTAAACATTACGAGGGAGGCATATCACATTTGATGATTTTGTTTGACAAGGGAGATGGGGGAGAGGGTCAATCAATTGCTTACGTAAACATTTTTAAAAGAAAAAAGTCCGTTTTCCCTAAAAAAATAAAATATTTACGTAAGCAAAGGAGGTTAACTATTTGCTTATTGTTGGTTACATAGAGTCTAAGACAGCTAAAAAATTGCTTTTGTAATACCTGAATAGTACTAAAGAATAAAAAACTATGTTTATAACAAATAAAGATATATTATTAAAAAAATAAATAAATAAAAATAAAATCTAAATCCAAAATACAGCTAAGCAGTTACTTGGTTAATAGCGGCTTCGGGTCGACCCTAATTTTAGTTTAAAAAAAAATCCAGTATGATTAACGCACAGTACACAAGTTTCGATTACCTTCGGTAATATTTGGATATTTTATACTCAATAGAGAATCCTAAATAAATACAAAATTTCATAAGAATTGGAAAAATTTATTTTGAATGTGTAAAAAGTTCTAAATAGGACCCTTTTTGAATGAAAATTTACATGCAAAATCCCCATAGGGATTTAACATTGGCTCTATGGAAGGAAGAGCCGAAAAATGAATTTGAAAAAGCTGAATTACTACATCAGTAAAGAGTACTTCAAACAATTTTCACGAAAAATTGTACTAATATATTTTTTAAAGAGCATCTAAAAAAATAGTTGATTTATGAATTTTAATCAAAATCATTAGAGCCAATTTTGAGAAAATCGAAAAAAACTGAAAAAGTACTTCGGTAAAGTACTAGAACTTTTTGGCTGATATAGTTCAAAAGCTTATTTTAACTAGCCTGGGAAGGTACCTAGCTTAAATATAAAATTTCAACCTGGTATCTCATTTCCTTCATGCTTAAAATCGTCACACAGGCCAATTTGCGTGACCCATTTTTTTATTAAATATTTTCATCAAAATCTCGACTTCAAATTTTCGACATGATCGCAATACTTTTTCACTATATAGGCCTATTACATATATAGGCAAGAGAAAGTAAAAAAAAAAAAAAACGATTGTGCTCTTTTGGATTGGACAAGCTCTATAAAATATTGAGTGGAGAAAATTACTTTTTTTTTACTTCCGAAAAATTACAATTATTTCATTTTTTTTTTCACCTCAAATAGCCAGCCAATGAATTATTACCGCCTTGTGATCTCCTTCCTGGCTGCTACAAAAAGAATTTTTGTTCTATTGGTTTGATAACCACCATTTAACCTTGGTAGAATTATTTTTCAAGTAAAAGAAGATGAACCCTTACGCCTTTAAAGAGAGATCCATCACAATAACACATTTTGTTTTGTTGAGTAACTTTAAAGCTGCGATTGGGCATCCTACAAAAGAATTTTAATCTACCTACATTGAATACATTAAATGCCAATTACTAAATGCAAGAAACTTAAAATTTTTTAACTTAAAACAGTGTTTTAAAGGCTGGTTTAAATTTGATATTCTTATATCAACGTTTCTCAACTCCCTTTGATGCACAAAGGGCTGGAGAGGGACAAAAAAAACCGAACCTAGAAACATTCCTAAAAAAAAAAAAGTTGAGATAAAATTTTTAAAAGAAAAGGCACTAAGTTGAAAAATGTCCATTTATTTAAAAATATATTTTAAAAAGAGAGATCACATAAAAAAAACGGTTGAGAAACACTCTTAAATAATTATTTTGTCATATATTCACTAAAAAAAAAAATTAAAAGTTCAAAAAGTGGATTAATAGACTTATTGATGATATTGTGTCATAATGAAGAATGAAAACGTAAAAAGCTTTACTTAAAAAACATTTTAAAAATGATCGGAACTAAAATGCATATTAAGAAAAAAAAAAAAAAAAAAAAGAATAGATGTCGGGCTCCATCTTTCTACCTGATCAATACATCCCGAAGCCGGGATCTAGCATCTGCTTCAAGCCAGAATTAAACGCCTGATATTGGGAAAAAGAAAAAAAAAGTTATAATGCACTATTTTCAAATTTATAACTCGCTTCTATTAACACATTGCTCTTTGAAATAGATCTTGAATAACTTAATTAGCTTTGGTAGCCATGTTTTTATTTTAAAGAAAAAAAAATTAATAAATATCTGTTGGGAATTTTGTATCACATAACACGCCTAGGATTACTTCTGTCAGAGATGGTGTGAAATAAAAATAAGAGAAAGAAATAAACTGGTAAACGTACTTTAAAAAAAACTAAACTATTTTATAAGGAATTTTTCAATGCCGTTTTTTTGTTTTAATGAATTAAATTCATAAGGGATTATTGTAAGAGAGTTTAAATTTTTTTTAATGACTTATTAAAAAAATTATGAAAAGTACAATAATTTTTTTGTAATCAAGCAAATACAGATAAACAAACTGTTACAATAATTCAAAATTTGTTTTTTAAATTTAAAAATGAATTTATTATTATTAATCACATATTAATTAGGAAAAATTTTAAGTAAGCTTAAATGATTTGTAATTTTAAAAAAAGGCCAAAATAGTCGAGCATTATGCCGATAGGTGGCAGGACTTTTGGCGGGCAGTGCAACTAGTACAGTTTAAAAAGTCATTTGTTTTTTCTATTTTACTTTTTTATATTGTTTTATATTCAAACTATATAATTTATAGTTATCATACGGCATTATCTGATCACTTATACTGTAAGCCTATATTTATATATTTTTATGCTGTTATAAATGACATTTACTATATAATAATAAATTTATAAATAAAGACCGGATTTTAAGCAAAATTCTTATTGGTGAATTTTATTAGCATTACCATTAGATATTTAATTTTCTACACGAATTATTATTATGCAAAGCTAAGTGCATTGAGGTTGCTTTTTGCTTTTTTGCCCCGATCCGGAGTTTTTCGGGGGGGGGTGTAATCTGGTTGGACTGGTCGCACAAAACACAATTTTTCTTCTTTCTTTCGGTAATTTAAAGTTGCATTCTGCACTTGTTTACCAGAATATTATACAAATAAAATTTTTAAGTATAGATTTTTAAAATTTTAAATTTAATTTCCAAGAAAATTATTTTTCTCAAATCTCGAAGTGGGGAGTAATTAACTCCTCTATCCCATCCGCCTGTATTCGCTATTGGTATGAGTAGAGCTTTTTTGTTGCTTATGAGATGCTTTTTTTTAAATTTTATGCTTATTTAACAACTTTTTATTAAAAATTTTTATGCTTTTTTAATCACTTTTTTTATATTTTTGTGCTTTTTTGTCAGGTCTTTATTTATAAACTATATATTATTAATTGTATTATTAAAAGATTAACGAAAATTAAAAAACACATGAGATTAAATATAGCCCAACCATCCTGCCATCTGTTGGCAAATTTTCGACTTTTGGCTAACTTTTTAAGACCCCTAACGCCATCTTATCGGCAAAAACACGCGAACAGCTTTGCCTCTTGAACCCCCTTTAAAGCTTATTTTTGCGCCTCAGTGGGATATTTAACTTAAATATAAAATTTCAACCTCGTAGCTCCTTTCCTTCATAATTTATTTTGATTACAGACAGACAGACAGACGGAGAGACCATTTTGCCACTTTTTTGAACTCAGGGAACCTCTAATAGTGTATTTCCAACAAAATCCCGACAATAGAATTTTCGAAATTAATCCAATACTTTTCCTCTCTATATATGTATCCATATATAGGCAAGAGAAAGTAAAATTAGTCTTTTCTGATTTAGCCTATATAAAAAAGAAAAAATAATTTCTCTTATAAAGGTCTACTTTTTTCTATCAGTGACAGAAAAAGCTAATCATTATTTTTATTTCATAACGCCTTTGACCAAAAATAATGCGAAGTGTCCTTTTTCCATTTCTAATGTTTTTGGATGAGATATCATTTATTTTTAAATCAAAATTACTCTATTTTAATTAATTATTATAACCAATTTAAGAAAATTTAAAATTTAAATAAATTGTGATACCTCTATTCCAAATTTATAACGAGGATAATATTTTAAAAAATATATAATTAGCATCAAATTTTATTTATAGTATTCACAAATATTTTGACACTTTATCGAAAATAAGTTATATTTTTTATTTGCTTAAATAAAAATACTAAACCGAATGTTTAAATTAAAGCTTTTGAGGTTTGTATTATTTTTAATTATAGATGATTTTATCTAATTTCATAGGAATGACTGTAAATGGCGCTGAAGTCGTTGTATATAAAAATCACGTAACGGTTGTAACGGTTAGTTCAGTTTAGTTGGGCAAGTGCACAGTACTTGATAACAACTGCAGAATAAGCAGTGGAAACGTTGTAAAGTATTTATATTTTTAATAAATAATTAATTCAAAATGTGGTCTATAATTAAAAACTCCCATTATAATAAAAATACTAAAATTTAGTGATTTCGAAAATTTTCAATAAAAAGGAAATAAAAAAAAAATGTATCGGAGGCGAGTATTGTATTGTATTATTAATTTTTTGAAGAAATTAATTTAGTTAAAAATTTAATAAAGAAAACTGAAAACAATAGGCAAAAAAGTAAAAGTTTAATATTTCGTACAATATAAATATATTGATTTCATCCATCACGTTGCCATTTTATCTCTCATTTTTAAGGATTTTCATTAATAACATAAGATCAAATTAATCTTTTTTGAGTGGTATAACGTTGGATTGTTTGGAAAATTTCTCTTTTTAATTATAAGCTCATTAAAAAGAAAATATCTTCATTAATAAATTTAAAGATTAATATAAGAAGAACTCTCAGCTCTTTCGAAATTTAATAAAATGTTACCTTATTTAGAAGAATTTAAAATTTGTATGTTAAAATAAAAAAGAATTTTTTGTAATTAATAATTATTTGATCTCAGCATCTAAGCATTAGCTTACTTTTTCTTTTCTTTTTTTTAAGGTCTTTTTCGGCATCTAAGGCCATTTAGACCCCATCCCTATTTATTTCAAATGATTTGTAGTCAAATCAAATGAAATAAATTTTTCTCGCTTGGGACGGGAAGCGAACCCGGGACTCCGGTGCGAGAAGCTAATGTCTTCTCACTGAGCCACGGCTCCCGGGCCATTAGCTTACTTAAACACATTTAAAAAAATGAAAGATAAAAAAAGTAAAAAATAAACTTACAAAATAGCAACAAAAAACATTAATATTATAAATCTGGTGTGGCTTAACGCTTAGTATACAACTTTCGATTACGGTAGGTAACTACTTCAGTAAAGTGTACTTCAATTTCCACAAAAAAACTTACTGATATACTTTTTAAAGAGTATCTGAAATATAGTTGATTTATGAACTTTAATTAAAACCATTAGAACCAATTTTGAAACATTCGAAAAAACTGAAAAAGTACTTCAATAAAGTAGTAGTACTTTTTGACCAATTTTGTTCAAAAGCTTTTTTTTTACTGCCCTAACTTAAATAAAAAATTTCAATCTCGTACTCATTTCCCTCATGCCTTAAATCATCACACAGACAGACAGAGCAAAAAGAAAGAAAAAGAAAAAAATATTGCCCCCACCCCTATGGTCCGATGTTTACCAAGAGCTTTTCAGTTCTTGGCTTTTACTTCTAGTTTATATATGCAAAATTCCAAAACAACAGTTTTTGAGTTTTCGTTGACGAAAAAAAATTACCACAGACATCGTTCCAAATACTTCTGGGGGCCGCAAAATGCATTTTGGAAGATTCAGTTCAATTTCGATTTGACCCAAAGGGTCGGTGTGGGCAAAGTTAAAAATAAATAAATAATCTTTACAGAATAGAGTTATATAGAATATTAACTAGAACAATATTTTGAAATTAAAATTAGATTTAAACATTAATAAATTGTCTGTTAGTCATTTGAATTGATTGAAATTCAATCTTTTATAATTTAAAACTGAGAGAAGATTATAATTTTCATAACTACAGGAGGATACTCGTCAAAGAAATTTTCCTGCTTTCCAGATGGAATGGAATTTTAAAACCAACGATGAGGTTCTTTTATACTTAATCGAAAGGTGACGTATACTGCCTGGGTGCGTTAGGGATCTGTGAGATCCGCAGCGATCAAATTTGTAAGTATTTGTTATTTTTTTATTTGATTTTTTCTTGGTATTGTACATCTACAGCAGTGTCCCATTCACTTATATCAAAATTTTTCCAATCATAATATTTCTTTATGAAATTGAGGGGTTGGATCTCTGCTGTAGATGTGCAATAATATCCAAAGAAAACCCAAATAAAAAAATGAAAAATACTTCTCACAGACCAGCACCTAGGCACAGGGGCGCCGGAACGAATTTGAATCAGGGGGGGGGCAAAAATTTTTTTAGAAAATTAAAATAATTTAATATGTTTAAATAGTATAAAACAAAGACAAATCTACTATAAAACTTTAAAAATTTTAAATAAAATCACAATTTTAATAAAATTAAAATTTTAAAAAATTTGGTAGTGATTTTTCAAAAAATTTTTGGAAAAAATTTGGAAAAAAATGAATTTCTTACTCTTTTAATTTAGAAGATTTTATTTTTCAAAAGTAAAAATATATCATTTTTAATAATAAATGAAATAAAAGAAGAAATTTTGCCCCCCTCTGCCCCCCCCTGTAGGATGCCAGGGGGGGGCAATGTACCCTTGCCCCCCCAGTTCCGGCGCCTATGCCTAGGCATAGATGTCCCCTTCAATAACCCCAATAAGCTCCCATATGATTAATGATGTTTATATTTATCTTAATCCACCAAATAAATGAGATATGCACTGGTATTTTTCAAAATTATCAACGTTTCCTCATATGGATCTCTCAGATCTATAACGACTATCCGTGTAACTTTAGGAGTGCTAAATACGTTTCGGGCCTCATATAGGATTGTATACCGCTGGTTTAGACTGTGATTTTTTTCTAAAGTTTTTCTTCCTATCAAGTTGAAAATGACCTTATTGACCATTTTGTTTCCTGCTTAAACATTTTCACCATAAATTTTAATGAACAAAGTAAGATATAATTATTCGGATGATAAGTGAGATAGCGAATTGCATAAGATGAAAAATTTTAAAAGTCTTCTGTGAGTGATTTTTTAATTCTTAATTGTCTCTAAATCAAATAAAAATGATTCAACTAAAAATAAAACACACTATAGATAATATTCTGTTGACTGTTTCAGCTTGGATCCTCGGCTGGTGGCTGTGCAAGACAATTCCGTACGTCCAGGGTGTTTCGGTTGGCGCCTCAGTCTACAGTCTGATCGCGGTCTCAGTTGACAGGTAAACTCCTCACTTCTCTTGTACAGAGAGACACACACAAACAGAACAGACATACATGCAAATGGCTGCTTAGCCGGCCGGCAAATCTGCCCATTCGTTTGTCACTGGCAGCCCATTATTACTCATGTCCCACAAAGTTCTCAAAGTAAGAATCTGCTGCTCGGAAATTCTCTATCTTTCCCGAAAGCTCAGTGATAAATTTATTTCTGTATTATATAATATTTATTATAGGGTTGAGTTGGTATTTGTATTTTAAATAAATAAAAACAGGGGCTTTCTATATTTGTATAGATCTATACAGAAGCACCCCAGGGGAGGGGGGGAAGAAATGATTTTTGAAAGTAGTACTTATCGCTTACACGCTAGATTCCCACTCTTTTGAGAGAAAGTTCGCACAAATTTGGATTTCCGACGTCACCTGAAAACAAGAAAAAAGTATCTGTAGACTCAAAACATTTAAATCTAAACAAATTCATAGATGATAATTGAAAATTATTTAAATAAATCTGAACAATTTCCAAACTTCTTTCCTATGCTGAATATGAGTTTTGCATACAAAGTTCACTTATTTTTTAAATAAATCATTAATATTCTATTGCCTATTTATTTTGTAAAAATAATCAAATGTATAATTATAATATATTTATCTCTTTTGGATCAACAGTTAGATATTTGGAAGATCCTTATAAATCAGTAGATGACAGACAGGTCTATTCTCTAAGCAAAAACGTTAACATCTGAAATCAGCGTTAATTCATTTTAACACCTCCTTGCCTCAAATATCTATTTTGTAAGCAAAAACATTAACTCCAAAGCGTTAACATTTAGTCAATAGTGTTAAAAATTAATGTCATGTCTAGGGAGTGCCTTTAATATTTTAACGCCGTATTTAATACATCAAAATGGCCTCTTTAACCAAAAAGTAAGTTTATGATTTTGACAGCCTTAAGATAAAAGCAACATGTTAACGTCGCTGTTGAAATTTGGTTTAGAAAATAGCATTTTTTAACGCTGGTGTGTTAGATAGGCCTACTATTAATAGATTGAGAATAACAAATCAAGTTAGTAATGAGAGGTTATCAAGGGGTGTAAAAACACGAACAAGCAGAAAACATAACTATCTTCATATGGACCTGGTGCTAAAAAGTAATATGTTAAGGTCGCTGTTAAAACTTGGTTTAAAGAATAATCGATTATAAAAAAAATAATCGTTTATTTCGATTATTGGAAAAAAAATCGATTATTTTTGGGTTGGAAAAGATAGGATGAGACTTTTCAAGTAAGGAGAAAAAATTTTCTGCAGGATGGAAAAAATTTCGTTTTTCAAAAAAGGGGTAGAAAAAATTTCGTTTCGCTAAAACAAAAAGGTAAAATAATTTTCACCGGAGGGAAAAAAATTTTGCAAGAGAAAAAAAGGTATAATCGATTATTCTTTAGTCTGTCCGGACTCAATAATCGATTATTTTTTCATATTCGATAATCGATTATTTTTTCCCATAATCGAACACCCCAAATAGAGAATAGCATTATTTAACTCTGATGCTATTACTATACTTTTTAACATCCAATTTATGATGTTAAATTTTAACGTCTGTTTTTAGAGACTAGGCCTGATAAACTGTTAAAAATTGCAAAATCAGTCGCTACATCTCAATAAATTTCCGATATTAAATATTCCGTAATATTTAATTATTATTTCTGAATATCTGAAAAAACTACAAAAATCTACAAAAGCTTTTAATGGTAGGTTTCGATGGAGGATGATGCTCTCCAAAAAACAGCTCTACAATAAATTCTCTCTGTATTATCAAGTCGTTCAAGAAATCAACTTCTTATAAATATATATTTTTAAATATAGCCTAATTTAATAAAGATCAAAAACAAATATAAAAGAGAAGATTAAAGAGAAATGAAAATGACAAGTGTTTTGAAAGATTTCAGTGAGAAAACAACGGAGAGAGAATTTAGAGCTGTTTTTTGAAGAACAAGGCACCGTTCTCCATCGTAACCTACCATTAAAAGTTAATTTACTGCTCACAAGCCGCCCCTATTTATATAAAAAATAGATTTATTCAGTAAATAAAAAAATTATAATATAATTAAAATTTTTACTATATTTTCTATAAAAATATCTCATCGAAAATAAATCTATTCCAAATATTAAATGCCTAATTGGAAAACTTTTACAATTATTGATAACCCTAGGAGTTAATAATTTTTTTTTTTTAATCTAAAAATAATAAATCAACTATTTAATGAGATAATAAAAAATAGAAAACGAATTATTTTAATATGAAAATCAATAAGGATAAAATAAAATAAATATTATCTGATCTATTTAGACTAGTATAACGAGAGCAAAACTTTTTAAGTTTATTTGTCAAAAGAAATTTAATTCTTATGTATAAGCTAATGGGAAAATTCTTGATTTCGGACAAACTTTGGTTATTTGTATAAGATACAACATTTTGGCTATTCATTTTGTGGCCTTCTTAAGATACAATCACAAAGCGTCTTATATCTCAATTTATGAGTGGCCGAAACGATGTATCTTATATAAATAAACCATAGTTTACCACAAAAAATTATTTGCTTTTTTAAATAATATAGAAAGAGATAGGATGAAAGAGAATTCTCTAGAGCAGGTGTGTGGGGGGGGAGTAGGCGTGGCCTCGTCAAGGCTTCGGCTAGCCTCGCCTTCCTCCGCCGAAGCTCGGGCGTTGTAACGTATTTTTGTTATTGCTGCTTTTTGTTATGTGACGTTTTATGCCATTTCTCCCTACAGTTCGTTCCAAAAATAAATAGCTAAAAAACTATTAGTTTCAGAGTGTAAGCACTTCTGATAATGTCAAAGAATTGTCGAAATACGATTCAATTATTGATTTTATAATTAATGAAACCTTTGACACAAATAACCTAGTGTATTTTTATTTACAAAAATGTTTCAACGAAAGTTTAAATCTTATAAAAATCCTTTGATTTAATCTTGAGAAAATCCAAAAATCAAAAAGTACAGTAGAGGTAGGGTTATCATAATTTATTGCGGTCCAGATCCGGACAGACGAATTCCGGGGGTCTGGGGGTATGGAAACATTTTTGAAAATTAGGCACTGGAATCTGAGTTTTTAGCTATCCTGAGTCGTGAAAAATATTATCAAACCTAGCTTGATTTATAAGCTTTTTAATTTAAAAAATAAGTATTCTGAGGTTAATAAATTACAAATGTGACCTAAGGTGCGGCGCGCGGAGTAAAATTCCCTAATTTAGCTACGTTTTCGGTTCTTATTAGTAAAATCCGGAAATTTCTCAGTTTCGAACGCCAAACCAGATACGTGTTCCAAATCCAGACTGTCCGAACGAAATCCGGACGTCTGGTAACCCTAAGTAGAGGTACATTAAATGTCAAAATATTTTTAAATATATGATAAATAATCTGCATCGGGCGGGAGATCATTAAAATAAAATATTTAAAACTTAGTCTCTGTATTTATGTTATAAACCTTCCTTGATATTTGAAAGCTGATTTGGAGAGAGCCGAGTTAGAGATAGAGAGACCCAAATCTCGCTGAATTGTGACGTGTGGCATAACAGAAATCTCACACGCCAATAGATCAAACATTTATTTAATTAGTAAGAAAAATTTCCCATAAAAAAAGAGCTTTTAAGAACGTTGCTTGAAAATGACTCACTATAACTTAAATATTTCGTTTGAGTACCAAATACATTTATTTCAATTCTGGAGAGGAAGAAAAACATGTCAACAGCTGTCTAATAAAGTGTCTATATAACTGTTTTTGTACTGTCAATAACTATATCTTTAAATAGAATTTCAATTTTTTTTTAAATAACATTTCAAAATATTTAAAATATTTAATCTATCCTTATCTTATTCCCGCGATGTGGGGTCGGCGGACGATTTTTATGACCGGGAAGGATAGAACAAGCCGGCCCGACGCACGCTCTGACGCCTGTTGAAAAGACAGACCCTGAGCCTAAAAAATATTATAGACATTTTTTATTTTAAAATCAATTTATTTGAATTTCTCTTACCTATATATGTTAATATATAAAATGAATGTCAAAAATTTAATGTCGAGATTTTGTGGGAAATATACGTTTTGAGGCCCCCTGAGTCCTGTCTGGGAGTATTTAAAATAAAACATGAAAAAAATAGCTACCAGATTGAAATTTTAAATTTAAGTAAGGTACTCTCTTCAGGCGCGAAAATAAAATCAGTAAATCAAAAATAACTAGCCTACTATTTCCTGATGTACTTTTACATTCTCTTACCTCTATATATATGTTAATATATAGAGAGAGAAAGTATTTTCTATTTTCTCAAAATTCGCTAACATTCTGAATATTCTTTTAATAACTTTAACTTTTCGGTCTCTTTATTAATCCAAATTTTATTCTGAAAATATACATATTGGGAGTAGTATAGTATACAAAAGAATAAAAATATTATATTATTAGCATGAACTTACATTCGGCGCCACACGAGTCTGAAGTGCTCAAGAGTGGAGCCTTGAGCTTAGGCAACCAAAATGTAGTTGTCTTAAAAGTAGCTTTTCCACTTCAGATGCATTAAAAAAAGATGATTTATTTATTTTAAAAATGTTGATTTGGTAACTAAGCTCAAGGCTCTACATTCGATCACATCAGATACTTGTGGCGCCGACTGTACGCTCCGCTTAATCTTCTTAGTACTTTACTGATATACTCTTTCAGTTTTTTTAGAATTTCTCAAAATTTTCTCCAAAAATCTTGTTTAAAATTCATAAATCAACTATTTTTTAGATGCTCTTTAAAAAGTATATCAGGGAAATTTTTCGTGGAAATCGTTTGAAGTACATTTTACTGGTGTAGTTTTTCAGTTTTTTGCGATTTTCTCAAAATTCACAGAAATGATTTTGATTAAAATTCATATATCAACTATTTTTTAGATGCTCTTTAAAAAGTATATCAGTGAAATTTTTCGTGAAAATTGTTTGATGTACTCTATTGATGTGGAAGCATTCATAGCTCAGCGTGTGGTCAAGTTTGAAACTAAGGTGCTATGGGAAACTAAATATATCTCGATACAAAAAATCTGGTGTGACCAGCCCGGTACACAACTTTCTCTTACCGAAGGATAAGAGAAAGTTGTGTGCTGTGCGCAATCACACCAGATTTTTTATTTTAGTCTCTTTGGTTAAATGAATAGAATATTTTAAATTTAATTCCATTAAAATCTACACTCCAGATCTCATTGGACGCATTGTGGAGACACAAATAAGCAGTTTATAAATAAGATGGGAGAGTGTCATTAAACTAAATAAGTAATTTATTGTCATTTTTCCTCAGTGGGGTGGGGGAAGGTCCTTTCGCAAAGAATGCGGTATGGCGGCCCTTCCTATGGTCACCTTACACAGGGAAGAATATTCATACTCTCCTTCCTCAAATATTTAGAGCCATAATTCCATGTTTAATCTATTATTGTAATATTCATAAACACATACACACATAGGGTTCTTTTGTACCATTATAATTGCAAGCTTTCAGAATTTTCATTATAATATCAGCAGTTTCTTTAGAAACTAGTATATTTTTAATAATATCACTCTCTGGTTGAACATTCTAGCAAAAACTTTAATATAATTAGTTCTTGTATCCTTCAATTTATAATAAACTTCTATTTCAATATTTAATACCAGTTGACAATTTGGGAATTTATTTAGAAATTTTGATGTTTTCGTTTAAAAAATAAACGAATTTATTTATTACACTAACAACAACTTGTTTCCTTAGAGGAAAGTTACCAACATCATTTGTAATATGGAATTCTGCCAACTTTAAGGAACTAAAGGATTAAAGACGATAATATTTTGAAACCTTTCTTTATCATTGGCATACTTCAAAGCAGTGAAGTATGTTTTGATTTAAAAAAAGATGCATCTCCAAGCAACAAGTTTTGAGGTCCCCTGAATCCAAAAAAGCGGTTTTCGCAACATGGTCTGTCTGTGTGTGTGTGTCTGTCTGTCTGTGAACGAAATATATCAAGAACGAAAAGAGCCAGGAGGTTGAAATTTGAGATTTAAGTCCTGGGACGAAACACGAAGCTTTTGAACAAACTAGGTCAAAGAATACTAGTACTTTACTGATGTACTTTTTCAGTTTTTTTTTTTTTTTTTTTTCAATTTTCTCAAAATTCGCTCTAACGATTTTAATTAAAATTCATAAATCAATTAGTTTTTAAATGCTCTTTAAAATGTCAACTTCCCCTATCAAAGGTCAAAGAAAGGTGTGTGTTGTGCGACCCATCACACCAGATTTTTTAAACAATATTCATATTAAATTATATTCTGAGTTGAAGAAAAGGCGTGAGGAACTTCGTCCCTGTCGGGGGTCCCACGACCCCACACTTTTGCTTTTTTTTTTACTTATCGCTTTTGGCATTTTTTTTACATCTATCCCACCCTCTTTATACCATGAACCAAGCTGTCGTGATTTTGATGGAATTTCTGGAAGAAAATAAAAATTCCTGAAATCTCTAGAAGGTCCTCTTTAAGCATTTAATATTTTGTTTCGAAATCCCAATGGGAAGTTGCCCAAATAAACCGTGAAAGACGGACATTCGGATATTATATATATAGATTATACCAGTATATATTATAATTAAGATATCGTTGCTGGGTGGGGAATAAATTTGGTGGGCACTGGTAGCAAGAGGATGCTAATTAAAATTCAGAATTTTGAGACAAGTGTTGAGGAATTAATAAAGTTTATTCGAAACGGTTCGAAATTTGGCATTCAAAGGCTGGTTTTTTTTTTTAATTTATATACCCTTTGTGATTAATTTTTTATAACAGCCTACTTAACGTTCGATTTGTCGAATTTAAAATTTGTTTTTTTTTTTTATTTAATTGTTCTAGTTTGTTTTTATCAGTATTAATAGTTTGATGCTTGATCGAGTTTTTTTTATTCAGCTCCGTTGTTTCCTAACAATAAGAAGATTGATAAAGTTAAATTAAATTCCAATTTAAAACTTCTCCTATCTTTTAGATAGATATTCTAGGCTACTTTAATTCATTTCTCTAATCAAACCAATTTGTTAAATAAGTGACTTTATTTATAAAATGATTTTATTATAAATTAATCTCTTTTTTTAATTTATATAATTAAATAGTGTCATTCAGTTGTAGATGTACTTTGTGTTATCGCATTATACAAAATTCACATTCAAGATAGGAAATTTATCAAAGCTGGTCAAAAAATTTTCAATTAATAAATGGGCTATTGAATTTTGAATTTATCAACTGTATTTCGAGGTTTAAATGTATTGAGTCTAGTATGCAAGCTCATATACTCACACACACAAACACACGTTCTATTCAAGTGTCTAAACAGCCTTTTCTTGTCCGTCAAAGTTCCCTTTGCTGGTTGCTTTTTGGTGTAATAATTAATCTATTAATGAGTTGCTCATCTCGGTTGCCTATCTACAGGCAACTAATTTTTGCAATTCAGACATGAAATTTTATTCACTATTTCTTTCTAAAAATACAATAATAATATTTGAAAAATTAATTATATAGGCTTTTAATTAAAACTAGGTAACCAGATATATGTAGCCTCCGAAACGTCGATCATTAAACATAAAAAATCTGAGTGACTTAGCGCACAGCCCACAACTTTCTCTTACCATCGGTATTCGAAAGTATACTCTGCTGTGACGCCAGATTTTTTTGTGTCGGGATATATTTAGTTTCCCATAGCATCTTAGTTCCAAACTTGACAACTTTCAATCCCGTAGATCATTTCCTTCATGCTTCAAATCTTTACATACAGACTAGGGTTTGGAAAAACCGGAAAATTTTGAAAACCGGGTTTTCGGTTTTTTACAAAGCGGTAAACCTGTTTTTTTTTTCAACTTCTGAATCTATTTAGAACGCATTTGGTATCCGAATGGCTTAAATAAAATCATCGGACTGCCTGGGGTCTGAACTCAAGAAAATTATTATTACCACTATTCCAATCCAGTTCCTGCTTGAGGATTTGTCTACATTCATAGAATACAAAAATCCAAAAAAATACATAGATATTTCTCTATACATTTCCTATGGGAGAAATTGTAACTTTAGGAATTAATAACTCAAAAAATTGTAGGAATTTCGGGACCCAAGTATTTTTCCTGGACTCTCCATAACTCCTCTATAAGACTGCAAAATTTCATCATTCCAACGGAAAGATGGTCAAATAGAGCGAGATAGACGGACGGATAGACAGACAGACACTCGGCTATTATTATATATAGATTATTTAAGTGTTGGAAAAAAGGGGGAAAAAATATAAATAATTTATAATTTTTTGTTTAAATTTGTTTAAGGTCTTTTTCGGCATCTAAGTCCATTTAGACCCGATCCCTATTTATTTCAAATGATTGATAGCCAATTCAAATGAAATGAATTTTTCTCGCTTGGGATGGTAAGCAAACCCGAAACCCCAAGCCATTAGATACCGTAGCTAATGTCTTCTCTCTGAGCCACGGGTCACGGCCTAATTTATAATTTGAATAAAAGTATTACTGAAGAAAAAATTTAAAAAAAAAAACCGAATTCGGTTTTTCGGGAAAAACTCGGTTTCTCGGTTTTTGAAAATTAGCCAAAAAACCGTTTTCGGTTTCCACCGGGGTCCAAACCCTAACACAGACCAATTTGCAGACCGTTTCTTGGACTCAGGGGACCTCAAAACATGTATTTCCATCAAAAGCTCGGCATTGAATTTTTGGTATGATCGGAATTCTTTTCAACTATATATTAAATATATAGGTAAGAAAAAGCAAAAAAGCTTTTTTGATTCAATTTTTTTTTTTTTACCCAATCGATTTATGGTATTTTTTTCACTTTCTAATAATCTTACTAATTCAATTTGAAACCATATTTATTATTTATAATCAATTTTTTGTGTTTGTTTTTAAATCAAAGGCTTCTCTTTTTCGATGTTAACATTTAAATCATCAGTGGTTTCGAAACTTAGGCAATTTTGGCGTGGTTTTCCGTCCCCATGTATTTAGGCCATCACGAATTAGACCCTTTGGCCTATTACTGCCGAGGGATGAGTTTCCAATTTCTTACCTCAAGAAGAGAGAGAGATAATAATGAATGGATGGCTAATTGTATGTGAACTCGAATTATGTCTTTAATGCAGCTTTAATCAATCAGAGCAAGTTGAGTTAGGTAAATTTGTTTTAAAATTAGAGGATAGAAATTTGTATCGTTTTAACAAAAAAAGAAAAAAATTTAAAGTGATTATAAAATAGACTAGTAAGATTATTTAAGCTCAAAATTAAAGGACAATACATTATATAAATATATATTAATCTTAAAGTTATTAAAATTTAAAAACCTCACATAGTCCGTTTAATCGATTCCACCGATTAACCGGACTATTTAAAATCGAACTAAAAACTATGAGTAACTACATACAAAAAGGATAATAGGTTCCAAGCAAAATTAAATTTAAACTATCCACCGTAGGCTCTAGTTGAAACATGATATAGATATGAAAATTAAATAAATTAAAACCATTAGATTATATTAATTAAAATTAATATTTTTAACATTTAATCGCTATAGTTTGGAGGAAGAGTGGTGTAGGTTTTCCGTGAAACATATTTATAAGTAAAAATTATTTAGAATATGTGAGGTTTCACTAAGTTGTAAATGAAAGAAATATTGAATTTCTAACTCGATATATTTCGGGCTATTAACCCATCTTCAGGAGTACATACATGTGACTGAGTGAATAAAAGAGAGTAGATGCTACCAGGCTTAGGTAGGAGGGCTTAGATAGGAGTGGGGGGAGGAGTTGGGGACATTTGTGAGTGTTTGCTTGAGACTAGGGTTGCCTCTGGAGGGGGCTGCCTATTAAAGACCTTCCTAGAATAGGCAGCCCCCTCCATTAAAAATATTAATTTTTAATAAATTTTTGAAACATATTACCTAGCGTTTTTAATTTAATTAATTTTCTAAGTTTTAATAGCAAGGAAAATTTTTTATTTTACCTATTCTCCAATAGACAAAATTTTAAAATCTATTTGATAAAATGGTAGAGCAGTCCAAATTAATACAATTATATAAAATAAAAACTTGTGTTTTCTTTCTTGGACGACATGTGACAGGTAGTATGTCGTTTTTTTTGGTATAATTATTAAAAATCAATAAATTTTCAATAATATTTATTTTTGGTTTACAGGTGCACTAACATGTTTTGGCCACCGTTGATTTTTAATAATTATACCAAAAAAACGACATACTACCTGTCACATTTCCTCCAAGAAAGAAAACACAAGTTGTTTTTATTTTATTTAGTTAAAATCTATGTATTTAATAAAAATAAGACATAGCCTAGATATTAATATTAGGTACATATTTTTTAAGGTCTTTCTTAGCATCGAAGGTCATTTAGACCCGTTTCTATTTATTTAATTCAATTCAATTGAATGCAAACCCCTGACCCCCTAACCCAAGGTGCAGAAACTCGACTACTCTGCTATGGTCCAGGGGAATTATATTTACCAGTATTAAAAATATTTAAATAAAAATAAAATATGTAAATATTTTAATTATTGTGATTCTCGATTTATCGTGGAAATTTAATTTGGTTTTCCTTCGAAATTTCGAATTTCGTGTTTTTTTTTTTTTTTTTGTAATCGTGTCTAAAAAAATAAACCCTTCTAAGTTTAGAAAGGTCAACGGCTTTTGCAAATAATTTTCATTAATAAATAAAACGAGTCAATATAGAACATTATTAAGAAAAGTATTAGCGATAACGAAACTATTTTTTTGTTTAACGGCCTTGTTTATTGTAATAATGATCTTTATATTCCTGTCTTTTATATTATATATTTGAATAGAAAAAGAAAAAAAAAATAATAATAAGTGAAGAGATAGACAAAAGATAGAAAACCTTTTGATATGAGAGATAAAATGTAGAAAAGCCCCGAAGTAAGACAAATGATTAAAGAGTAAAAAAATTAGAAATACAGCAATATGGAAAAATATTTAAAGAGATAAAAAGAGAAAAAAAAGTAGGTCTATAAGTAAGAAAGTAATGAGAAATATTGAGATGAAATAAAGGGAAACTAGAGAACCTAAAAGCTTCATTCTTTGATGAAATTTAAGGGAGTAAAAAGATAAATGATATTTAGTTTGAATATTTTTCGAGACCTATATATTTGAATAAGATATTAGTGTTCACTATGACTTAACTAATCATAGATACCCAAGAAAGGTTGGAGATCCTGGGTTTGTTTCCCGGGGGCTATGGGGCGCTTGGCCCACCAACAAAAAAACATACTCATAGTCATGTTAAATTTTTATTTTTTCAAGCATTGCTGAAATTTTTTTATTAAAGTGAAATCTTTTTCCATTGCCTCAAATTTTTGGAACGGGGCTTACGCAGGGTTAATTGGGATAAAATGTAACGTAACAAAAATGCGTTCCCTCAAAAATGCGTTCCTAAAAAAAATGCGTTCCCAAGGCCCGAGCGACAGCGGAGAAAGGCGAGATTAGCCGATTTTTTTGGCGAGGCCACGCCCATCTTCTCCTTCTTTATTTCCTTCTATCTACCGTAGGCGAAAAAATGCTGCCAGCAAGCGCAGCTCCCTGGCTAGACGGAAAATATATTTAAATAATATTCATATCAAATTACATTCTGAGTTGAAGAAAAGGCGTGAGAAACTGAGTTCCGTCTCAGGACCCCACAAGTTTTTTCGTCCATCTATCTCATGTTTCATTACATGTTGTCACCGACGACTCATACCAGATTTCTTTACTAAGCTACGAAAGTGCGCTACTGTCGCTTTATTGTTTATATTTATTACGTATTTTTCATATATTTATTATTAGTTAAGATTAAAAACGCGATTTTAATACCCTAAATAGAATAAATTTCCGAAAATTTTTAGTTAAATGCCTACGATCCGAAAAAAAAGTTTCATTTCCATTATGGTTTCATAAAACCACACAATGATAAAGAATTATATATATCATGTGTTGGTCCATGAGGTAATTATGAAAAACATATAACCAAGTATTTGTTAATTTAAATAAGCGAAAAATGTAGGTACCACACAATGATTTTTTATAATCTTATGAAAAATTTCAAGCATTTTAAGTAAATTAAGACCACTTAAACAACACTATTTTTACTTTCTCTTACCTATATATATATATATATGTTTTAATATATAGAGAGAGAAAGTATTGGTTTCATTTCAAAAATTCGATGTCGAGATTTTGGTGGAAATATACGTTTTTAGTCCCAAAAAGTGGATCCCACAAAATGGTCTGTCTGTGAACAAAATATCTCAAGAATGAAAAGAGATAAGAGATTGAAATTTTATAATTAAGTTAGTTATTCCCCTTGCACTTGACACGCAACTTTTGAACAAAAACAGCCAAAGAATACTGGACTTTTTCAGTTTTTTTTTCCATTTTCTCAAAATTGGCTCTAACTGTTTAAAATTAATAAATCAATTATTTTTTATATGTTCTTTAAATTGTATATTCTTGAAATTGTTTGAGGCAGACTCTTAACTCTTGTACTTCTTAGAAGAAATGCTTGAAAAATATATTTTCCCATATTTATAATTTTTACATCATGAATTCTAATATATCGGCAAAAACTAATATATATGTCGACAGAATAAATCTGGTGTGACCAGCACAGAAAACAACTTTCAATTACCAAAGGTCAGAGAAAGTGGTGTGCTTTGCGACTAGTCTTACCATATTTTTACTAATTTACTATTTTTAAATCCTGTCTGTATTTTTTTCTCAAACAATTTTGATGAAAATAAACGAAGCATAGTCTCCTGGTATATTTTGCGAGAAATCGATTGTTTTAAGTCTCAACTTTGTGAAAACGGTGTCTCTTTTTTGGTGGAACTTATTTACGAATGACAATCGTTATGTGCTATATCTTCATGGTTGGTTGGTTGTAGATTTTCAATTGGAAACAGGAAGGAGTCACGATGGGCAGTCAGGTGATAAAATGCAAAAATACCTTTCTATTGCCCAAATAAAAAAAAATACGATTGTCTCCAGGTAGTAAGATAATAATATACCCAGGAAAAAGTCTCGGAAACGTTTCGAAATGATTGAATGATCATTTAGAGTTTTATTTTTGCCGCCGGGAATCATGTTGAGGCCCTCGGAACTAGATCAAATGAACATAGATGTTAACTTTAATGTATTTATACAAATCACCTATGAGTCGTTAACAAAAAAAAATCTGGTCGCACAGCGCACAACTTTTCTTACCTTCGGTAATCGAAAGTTTGTGTTCTGTGCTTGTCAGACCAGATTTTTTTGTGTCTACATATATTTAGTTTCCGACAGTATGGCACATTTGAATTCTAGATGTAAAATTTATAAACATGGGAAAATATTTATATTTTGTTATCATGGTAACCATTTCTCCCATCTTTCCTATGAAATACAAGAGTAAAGTGTGCTTCGAAAGATTTCAATGGCAAAATGAGAATATACATTTTAAAGAGCTTGTAAAAAAATAATTAATTTTTTCAAAATTCAAAATCGTTGGAGCGAATTTTGTGAAAATCGAAAAAAAAAACGTGTAATTGATCAAAATACTGACAACGAATTTTTTTAGTATGAATCCAATTCTTTTTCTCTAGTAGGTGAAATTTTACTTATTATACTTTCTCTCTAAATTTTACTTATTATACTTTCTCACTACGAGATGAAATTATATATTAAAATTAGGCATCCGTCTAAGGCGTGAAAATAAGCTTTTGAACAAAATCGGCCAAAAAGTACTAGTACTTTACTGATGTACTTTTTCAGTTTTTTTCGATTTTCTCAAAATTCGTTCCAACGATTTTTATTAAAATTCAAAAATCCATTATTTTTTAGATGCTCTTTAAAAGGTATATTTTAATTTGGCCCTCAAAATTGTTTGAAGACTATTTTAATCTTGTACTTCATAGGAAAGATAGGATTGTATATGTATAATGTTTATTTGTTTGTTTGTATATGTTTATAAATTTTACATCTTGAATTATTATATAATATATCAGCAGAAACTAAATATATATTGACACAAAAAATCTGATATGATAAGCACAGAACACAACTTTCTCTTACCAAAGGTAAGTTATGTGCAGTGCGACACAGTCACACCAGATTTTTCTTTATCTTAGCTCTGTGTAGCTTGAAATAAACTATGATTATTTTTCAAAATTTTAATCTCATATTTGGATATTTCATACACAATAGAGAATCCTAAATAAATACAAAATTTCATACGAATTGAACAAAATTTTTAACCACTGTATCCTTTACATATATAAGTAAGAGAAAGTAAAAAATGTTTGTTTAAAATTTTTTTTTTATTTCCGTTTATGATCTTTTTCGGCATTTAAGGCTATTTAGATCCTATTCTAGTTATTTTGCAAATATTAAATGCTTCTAAATTAAAAATAATGTCAACATTATCTCACTTTTATAAAGCAGATATTGTTTATGGTTCAGCGGTTAACACCCCTTTAAATTTGTTTTTGTTTTTTAATTGAATTTTAATAAACTTTTAGCTAATAAGAGCTGTTTGATTTTTGTTAGCTAGAACAGGACTAAGTCTTTGGATTTAAATGTTGTCCTCCTAAAAAAAAAAAAAAAAAAAACTTTGATCGACCCCATATTGATCTTTGGGAAACTCTTGAACCCCCCCCCCCGCCCATCAGCCTTCCAGCCCAGGGTCCATCTTCGACCACAAAAATGCTTGCGTGTTTCGCTCTCATAAACTCTCCTTTGATAAATTTAACTCTTCCGGAGCCCTTGATCGATAAAAAGCAACAGAGGTGATTCAATGTATCTGGAAAACCAATTGTGCGAAATTTTTCATTTCTCCTCTTGTTAACGTAAATGGGCGCCATCCAACATTTTACCTGGTACATAATTATTATTACTTTCGTTTAAAAAAAAAAAAAAAAAAAAAAAAACGAAAAAAAAAGTTTGGCTCTTTCTCACACTCAGTTCACAATTGGTGAGATGGCAAATGTGTATATTTCTTTATTTTTACTTTCTCTTACCCTATATATGAAATATATAGAGAGAAAGTATTGTAATCATGTCAAAAATTCAACGTCGAGATTTTGATGGATATGTTTTGAAGTTCCCTGAGTCCAAAAAATGGTCTGTCTGTCTGTGTGTGTAATGATTTAAAGCATGAAGGTATTGAGCTACTGTGTTTAAAAAAATTTTATATTTAAGTTAGGTACCCTCCCGGCCACTCAAAATAAGCTTTTGAACAAAATCGGCTAAAAAGTACTAGAACTCTACTGATGTCTACTTTTTCAGTTTTTTTTTTTTTTTAATTTTCTCAAAATTCAACATTTGGTTTGAAATTCAAAAATCAATTATTTTTTACATACTCTTTAAAATGTATATTCTTATTATACCCTGAAATCTTTTGAAGCACACTTTACTTTTGTATTTTATAGAAAAAAAAAAGTTAAGATTTTTTCAGTTTTTTTTTTAAATTCGCTCCAACGATTTTGATTAAAATTCATAAATCAACTATTTTTTAGATGCTCTTTAAAAAGTATATCTGTAAAATTTTTCGTGAAAATTGTTTGAATTACACTTTACTGATGTAGGCTATTTATGATTTTTACTTATCAAATGCAAGTGGTCAAGTTTGGAACTAAGGCGCTATGGGAAATTAAACACATATAATCTGGTCTGAAAAGCACAGTACACAACTTTCTTTTGCCGAAGGGTAAGAGAAAGGTGTCACACCAGATTTTTTAATTTAAAAAAATGAATCTTCTTCTTCTTAGCCTTATTGGCCTCCGGCCAATAATAATAATAAACCTAAAAACCTAGTCAAATATTTTTAGGTTATATTTATCCCGAATGTGTTTATTAAAGCGTTTGTGGTTTGTATTATTATTATTATTATGGGAATTTTTAATTATAGACCACATTTTGTATTAATTATTTATTAAAAATATAAAAACAGTAAACGTTTCGACTGCTTATTCTGCTTCACTTGAATCGGAGTAAGTAAGCAGTACTGCAGAATAAGCAGTCGAAACGTTGTACTGTATTTGTATTTTTAAAAGTAAAAATAATTAGGCTAATACAAATTGTGGTCTATAATTAAAAATTCAAATATTTTATTTTCCCATACTAGGTTATTATTAAATTTTTTAATTGGTGAAGATTATGTATAGTTTCGAAACAGTGTATAGTAACTCATGACCTCTTCTTGTAACTGAAACCAGCCTCCAACTTCCCTAAAACCTACAATCTTCAAACCTTTAAATCTAATCTCAACAAGTACCTTCTTAGATCCCTTAGTTTATTTATTTTCCCAATTTCCATTGTCAAAAAAAAATTTATTTAAGGCCTATTCATAATTTATAACTAGGGGCCGGAAAAAAAAGCAAAAAAAATGGAAAAAAAGGTCTTAAAAAAATAAAAAAAAGCTGGAAAAGAAGTTGTTTAATAAGCAAAAAGGGGAAACATCTCTAAGCAAGTTTTCTCTCAATGGGTATACAAATTTTTTTTAAAGAAACTAAATTTATTCCGCCCCGCCCTGCGAAAAATTTTGTTTTTGCGTAACAAATTTTTCCCCTGCGGAAAATTTTTTTTTACAATGTATAATTTTTCGCATTGCGGGGCTTTTGAAAATTTTTTTTTGGGGGGGCCCCCTCCCCCCTTATACACGTCCATGGTGTATGCGTGTGTGAATGGGAAAAAAGTGTGTTTTTTAATAAAAAAAAAAATTATAAATATTCGAAAATAAGTTCAAATAAGAGGAAAGGGAAAAAAGATAAAACTCAAAAAAGCAAAAAAAGATAAAAAATGCAATCTCAATGCTTAGTTTTCCTAATTCGTATAGAAATTGAATATCTAATGGTTGTTATAAAATTGAGAATAAGCATTTTTTTTAAAAAATTGTTTATTTATAACCTTTTTTTAAATTTTGTTTAAAAAATTTTAACATCAAAGAATTATTCTTATTAAAGTAGCTATTTTTTAATAATTAGCAAAAGAATTCAATTGGTTAACCCCATGAAGAATTTCAGCCGTGTTAAGGGGATGTAGGGATTAGCAAAGGGGTTGTTAAAAACCGAAAGTATTCAAAAGGTAAAATATTTTAAATTCTATTAGATTAATAAAAGGAGATGATGTCAGCCAAATAGGCCTCTATCGAATGATATACATTAGGGACTTGGCCATATAGACTGAAGAGCATACAAGAACTTATGTACATATTTTATATTTTATTTATATAACATCTCGATCTGTTATTAATTGAGATTGCTTATATTCTCATAAGAACTGATTTAATTAAAGCCGAAACGTTTTCTTTTATTGCGATTTAGAGGAAATCCTGTTTGGCTGACATCGTCTCCTTTGGGCCTCTGAAAAATGGTTGCGAAACCACCTAATGAATCTGCTAAAAAAGCAGAAGTATAAGACAATGGGCGTTTAACATTATTTAAATTATTTTAATTTAAATTATTAGAATTTTTTGAAAATTTAATATTTTTAAACACCCCTTTGATAAACAAATTCACATCACTGGGACTGACCCTAGTACCTAGTAGGGCTGGGAAAAATAATCGATTAATCGTTTTTATACCGATTATTTTCTTAAAAAATAATCGATTATTATAAAAAAAATAATCGATTAATCGGTTTCCCGATTAATCGAAAATAATCGGAATAATCGGTTTCCCGATTAATCGAAAATAATCGGAATAATCGGAGAACCGATTAATCGAAAATAATCGGAATAATCGGTTTCCCGATTAATCGAAAATAATCGGAATAATCGGATCAATTAATCAGATCATAGAGAAGCGTCATTTTAAATTTTATTAAAATCGAGTGAAAGATAAATTTTAGTGGGAGGGACGTCCCTCCAAAAGAACTTTCTGATGTCTGGAATATCATTTTTCAATTAATTAGATCATAGAGAAGCGTCATTTTAAATTTTATTAAAATCGAGTGAAAGATAAATTTTAGTGGGGGCGTCCCCCCAAAAGAACTTTCTGATGTCTGGAATATCATTTTTCAATTAATTAGATCATAGAGAAGCGTCATTTTAAATTTTATTAAAATCGAGTGAAAGATAAATTTTAGTGGGGGGGGACGTCCCCCCAAAAGAACTTTCTGATGTCTGGAATATCATTTTTCAATTAATTAGATCATAGAGAAGCGTCATTTTAAATTTTATTAAATCGAGTGAAAGATAAATTTTAGTGGGGGGACGTCCCCCCAAAAGAACTTCTGATGTCTGGAATATCATTTTTCAATTAATTAGATCATAGAGAAGCGTCATTTTAAATTTTATTAAAATCGAGTGAAAAAAAACAATAATTTTAGGGGGGGGTAGGGGGTGTAGAGCGGAAATTATATAATAGTATAGATATAGATAATCAATTTTGTTTTATATAGGCTTATTTTATTTATATTGTGATGAAATAAGTATAAATTCCGTAGGTAGTAAAAAAAAAAACACATTTATATAAAAGTTTTCATAATAGTCCATATATATAATTTATTATTTTGGCCCACGGGTCGTGGTTAGGGGTTAGCGTGCTGGCCTTGTATACCAGGAGTCGCGGGTTCGGACCCAGGCAAGTCCGATGGCATTTGGATACCAAATGGCTTGAATAAAAATGCCTAACTCCCAATACACATTTATTCATATATATCGGTTATAGTTTGTCTTATATGGCCTCAGATGCCGAAATGACTTGTATGTATGTGTGTGTGAATGTGAGTGTGACTGTGAAAAAAGTGTGTTTAAAAAAAAATTTTGAAACGAGTTGGAATATATATTCACCTCAATCAATTATTTGGAAACAATCAATGTTAAAAAAACACCGATTATTTCTCTATAATCAGTTATGAAAAAATAATAGATTATTTCCGATTAATCGGTTCTCCGATTATTCCGATTATTTTCGATTAATCGGTTCTCCGATTATTCCGATTATTTTCGATTAATCGGGAAACCGATTATTCCGATTATTTTCGATTAATCGGGAAACCGATTAATCGGAATAATCGATTATTTTTTATAATCGAAAATCGATTATTTTTTTCAATAATCGAACACCCCTAGTACCTAGTAGCTTCGCTCCAGGGACTAGCCTTTGAGGGGGGGGGGGCGAAGCAAAACTAGGGCGCCGTTTTTCGTTCGACCTTTTTATTTTTTTTATTAGGCCATATAAATCCCATTCTACCTTCTTTTTTTTAATATTCGAATCTCGTTCGGCCTTTTTTTTTTTTTAATAATTTTTCTCCGTATTTGTGATATACAATGAATTTATTATGAAATTTAAGCCGGAGATTTCGGTGAAAAAAAAAACTGGAGATTTAGGTAAACAGCCGTGTATATAGTATTTTTTTATAATAAATTCATTTTAAATGGTAGAATTCAAGTTTAAAAGAAAACTATCAATCTTTGAAAAGAATATGATAGTATCACTGTCCATGGGCTATATCTTAGATGCCCTAAGGCGCCGATGTCGGTATCGAGGGACGCCAAAGGCTGGGGCGGTGGCGGGGAGGGGGGGGGGGCGAGCGCCCCCTTTCGCCCCCACCTAGTTACGCTACTGTTTCGCTCGTCTTTTGAATTTCAATATTCTTTTGATATACCGTATTCGTATTTATAAACAAAATTTAATGACCAATTTATTTGTTTATAGAAATATCTCAAAACAAATGATAATTTTATCATATACTGTATATGAAATTACAATTAAATTTCTTTTTTGAAAACAAATGTTATTTGTGTTAATTGATAATCGTTTCTTCTTTTGCAGATTTCTCGCCATCTGGTGGCCTCTTAAATGCCAGATAACAAAACGCCGAGCCCGAGTGATGATTGTAATTATTTGGGTAATTGCTCTTACTACTACAATTCCATGGGCATTATTCTTCGTCTTCAGGGACTTACCTGACAATCAAATATGCCAAGAGGTGTGGCCCGACCCTATGGATGGCGCACTTTACTTCCTCATTGCCAATCTTATGTTCTTCTATATATTACCTATGATTCTCATTAGTCTGTGTTATATCTTGATTTGGGTTAAGGTGTGGCGTCGAGACATTCCTACTGACACAAAGGATGCTCAAATGGAACGTCTTCAGCAAAAATCCAAAATAAAAGTTGTGAAAATGTTAGTAATTGTGGTTATCCTATTTGTATTATCTTGGCTTCCACTTTATGTTATTTGTGCACGAATTAAGCTCGGAGGGGATCGTGAACTTTGGGAAGAGGACGTTTTGACATTCGTTTTTCCAATTGCACAATGGCTTGGAGCCTCTAACTCGTGTATTAATCCAATATTGTACGCTTTTTTCAATAAAAAGTATCGCCGGGGATTCATAGCAATTTTGAAAAGTCGAAAATGTTGTGGCCGCCTGCATTATTATGAATCTGTTGCATTGATGTCATCATCGACAAGTTTGCGAAAATCGAGTTATTATGTTACTAATAACAATAATAATTCTACAAGACGACCACCTCCTGGTCAAGATACGTCCGTATCCTATATTTTCAATAACACGGGCGTTTAATTGTTGATTTTCTCTCCGACGGAGCTTTTTGGTGACGAAAGTAGCCTTTAAGGCAGTTGTAGCCACTTTAATGTTGGCCTTTACTGGAATTAGATTATTCCTTGCCCATATTTTTGGCTTGAGGATGTGACTCACCATTATTGGAATGGTTTGCTAGAAGGCCATGCCTGATCCTGAATTATGATAAATTTATCAGAATTAATTGGTTAGGATCAGGATATGGAAATACGGAAAAAAGTAATGTTAACAATATTCACAGGGTAAAATTTCAATATTATTTAAATTTAATTCAAAAAATATTTTAAATAAAAATTCGCATCTGGCTTGCAAATTAATCCCACAAGCGTTTGTTAAATTAAGCATTCTTAAATGACTTTTTGTTAAATTGCACATTATATAACAAGTTATGATCTAGAATGCAGAATATAACAACCAAAATGTAGCTGTGTTCTTAGGCGTAATTGTGATTAGTGCAATAGCTGATAGAATTTGCCGTCTATATAAATGTTATTTTTGCTGTTCTTTTGTCTCTATATCGTACTCATAGAAGCATAACAAATTATGGCTCCATCTAAACTTCTAACTTTCCTTGTTTGTTTTTTTTGTTTTTTTTTATTTAATTATAATTTTGAATTTGAAAATCCTGTGGTTGGAAGCCACATTTCTTCGAACATTTTTAGGAATTCTATCAAAATGCATTTCTTCTAACTATTTAAAATATATATATATATATAAAAATTTCTATACATTTTCTCATTATAAATATATTCAATTCTTATCGTTTTCTTGTTATAAGCACTTGTAAAAAGATTCTGATCTATTCCAATGCTTGAAATATTGCTTCTAAAAATTTAAAGAAGCTTAATTCTTTAATATCTATCAATGTATATTTCTTTGTTATATAAAAATTAAAAGTTTCAAATAACCTTCAAAGCTGATTTGTAACATAATTCCGTATTAGTAATAATAATATTAATAATAATAGCGGGCATTTTCCTACCCAGGCTTCTTAACCTATATAATTGTTTCCCTAGCTCAGGAATTTTATAATAAGCTATTTTTAGCTAAATTGTATTATATAATTTAGTTTTTGCAAGTTGTATATATATACAGTATATATATATATATATATCATAATAATAAATCGTTTTCTCTTGAATTTAATAAAGGATCTAATATAAAACGATTCATGTGTATTAATAGAGAAATTAACATTTGATCCTGTATTTTTGGAAATTTGTATTTAGTACTTTCATAGTAGTTTTATAATTAGAAAGAAGTGAAGTTAAGAAATCATTACAAGATACTCATTAATCTGTATTAGAAAATTAGCTTTTTCAAAATTATTACAAAAATTTGTATTGTATTTGATGATAAAAAAAAACTTTAATTGTAAACAGAAGTCTTGGAAAAGCTATTGCTATAATTAAGCTTTAACACATTCCGCTTTTAGAAAGCAGAGAGTGTTAATTCAGTAGATTATAATATGTGCTATTATGCACCAGACCAATTTGAACAATATAAGAGTACATTTAGATAAACAAATATATTAATTATCTTTAATATAAAAATATACTACGTTGTATATTCTAAATAATTATTATATTACTAAGTCCCCTCTAAATCAATGTTTTGACCCTTTTACATATGTAACCGTTTGATCATCCCTAGATGGTAATTTACTAGACACTAAAAAAAAATTCATTCGGACTTGTTTGATTATAAAATTTGTTAAAATGACGCCCGGAGGAAAGTACTAAAAACTCTTTGTCTTGAATAAAAATCTTTTTTTTTTTTAAATCAATTTTACCTTTGAATTCCCGTAAAAGCAATAAATAAGAAATAGAAAAAGTTTGCGGGTGACATACGCTTTTTCGGGATATTTTTAAAAAGTTTCTCTTTTGTAATTTGGGATCAAAGGTTTTCGGATGGATTTGACTATGAATTGATATTAAATTCCGGCTGTTTTTTTGTTTTTTTTTAATGAATTGGATACACTGTGATATGTTGAATATTTTAAGAAATTAATAGATTTATTTAAAAAATAAATAAATAAAGAAACACGAAATAATTGTTGAATTTCTATCATAATAATAAATCTCTCTATTAGATATTTTCTTTATCAGGAATCAGTGTGAGAAAATTTCTCAAACTTTTCTCTGGAGTTTGTAGACTAAATGAAAAGTTGCAATGCTCAAAGAAATGAAATTGTAGTTAAGGAGATTTTATTTTTTGACAAAATAATCGAAAGCTCAAGTTTAACATTTTTAATATTTCTAATACATTTATAATAACAGTTTAATATATTTTTGCAAATATTCGAGAAAAAAAATAGATAAAACGAAATAATATATATTTCTTCATAGAGGAGAATAAAAAAAAAAATAATAATAAATAAATATCAATTTTTAAAAAAATAACTTCTAATATTAGTGTTGAAAAATTGCGTTTATACTTGAATTAGAGTTACATAGCGTTGGGAATCCACTCCATGGCTTTTTCTAAAAAAAAAAATAATTAATCTAAAAAAAAGAAGTGTTTAAAAAAAAATCTTCTTCCTTCAGAAATGCTTAAAGACTGAAAATTTAAAAGATTTTATTTAAAAAAAGAGCTCTGACAATTAATATCCTTCGGGCGTCCTTTTTTAATAAATTTTATTTTATTTCTGTTAATTGATGGTCTCTCGGTACTTTTAAGTTTCAATCAGAGCTTTGAAGGCCTTCGCTTAAACTAAGGATTCTTTCCTTATTCTAGACTTCTTGTTATCAAATATATATTTATACCTGGTATATACGTATATACACTATATATACTATAGGTATTTTTGTTATAAGCAAAATAAATTATCTTAAGGCATTAATTTCATAGAATGTCTCATTAGGAAAGAAAACGATATATAAATATATATATATACACTCACACACATATATATATATATATTTTAATAAAATAAAATAGATTGAAAATATAATAAGAAATTGTATTAAATTTATGTAATCTTAGCTGTCAATTCTTTATAATATAGATAAAATAGTCGGAAAATAATCGAAATTAAACCGATAAGAAAATGTATAGAAATTAAATAAAATTCAAATATCGCGAAAGAAATTTTTTGAAATTAATTTTCGATTTTTAAATTTTGATTTCCACACTCCTAGCTCCTCCCTAATTATTTTTTATTCTCAGGTTTTTCCTCTACACTTGCTTTTTGTAATCGAACTTTTATATATATATATATATATAATATATAATATATATATATATATAATATCGCTATATATCTTAATAAAACCTTAATTAAACCAAAAATATTTTAATCTCTCCCAAAAAATATGAGCCAAAAAATATGTGGCCTCTAAATAAAATATCAACAAGACTGATTAAAAGTAAGTTTGGAGGAAAAACATTTTTGAATGAACATTGTATAAATAAGTGGTTTTGAAATTTTAGAATTGAATAGTCTTTAAAAAAAAAAAATAAATAAATAAATAAAATAATAATAAATATATAATATATAGATTTTGTTGATAGAAAAATCGAAACTTATCCGGGTTATATCAAAATCTTAGATTAATATATATTAATCTTATATTTTAGAAAAATTTGATCTTAGATTATACGAAAATATGGGAGAAATGTCTGGAGGGGGTGAAGTGAATTTTTAAAATATGATTCGCATAAAATAAAAAAATCTTTATGTAGGGAATAAAAATAAAAAAGGATTTCGTTTTATTTTACTATAGTGATGGTTGTTGCATAAAATAATTTATTAAAACAATTCCAAATTTTCAGGCTAAAATTTTCTCTTTTTAATTATATGGGACAACCAAAAAATGTCTTGATTAATGACAATCAAATATATTAATACAATAATCCATCAAATTTTCGTATTTTTTTAAATCAATAATAGATAAATCTTAAGTCATATCCAGGGCCGGATCTAGGGGGGGGGGTAGTGGGGGCATGTACCCCGGGCGGCAGATATCAGGGAGCGGCGATTAAAGAAAGATTTACTAAAAAAAAAGGTATAATGATATGAATTTTGTATACAAAATTTTAAGGAAGGGGCGGCAAATTAAATTTTGCCCCCCTAAAAAATCCGGCCCTGGTCATATCTCCGGATTTTCTAAACTCAAAATAAGTAAAAATCAACTGTCATGTAATTTTGTTTTTTTAATTAATCAATCAAATATTGTTCTTTAAAGATGCTTTATTTTTCCATACATTAAATTATATCAGTAGCGGTCCCAGGGGGGCGGACACAGATTAGTCTAAGCCGGTGGGGGCTTTTGTTAAGGGGGCCCTATTTGGATGAGTAAAAAACATTAATATTAAAATTTTAATCATACAGAAATTCTTTATTAATGCCAATTTGAATCGTGAACTAAATCATTACCCTCCTTACACCACGGATTTCGGGGCCGCCTTAACAAAATCCTGGGACCGCCACTGGATTACAGATCAATAATAGGGATGGAAAAGTCGACTCTGACTTTAGTCAAGAATCGATCTTTTACTGAAAATAATCGACTTTTTAGAATCGAGTTGAAACTCTTGAAAGGCGATTAAAATCGATTCTCACTGGACGACTTTGACTTTTTTTCTTACCTAGTGTGCAATGGTAATATAGTTTGTAACGTTTTCATTGATTGACTTTCATCTTTCTTTTAAAACCTTCACATAACACACCAATCAACAGGCTTTCTAAGATCAGTTAGTGAAGATATGTGGCATTCTTAATTCCTCAATTTTAATATTTTTTTGATACTCAACTTTCATATTTTATTTTAATGTTCGGTGCCATATCATTTTATAAAAATATTGAAATCAATATTTGTGTGTGTTGTATTTAATAAAATATTTAAATAAATTTTAAAAAGTCGAGAAGTCGTCTTTCAGAAATGATTAATCGATTCCGAGAATCAAAAAATATCAAGTCGATTCCAGAATCGTAAATCGACTTTTCGAGCGCCTTTTCCATCCCTAATCAATAATATGAAAAAGATAAAGCTTAATTTTCAATTTAAAAAGGAAAATATTTGATAATATTTATTAAAACCAAAATTTATTCACATGTTGATTTTAATTTGACTTAAAAAAGAAGTCTGGAGATATTTGTAATGATCTATAGAATTTCAAAATAAAATGAAATTTGTTTCATGCCGAAATCACAAAATTTTCCATTCCTAATAAAGAATTTTTTCTTATAAGTACAGATAATAATAAAAATTTGACAGGATTAAGATTAAAGAAAGATTTCTTTTTCGGACCAAAATTTTATTTTTGCGTACGTATTTCTCGTCTCCGCAGTGATAACATAAAAATTCAAAATTTTATTAAATAAAACTTTTTATATTAAATAATAGCCCCTTGGCTGTAGCGCAGAAGTATAGGTCTCGCTTTTTGTGCTAGAGGACGGGGCTTTGTCTCCCGTTCAATTTAGGTTTAATTTTAAATTCGTCTTATTTTCCTCGGACAAGTGAAAACCAAGTTTTCAAAAAATAATATGCTCTTATTTTTAGAAAAATGTATATAATTATATTTTACTTAAAGGCTGAATTTAACAGAAAAAAAAACTTTTTTTATGGGTTCTAGGGACCAAAATATGGGACCCGTATTTTTTTTACATTGGTCTCTTTTGTAAAATATAATTATGTATATTTTTCAAAAAATACGGAGTCAATATTTTATCTCTTGAAACTTTATCTCTACTTGTTCGAAAAAAATAATATTACACTGAAAAATTAAATCTAAAAAAATGCTGTTTGAAATATTAAATAATTTAATTATTTAAAAAATATATTTAAATTTTGTTTGTGCAAATTCATCTTAAAAAATATCTATTATTATATAAATCTTCATTCGAATTTGTGATTTTTTCCCCCAATGTCTTTTTGCAAAGTTTTAAGCCCTCAAAGCACTCTTTCATCTCATGTCAGTTTTTCAAAAAAAAAAAAAAATCTAAATATAAACATCGATTTTGGTCAAAGGATTTTGTTCATATTATCTATATTTTTCGTTAATATTCTTACATGATAGAATAAAACAATCTTGATTTTTTTTGGAACGAAGTTCTTACGCAGGGTGTATTGGGAGAAAATGTAACGTAACAAAAATGCGTTCCAGCGCCCGAGCGACGGCGGGTTAGCCGAAGCCTTGGATTTGCTCCAACGATTTTAATTAAAATTCATAAATCAATTAGTTTTTAAATGGTCTTTAAAATGTCAACTTTATCTTACCAAAGGTAAAAGAAAGTTGTGTGCTGTGCTAACAGTCACACCAGATATTTTAAATAATATTAATATTAAATAATATTGGGGGTTGAAGAAAAGGCGTGAAGAACTTCGTTCCTGCCGGGGGTCTCACGGTCCCACACGTTTGCTTTTTTTTAATCAGTTTTAGTTGAAAAAGTTAGAACACAAGCTGAAATTTGCAGTTCTGTGTAATTTTATATATATATATATAAAATTAAAAAAATAAAAAGCTGGATTTAAAATCATTAATTCATAGCACAATTGAATTTTTAGTGCAATAATAATTATTATAATTATAATCAATAGCTAATGGGCAATGGTCATTAGTTGAGAGCTCCCAAGGTAATACGAATCCCTGCTAACTAGGCAAACCTTTTATCTTTTTTAAAATAATTTTGCATAACTACAAGGCGCTCTTGATTAGTGCTGCCACTCGTGTCAATTTTGTTAATTATTTTCACGGCTTCGAGTTTCTATCGAGTGAGAGGGAAAATGAAAAAGTTTTCTTCCTTCCCTCGCGTGCGTTTTTTCAGATTTTTAAATTTTATTATCGATAATATTGACATTAACTAGACATGAAGTTGTATTTTTTTTTTTAAAAACATTTTGCAAATATTAAGAGATGGATGTTAATAAAAACTCAGTTGCAGGCCTCCTACACTTACTAAAACAAATATATAAATTTTGAAAAATTATAAAATTAAAATAATTTTAGTGAAAAATAAAAAAGTAAAAGCAATTTAATTAAATAAAAATTTCAGCCCCCCCCCCCCTCCCCCGGCCCACCCGTCCTTTCTCTTGTGTCAGGTGCCATTAGCGTTTCCAAGGTAATATAGTTTATCAAGAATTTCAAAATTATTTAATAATTACATGGAGGGCTAGATCAATATTACAGTGTATTGGCAAAAGTAGCCTGATCAACAAATTTCAACAATTTCAAGTTTTGAAGAATTTTTATTAACTTTTGACAAATTTCGAAATTTAAAAAATAATTTAAAAAAAAATCTAATTATTTTCAGCAACGTATTGTTAATAAATAATTAACAGTTATATGTATAAAATAACTTCTATAATTTGGCTGGATCGTATTTTGATGTGAACAGCAATGGCGTTATTTCAAATTTTTCTTGGGCTGGAGGGAGAAAACTTTTTTTTTTAATTCCAAAAAAATTAATAATTTTGTAGTAACAAGAGTCTATTTATCATTATTTTTAAATATTAAAAAAAAAAAAAACCACATTAATTTTTTTCTTTTTTCAAAAATTAATTTGGAAAAAAAAATCTATCTAACAAACGAAACTAATCGTTTGGGCTTTTCGTTGAATTTACCGAAAATTTACTTACAAATTTGGACAAAAGATATTTAATTTTAATTAATATTTTCCGTAGATATTTTTATTTAAGAACAATATAAAATTTAAAAATAATCAGAACCCCCCCCCTCCAAATGACGCCACTGGTGAGCAGAACTCTCACACTGACCACCAATGTATTAACAATTTGAGAATGGGAGCGATGCGTTCCCGAAACGTCGACGAAAATAATTATTTTTTTTATTCTTTTAAAATTCCCTTCAATTTATTTTCAAAAATCTAAAAGGAAAATTGAATAGTCCAGGAAAAATAGGTCAAGAAATGCCTTGAAATGGAAAAATATTGAAGAAAAAAGGAATTTTGAATAAAATTTATTATTATTAATTTTCAGATTAAAGGTTTCTGTATTTGTCCAATAAGTAGCAGCTAGTAGTTTTTTCAACAATGACAATGGCTTGGCCCTGACGATGGTCCTATATGCGACCGAAACGTCGGCCCTGGCACATTAATTATTCATAAATAAATTGAAAAAACTACTAGCTGCTGCTCATTGGTGACATTCAGAAACCTTTAAGGGTCAAAATTAAGTCCCACCCATGCTTTTTCTACTTGTGATTATTTCATTGTTTTTATAAAATAAAATGAAAATCTTAATTGGAAATTTTCTAGGTTTGAACCATTAAAGTTTCCATTAAAAAATATATAATATTTTTTCTAAAAACAATTAAATAATCACAAGTAGAAATCGCATGGGTGGGACTTAATATTGTCCCTCACTGTACATATTATCAGCTATACACCTCCGTCAAATATTAATTTTCAGGCCGCGTCAACTGTCGAGGTTATTAGCGCCTCACAGATCTCTACAATTTTATGACAAATAAATATAAAATTCTTTAATAGTAACTTAAAAAATTCAAACTTTCAAAAATTTTCTAAAACTTTTTTTTTCCTTAAAGAGTAGGCCTATAAATTTTACCGAAGTATAATTTTTAAGCTCTTTATAATTTTTAAAGATGGATTTAGGAAGGTTATGATCAGCACTGTGGCGTAGTTAGGATTTTTTTGAGGGGGAATAGGCTATATCACGCTTAAAAAAAAAAAAAAAATTGCAAGTAGGACATCGTATCCTAGCTAGAATGCAAGTATGTTATGATAAGTAATAAGAGAATAGGCTATACGAAAATAAATTTTCCATGTGATTTGACCTTTTTTTTAGAAGTAGGACATTTAAGCTTAAAATTGGATGTGTATTTACCAAAGTAGATTGTGTGTGTGTATGTGTGTGTCAACATACACTAAATTTTGCATAGTGATTCTAATTGATAAAAGGATTACAGTAGGCTTAATTTGACAAAATCCCTCAATTTGGAAATTAATTATAATTAGAATGACAACAAAATTACCGAACAGGTAATTTTGTCTGCTTCAATAAAAGTGTCGTTTCCCTTTCCCTCTTTTATTACTTTCTAATACAAAAAAACCGATAACTGTTTTGAAAAAAGACCCTAGCACAAGAGGCGAAACCTATAACTCTGTCTCTTTTCTTCTTTGAATTAAAAGCAAGAAAAAATATATGTTAATACTAATAAAGAGCTATTCGCGTGGCAGAATCATTTCTGACACCCCTGCCGTTAAGCTATAAAATATAATTATCTTTTGATATAATTGAATAAGTTTGTCAATTTTTATAGGCCATCAGAAAAATCAGAGAGAGGTTTGAACTCTGAAACTCCTTCCCTTCATCTCACCCCCACCAGTCATGAAACAACTTGGAAACGCTTCCTTCAAATCTAATTGAATGATCAATATTGATAATATTTTGAAAATAAAGTTGTTCATTTCCAAGACACTTTATGTCTAATATAATAATATATTAAAGTACATTTTATTTCAAATAAAAGAAAAAAACCTTAAGTATCTTTTTTTTTTATTTAAAATCACCTTATTAAAGAGAGATAAATGGCATGCAAATTAGCTAAAAAAAAAAAAATTTAATATAAAGAGTTGTTAAATAAATCAATTTTCTAAGAAAAAAGTTTGCGTCTTATAAACTGTAAAAATCAATCATCTATGAAATTTATTATTTTTCTATCCAACAAAATTGCAAAATTTTGTTAATTGTTTTTTTTTTTTTTGTAATTAAGTTTTTATTATTTAATAATAAAATAAAAAGATGGGGAAAATTTTTTTTTTAATGTTGTTAATTTAACAAATTTGTGAGTTTTTGGTGAGCCAAACGCAAACGCTGCGCTTGCGGGCCTTTCCGGGGTATAGGCGTAACACCCTTTGCACCGATACCCTAGAAAGGCTGGAGATTCTGGGTTCTATTTCCGAGATTGTTGGCCCACCAACAAATAAACATTCTAATAATTAATTTTTATTTTTAATAATTTTTATAAAAAATAAATTTTTAACTTCACAAAACCTCATATAGCTAATTAATTATATATGAAAAAATTCATTTTTTTTTAACTCGAAGGTTAAGCGTGTCTATTATATCGATGATTGACTATTGGTTCGATAAATTCGCTAATTGACTATAAGTGAAGCAACCGACCCTAAATCAATGAGTTAAAAAAATAATTAAATAATCATAATTGTTTCTCTCTGCTATATTTATTATAATCAAATTATTTAAAAAGTATTTTTCTGATTAATTGAATATATAGATATATTCTACCTTTATGATTTTTTTTTGAAATCATTTTAAAGTATAAGAAGTTGTCGTAAAAGAAAAGGGGGATGTGAGAGGTGCTTAAACTAATATGATTTGCTGGAGAGGATGAAAAAAAAACATTTGATTGATTACTTCCCCTTCTTTGGAACCTCTCAATTATATATATAACGATTTATATTAAAAAAAAATGAATTATAGGAAATTAATGTAAAAGAGTTTAAAAAAAAAAATTCTGCCTAAATGGAAAGGAATAGTATTAAATTTTTTCGTTTCAATATTAAACTATCTATGATTAAATTTTACTAATGCTTAAGTTAAAAATTTATTCACAAAATAAAAGTTCGATATTGATTAGAGAATATTCAAGTAAAAATTGATACTCTAATTAAAAATCCATTCAGTTTGTTTTTACCGCTATTTACTTATAATAATTTTGACAAACAAACTGGTATTGTCACTTTAGAACAGATTTAATTGAAATTTCCCGGATTTTTAAATATGATCAAATTTCATTGAAATCAAAAAAATAAGAGATTCGGACTATAATTTAATAGATTATTAAATTAATACAGAATTTTGTTTTATTTTAATAGAATATTGAAGAGAAATTCATCTCAAAAATACCCCCTATATTTATTTATTTTTTTATTTGTATAAGGGTGTATAAATCTTTTGCAAAATATTTATCATTTAGCGTCATATTGGTTTTTTTTTTTTTATAACTCTTTGATTTAATACGTAAACATTAGAATTTTAAACAAATTTTCAAATAAAAAAATGAGAGAAATTAATTCAAATTATTAAAAAATAAATAAATAAAATTCCTCGATAGCTCAGATGTTAAGAAAAAGGAATGAAGTGGAAAAAAAAAAAAAACTAGAACTTTATAAAATTTATAAGTTTTAAAAATTAGGAACAACTTGAAATCAATTTTTATTTAATTTAAAAATAAAATCTAAAAACAAGAAATATGACCAAAAATTCAATCTATTGTATTAAAATACAAAGCATGTAACGCTTCCAAAATTCGAGGAATGGATATCACTTTTTTTTATATAATGGTCGAGAGAATTTCGCTCAGGATTATGGATTTGATCCCGACCTGGATAAATCATCTTTTATCAATTTTTTTTTAATTAAAAGTAAATCTTTTTATCTTTAAAAAAAAAAAAAATGTTCTTTCTCTTATCTACTTTGGTAAGAGAAATGTGAATGAAAATCAAGAGTCACTTTTGAGAAAATTATTTATATTATAACTTCTCTGGCGATCGTTATACTATTTCATAAGTCAACTTCTCTTGACAGATCTCTTTTTGATGCTAGTACAGTTATTGATGAATATTATGCACTTGGTTGAATTAAAATAAAAAAATAAAAACAAAATTGATAGGAATCCCTAATGATCGGTTACCAAACTCTCTCGCTTACATTCCGGTTGCATAACTTTCAGGCACTCATGTATTCCCTTTAAGCTGTACGCGTGTGCATGCGCGCGCACAAAAATTTTTTTTTTTCGAAAATGCTTTTTTAATTGCCGCAATTTTCGAAAATCTACAGGTTATAAAAAAAGTGCGCAAACAGATCACAAAAAATAATTATTGAAATATTAGCCTCTAAACTACTTAGGGTCAGTTGCTTCACTTCTAGTCAACTAGCGAACTTATTCAACCGATAGCAAACAAGAACAATGGTTTAAAAAAAAGAATTTTTTCGCTTATAATTAGCTATCTGAAGTTTTGTGAAGTTAACAACCAAAAAGGCATTATTTATAAAAATTTATTAAGAATTAAAATAATTAATGTTTTGATAAAAATTAAAAAAAAAATAAATAAATAAACAAGGCATGTGTTCCTAATTTCTCCCCTTAGGCCCTATACTGAACTTGGGGTCTTAGATTAATTAGATGTGAAAAGACTCGAAAGTCTTAGTCAACTAGCTTAATCGAGGGTTAGCTAATTAATTAGAAGTGAGGTCAAAAATCGACTAATTTTGAGTTGGTTTTGTTATTTAATATATTGATCGGATTTTTCTAATTTTTTTATTTGCTTAATAAGGCCTATTTATGTTTCTCTAATTCCATAGTGATTTATTCAAGATAAAAAAAAATAATATGACAGGTATGCACATACCGGTAGTACTGTATTGATCACTAATCTCACTTCCTCCGAATTGATTGCTGGCTTTTCCTTCCAGGATCAATTCGGAGGGTTTAGAAAGGTTCTAGGTTCAATTCTCACCAGGGATGGGGGAGGAAATTCTAGATATAGACGGGAAGGGACACTCATCATATTCTAAGGAAAGCATTTCATCCAACTTCCTCTACTCCCATCTCTTTTTCCTTTCCTTTTTAAACTTTTATAATTTTCAATTGCTTATTTTATATTTTGCTTTAATTTTTAATCTTGATCTAACAGAAGGCTTTCTGTTTTTTAAAGATATTAATATTATTATGTATTAAAAAGAAGTCAATATTCTGATCAAGGGGATCCAGATAACAATTTTAGGAACCGGCTAGAAAATGCATGAAGGAGTATAATAAGCCTTAGCTCGAGTAACTCGTGGTTGTCATTCACATATTAACAAGACGTGCCCATCTCATTATTTTGCCTTAATTAATAAAAATTTTATATTTTAGCCAATTTTTATTTATTTTTATTTCATTTGATTGTTTATAATTAAATGAATTTAATGAATAAAGTAAATAAAAAGTAAAGGAAGCTTTCAAGACAATTATTATTATATCAATATTTCATTGAACGTTTCGATCTTATGTTAGAATCATCTTTAAACATAAAGTTTATTCTTAGTTATGTAATTTACCAAGATAATCAGAATAGAACATACACCTGTATTTGTTACCTTATTTTTCTATGAATACAATTTAATAAATTGTTTTTCATGTACCATGAGATCTACTCTGCTATACCTGAGAAAGAATGTTTGCATTTATAAAATTATTTCTTCTAATATAAATTTTAATTTATAAAGTGTGTGAGAGAGGAGTGACAAATTAAACACTCTTTCTCTTCCCAATGTTTGAATAATGAATCCTAACATTTTATATTCTGATTATATTTGTAAATTAATTTTAAAAAGTATAAATTTTATTGTTTAAAAATGATCCCAAATAGAGGTGTTTGATTATGGAAAAAAATAATGGACTATCGATTACGAAAAATAATCGAATATTCCGATTAATCGATTATGAAAAAATAATCGAATATTCCGATTAATCGATTATGGGAAATAATCGAATATTCCGATTAATCGATTACGAAAAATAATCGAATATTCCGATTAATCGATTATGGGAAATAATCGAATATTCCGATTAATCGATTATGGGAAATAATCGAATATTCCGATTAATCGATTATGGGAAATAATCGAATATTCCGATTAATCGATTATGGGAAATAATTGATTATTTTTTCATAATCGATTATTCGATTTCATTTCTTTTAATAATCGATTATTTTTTAAGTAAATAATCGATAATTAATCGATTAATCGATAATTTTGCACAGCTCCAATCTCAGCATACGATCAAAACGTTGCTAATGTTCAAATAATTTCATTTTATTTCCTCTTATGTTTATCAAATTAAGAAGATTTTCACTTTAAAAAGCAACAACAAATCACTTTATATAATAAAGATTTAAAAAAAAAAAAGACTGATTAAAAATAAGAACGAAATTCGAATTCTTTCGAACTTTTAAAAAATCATTTCTCTACCACCAGATATTTTTTTACATAATGAAAAATAACATATCGCTTTGTCTCTTTCTATATTGGAAACGGGTATATTGCAGCAATTGTTAATAACTATCAGAAAATAAAAATCGCTTTTGTTATTTATAAAATAGATATAAATAAAGCAAAATTGTTTAGATTAAATTCAAGAGGAAGATAAAAAAAAAAACAAAAACAAAAAACGCTTTGTCCGTCCGTCCGTCCGAGGGCAATTCACCTGCAGTGGGTCTGCAGAGGGGGACCTGCTGTAAGCCGTAAGAAACCGTCGAGGATGAATGTTTCTATAGAATTTCGTAGTCTACTATCCTAAATTAATCGTAATGTATATATGAAAATTTATTATTACCGTATTTAAAAAAATTTTACTTAAAAAAATATTGGCATATCTATCCAATCTTCTTCTTCCGATATTGGTTAATTAGTAATCCAGTCCAATTAACCGACACAACTCAATTGTTGGATTAAAATTATGCCTCTCGTCGATAGATTAAATAAATCTTCTAATTATTTTTCAATGTTCAATATAATTCAACCCTTTCCTTTCCTTTTTTTTTTTTTTGTTATGGAATAAAATAGTAGTCATCTAAAATATGTTATGCATCACTTAATCTTAAAATTTTTTTAGAAATATAATATTCAAAACACCTAATAGTAATATCACAAAACATTTTGTTTTAAATCAATGTTATATAATATTGCAAGAAAAATATGAATTTGATGTTAAATAATAGGAATAAATATTAATGTATGAGATAATTTTTTTTTTAAATTTTTTCTGTGTTTAAATGTAATCTGGATTTTTACTAATCCTAAGAATGGATTGTATGATTGTTAAATAAAACTTCACATTTCATCTAATTATCCAGATTTTCTACAAACCACCAGTAAAAAAAAGTCAAGTCACGAATATTGGAAAGTCAAAAACAACAAAAAGGGCCACATTCAAAACATTTTTATATAAAACATTACAAAAAAAAATAAAAAAAAAAATTAGCGTTGGATTTTACACAAACATTGACACATCCTTAAACTTCAAGGGCATAATATTAATTAAATAAATACTACAAAATTAATTTCCTAAATATGGGTAGTATTTTTTGCTACTGCACAAAATGAAGATTTTAGAGCATGGATTTTAGAATGATATTAATAATAATCTAAAAGTAAATAATGATTGTCAAATAATTATATTGAATTTGGTGTATACAAAAAAAAATGAGTAGTACTTAAATAAATATCAGAAAAAAAAAAATTGTATTATCGATGAAAACGTTTGTCGGATATCAATAGAATGAAATATTTTTTTGGTAAAGAAGAAATTATCATTCAAATCTCCGTTGTATTTTTGGAATTTTTATATTTTACTCAGCAACCATCACAATTTCATTATGTATTATATTGTATCTTTTAATATTTATAAACAACGACATATGTATATTATATTTATTCCAGACATGAATTGAAAACTCGCAAGCAGTGTTATATAATAATTTTTATTATATCCTATCAAAAAAAAATTAACCAAAAAAAAAAAAAAAAGAAACAAATATCAGTTAGAAAAATATTTTAGAATTAGATAAACCTGTAATTTGAAAAAAAATATTTGGTAAATGATATTTTTAATAGTATAATAATAATAATAATAATAATCATTAAAATTTTGAATGTATATTGGGCGGAAATATTATAAAATTTGCCCATCTTAGATTGATGTTCAGACCATATGTGTATACAACATCGAAATGATCGATCATTTCGTTGGTGTTCAGTCCTTGTTCGTTATAGTGTTAAGTATTATTTATAATGTTATATGTATGTATATACAGTATATATATATATATATGTATATCTTATATATATTGAGACACTTATTTTTTAGTAAAATATTTCTCTTAGGCAACAACAAAAGCAATACTTTAATACTGGATTAAAAAATTTTATTGTTTTGTTAAAATATTTTGATATCCAACTTGTAATAAAAAAAAATCTTTTGCAATAAAAGTACAGAAAAACCGAACAAGCTTTCAAGACTTGTACAGTGAGCGCCACAATTAAGTCCCCACCATAACTATATGGTATAAAGTGAAATAATTTGAATGGCCGAAAAGGTAAAATAAAATCTGTTTTTCAAATTTAAAATTATTTCACTATATACCATATACTTAATTGTAGCGTTCACTGTACTACAGTAATCTTTAATGTAAATAAGTCGGCACGCGGTTTAAGCCCAGGGAAAAAAAATGTTTAATTAAATTTAATTAAATTCTTATTTCACTTTGATAGGAAAATAATTATTTATAAACGTTCCTGGGTATGTTATCGCCGTCGTGTCAGGTCATTTTTGGCGCCCCCCCCCCTCCAAGGATGCGCTAGACTACTTTACATTAAAATTATGTAAATTAGAATTAATGGATTTTGAAGGTTTATTCTAGTTTTGTAGGTAATATTAATTAATAAAATCTTTTGCGCCAATTGTCTCATCAGGCCCAAAAACAAAATATCATATTAGCAATGTACAATTTTGTAATACATTTAATTGAAGTTAATTGTTGTTATAAAATGAGACTAAATTTTAATAAGATATATATGAAAAATATGGAGGTAAAATCAGTAGAGTTCACATTCTTTTTAAATTGCGTTATAAATTAATTAATTCTCTATTTGCTTTTGACATCAAGCAATCATGGGCGGAACTAAGGGTGGGGGAGGTTAAGTCCCCCCTCGACAGGTTATGGTCCGTTTTAAAAAAAAGTTAAAAGTAGGGTAGGTAACCACAAAACACCTTGGAGATGCGAACTCCTATACGAGTTTATCAAAAACATCTTTATTAATGTAATAAAAAAATTTATTTTACTCTTTCTTTCTGTTTGTTACTCTCTCTTGTTATAATTAAGTACTTCAAAAGCCCGTGACCTCGGGTTCGTTTCCCGTCTCAAGCGAGAAAAAATTATTTAATTTGAATTGACTACAAATCATTTGAAATAAATAGGGATGGGGTCTAAATGGCCTTAGATGCCGAAAAAGACCTTAAAAAGGAAAAAAAAAGTATTTCAGAAAAATCTAAGTGTTTGCAAAAAAACAGACGTTTAAAATTTTTAAAGTTAAAGTAAATGTTTTTGACGTGACAACGTCTTACAAATCATGTGTCTATATTTAAATGTATTTTTGTAATAAATTATAAAAAAAAGCCTTTACAAATTGGGGTGAAAGTTTAGATATTTAGCGAAGTATGGAGGCAGAAACAGCCAAGAAAAAAATGCTCTGAATGCTTTCATCAATCCACTGGAACGTTTCAGTCATTTATTATGTACAGTGAACGCCACAATTAAGTCCCACCTGGTAGTCTAGCTTTTAGTATATGATATATAGTGAAATAATTTTAATGACCGAAAATGTGTAATAAAATCTGGTACAGATGATTTTATTTTACCTTTTCGGTCATTAAAATATATATAATAAATCATTATATACCATATATTCAAGGCTCTAACTTTCTTGGAGACTTAATTGTGTGGCTCACTGTAACATATTCACCAATCCATGGACTGAAGATGGTACATAAGCATTTTTTCTTGGCCGCTTCTGCCTCCACACATCCTTCAAAAAAGACTAGTTTTTTTACTCATGGCATTTCATTTAGAAAGCCTCCGCCCCCCCCCCCCAGAAAAATTTCGAGTTCCGCTTATGCAAGCAATTTAATAGATATATTAAGAATTTACAAGTTTATTTTTAATCACATATAGTTATAAAATTTTCCGACAATATTTTATTAATTATTGTACTACCTCCTCGTACCACCTGGTATCTAGTAGAGCCTTAAGTAGATGGTATAGGATATGGTATATAGTGAAATAATTTGAATGACCGAAAAAGTAAAATAAAATCTGGTATAGATAATTTTATTTTACCTTTTCAAATTTAATATTATTTCACTATATACCATATACTTTAGATGCAAGGTGGGAGCTTAATTGTGGCGCTCAATGTACACCTGCAAAATAGAGTAAGCCTCTATTAATTCTAATTAATATATACTCTGGCTTTTTCTACAAAAAAAAAAATTAAAAAAATTATGTAATATTAAATTTTTAATACTAATATTTTTGAATTCTACCAGATCAAAAATGGAGAGGATTGTTATTTACATTTTTGCGGTAGCAATTTCAAATTTGATCCCAATTTTTTTTTTTTTTAATTCGTTTAAGGTCTTTTTGGATATCGAAGGCCATTTACACCCGGTTCCTTTAGATCTACAATTCTGTAGATTAGATTAGATTTGAATTTAAAAATTATATATTATTACTCTGTCTGCATCACGCGCCCCCCCTCCCCCTTTTTTTGTTTTCATCTCACAGATTCCTCTTTAAAAAACTCTCAGACATATCTTGCTCGGAACCGCCTGAGGTGGTTCCCTTAATTCAAATATTTTGCCACATCGAAATATTGAATTAAAATTTTTAAAACTGCCTAGCCTAAATGGAAATAATAAATTTTACACTATGAACATAAAATATCTATGTTTAAGAGAGGTCCAATTATTGATTACGAATTTTAAGATAGGATCGCATCTTTTAATAAATGGCACAAAGAGCTCACATATATTTGCACTTAATTTGAATACAATTGTTATAATAGAGCTACCAAAAAAAAAAAATTTGTTGTTAATAAAAAAAAAAAAAAATCAACAGAAAATTAATCACTTCGAGCACAAAATAAATACGTATAAATAATTGGCCAACTAGAATGATAATTATGTTTTCAATATATATTTGTATATGTATGTATATATATGTATTTATAATTCGTGTCCAATTCTTTAAAATATTAAAATCAAAATTTGTATTGTTGTATAATTGTGTAATTAATAATAGCTATTCGTTGGTTTCACTCATTTTCTTCTCAGGTAAGAATTATTTTTTATTTATCTAGTTGTTACCGATAGTTGATCAGGGGCGTAGCTATATCTGACTTTCCAACACACCCTTATAAATTTAATTTGGAAACTTTAATATTTATAAATTTATTTTATTTTATTTTTTTTTTTGATAACATCTAAATTGTATTTTAGGTTAAAGGATCTACTGATCTCTAGCTACGCCACTGACTTTGAGAGGCATATTTGATGTCTCATTTTTATATCTTGATATCTGTTAAATGATCATGTATAAGGAAAAGACAAAATTATATTAAAAAAAAAAAAAAAAAAAATACTTTCAGTCTATATATTTCATATAGGGTAAGAGAAAGTAAAAAAACTATAAACAAACAAAAAAAAAATTAAAGTAGTTTATAAAATTGGAAATGAACTTCTCAAAAAGTTCACAATCACTGAATGTAAAATTCTTTATCATATATACTCGTTAGATTAGAAAAATATATATAATAATAATTAGCATATAAAATTGTTTTTATCAAAAATATAAAGTCAATGTATATAGAAGATAGGTAACTTGATATTAAGGTAATAAAAATGTCATATCGAAAAATGTCATGTTCTCGCCTATAAAATTGTTTTAAGTTAGATTTTAATATTATTATTTTAGCCTAACAAAAAAAAAAAAGTTTGTGGATGTTAGAAGATATAAGGTGAAACCCTCTATACTCCTAAGAATGGCAAATGAACAGTAAATATTTTTGTATTTTTTAATTTACAATTTACATATTTTAAATAAATATGTTAAAAATCTTTCAATATTGTTTATTTTAAAATATTCCCTTTTTATCGCTTTTATTTGTTTGGTTTTAAAAGAGAGAAAATAAAAGTTTAAAAAACAATAGGGAAGGGAAGGGGGCATGATCTTTTAGATGGAAGGAACAGTGGCGTAGCGAGGGGGGCAAGGGGATCATCATGCCCCTGGCGCTACTCACAAAGGGGCGCCAAATAGTCCGCAAAACAAATAATTGCTGGATAATTTTTATTTTTATTATAATTGATTTCTGGAAAATATATTTTAAATATAGTGCCAGTGTAATATAATAATTTTGTATATTTTACATATAATATTATATATAGAAGGATGAGTAAAAAGGCCAAGCAGCTATTATTATTTCTTTATGGGTATTAAACCCATAGCGACGTTTCGGTCGACTATGCGACCATCTTCATGGCTATAATGGAGTATACAGAGACACATCAATAGGTTATACAAAAAAATTTTTTTTATAAATCAAGACATTAAAATAGAGTATAAGTACCTAGGGTTTAGTCAATAGTAACCCTCTTGAGTTCTTTGATAGACATTTATTTATAATTTATTTAATACGATCTATCACAATTATATTCAGCGCCAGTTAGATTGAATATAAACTTTTCCAATTCATTTATGCGGCTTATATACTTTGCTAATATTAATAGTTTTTAATAAATTCCCAAAATATAATTACAAGAAATTTTTTTTTTTATATATAAACAAATATAAATTTATACATTGATTTTTTCTCTTTCTTTCACAAATATAAACAAGAGCAAATCTAATGCCAAACAATGAAATTAGCATATTTAAATTAATTATTTTATTATATTCCTATAGGTGAGGACTGTTGTTTTGAAGTCCCTCTTGGAATTCACTGTTTGATTGACAAATATAAAAATAGACTCCAAAACTTGCCTCTTGAATGTGTTACCCTCGAAACCCAGTATTTTGACGGAATCAAAGTAAAAAATATGCTCTTCCTCGATAGAGTGAGCTGCGAGGGAAAAGAAAAAAAAATTTCTTGTAATTATATTTTGGGAATTTATTAAAAACTATTAAAATTAGCAAAGTATATAAGCCGCATAAATGAATTGGAAAAGTTTATATTCAATCTAACTGGCGCTGAATGTAATTGTGATAGATCGTATTAAATAAATTATAAATAAATGTCTATCAAAGAACTCAAGAGGGTTACTATTGACTAAACCCTAGGTACTTATACTCTATTTTAATGTCTTGATTTATAAAAAAAAATTTTTGTATAACCTATTGATGTTGTGTCTCTGTATACTCCATTATAGCCATGAAGATGGTCGCATAGTCGACCGAAACGTCGCTGTGGGTTTAATACCAATAAAGAAATAATAATAGCTGCTTGGCCTTTTTATTCATCCTTCTACATATTGATTCAGCTATTCACCTCGCTTACATATAATATTATATAGTTTTCGAATGGGGGGGGGCGCTAAAAAGGTATTGTGCCCCGGGTGCGAGCTACGCCACTGGAAAGAACATTAAAATGTTTATAAATTGTAACCAGGACCACCAAAAGCTTGGGCTTAATTCAATATAAAACGATGCTCCCTCCCTTTCCTTACCCAGAAATATAGCCTACCTTTAAAAAAAAAGGCAACCAAGTTGCAACACTTTCCTGCTCTTAATTGGATAGTTATATAGCGGGAAATTTTCTCCGGATCTGTGATAAAAAATGAATTTATTATGAAATTTCAAAAAAAAGCAGATTTTGGAAAAAAGCCGGAAAGGCTTGATGCGCCTGGGGCGGGGGAGGGGGACGAGAGCCCCCCTTCGCCCCCACCTGGATACGCTACTGCCCCCCCCTTCTTTTAATCATTGCAGACATTTTTAATCAACATAATTTTAAATAAATAAGCCATCCACTACTTATTATGATTTAAAAGAGCGTTTTCCAAACTGTGAGGTGCGCCCCCCTAAGGAGGCGCGGACTAGTCTAAGGGGAGGCGCATACATTAGCCACAGCGAACAATTTTCCAAATTCAGCCAAAATTATTCCTTTTATTGTGACGCTTAGGCCACTAGTCTAGGCCATCTTCAGGGCCGGACTTTGAATGAAAATTTTGAATGAAAAATGACAATTTTAATTTTGAAATTAAAATTTCATTCATTCTCGCCTCCGGCTCTTAAGAAGGCCGAAACGTCACAATTATTTTGGCTGCATATGACTAGAATTTTTTTTTTTTTGACTCCGCTTTAATATAAATTTATATTTTTTAGCATTAAAAATTGTTGGAGGCGTCATTTTTAAGGGAGGCGTTGTAACATAAAGTTTGGAAACCACTGATTTAAACCATGTTGATTAAACCGTACCAAAGTGTCTGCGATGAAATGTCGGGTCTGTTCCTGTATGTGATCTGCCTAAAGCTTTATAAAAATATTTTTTTGAATTCACAAAGCAGCAGCTCAAATCCGCCTTTGCTATCAAATATTAACATTTTTAGAAAAAAGACTTTTATTTGGAAGTGTTTTTTTATTCTTAATATCATAAAAGGATTTGCCTTTTTATGGCTAGCTATTTTTAGATTTTTTTTTTTACAAAACTAAAGAATCAAAATAATAAGTAAATAAATTAAAAATAAAACATTAATATTAACTGAGTTTGAAACATTATCAGTAACAAATTAATGAATACATAATTGGTTAAATAGAAAAACACTTGTTGATATACGAAAATTTAAAAATTAAATTAAAACACTTGGTTATAATTAAATAAATTTCGAAATATTGATGATCAATTAAAACAAATACATTATTTAGTTTTGGGCCTAGTCACAAAAGAAAATTATCAATATTATATATAGCCTACAAGTCGCAAATTGAGATAATAGAATAAAACTGACAAGTGACCAGCCGGCATTGTATTTCAGATATTATCTTCTCGTTTTCTCTCAGTTTATTAATATAAATGTCACGAAAGAGGAAAAAAATTTAAAAATAATAATTTGATAAGAGCAATAAAATTTAAACGAGCTTTTAGTGGGCTAATAATAAAAAAATAAAAGCAATAAGATATGATTTCGAAAGAAACAAAACTTCTGTTAAATTTGTGCAAATATTATTTTTTTAATTAAACATGGTCCATTTATTATGAAAGATTCAACTTATTTTCTTCTTTTGTGTAAATTTTAATAGATTCTTAAACATTCTGAGAATTTCAAAGCGCACAAGACCCCATGTCAAGAGCAAAGAGCAAATTTAATAAAGAACCGTACGCTGGCGCCATCCTGGCGGTCATTCGGATGAACTAATTAACCTTTATTCTAAATTCTATTTATACGTATAATATACTTGTATTTTTATAATAAATGGTCCAGATAAATAAATTATTATAATTTTACTCACTATTTAATGAGAAGAGATGAAATGTAGGGATTGCCTTGATATACTGTACACACAATCACAAACACTAGCACAATGTTAACACTTCACTCTCTCAAAAACAACTAATAAAGGAGATGTCGACTAGACTGAAATACCGCTTGATGAGTGACGTAACAATTTTCTCGGATTCTGATTGGTCAAAGCCTTCTTGTTGTTAGCTTAAAGGATCAAGGGATCCCGCCAATATTATTCATTAATAATTATTTTTTATTATAATTAAAATATATAACTATTAAAAGAAAAAAAAAAAATTAAATTTTCATTTCAAAAATAAATAATTCATTTTTTAATGGAATATAAAAAAAAAAAAACTTTTTATTTGATATGGCAATTTGAATATACGTATATGATTATTTATCTTGACAAACTTTGATGACATCTCGTTAATTATTTCAATAACCTGTTTCTAAACAATCGAGACAGGTTTGGAGAATGACGTTATCCATTGTTTCTCAGAAGGAAATAAAGAAAATAATTATATTTTTATATTCCACAAATTAATAAAGCATTAAAATAATTTTTAGTAGACTATTAGTTGAAAAATCTGGTGTGACAGTCATACAGCACACAACATTCTCTTACTTTCAGTAATCGAAAGTTGTGTTCTGTGCTTGCCACATCAGATTTTTCGTGTCGACTATATATTTAGTTTCCGCCGATATATTAGAATTCAAGATATAAAATTTCTCCTAACTTTCCTATGAAGTACAAGAGTAAAGTGGTCTTTATTATGAAATTTCAAAAAAAAAAAAAAAGCCGGAAAGCCGGATGCGCTAGGGCGCCTATGTCGGTATCGAGGGGCGCCAAAGGCTTGCTCAGCCTGGGGCGGGGAACGGGGCGAGCGCCCCCCTTCGCCCCCACCTGGATACGCTACAGTAACTAGGCCCAGGCAATTCTTATATGCATTGTATTTCCTTTTAAGTACCATAGCATTTAAAGTAGAAACCTGAAAATGTATCCTTCTCTGGCCTCTTCCGTCACTAGTCCTGTAGGCCAACATATTCCACATAATATGCAGTAAAATAGTTTTGAAATATATATCTAACTTATTTATCATTAGGAAACCGAAAGAACTTGACAATTATTTGTCCTGATGAAGGTGGTGACAGACGACCAAAACGTCGGCAAGTAAAAATTATATAAAAGATTTTTTTATTTAATCTCCTGGCTGCAAAGTTCCTTCGGTTTCCTGATTAAATCTCCACAGCCATAACACATTAAATTTATCATTAGGTTTATTTTTTAGCAAAATAATTATTCCAAGTGGTAAGTATAAATGGTAAGTATTAAAAAGGACTTTTTCAAAACATGTACTTAGTATTATTAAATATCTGGAGTGACTTAACGCACAGCATCCAGTGGCGTAGTGAGCTTAATTTGCGCCCGGGATGACAATACCTTTTTAGCGCCCCCCCCATTCGAAAACCATATAATATTATATGTAAAATATACATAATTATTATTTTACACTGGCACTAAATTTAAAATATATTTTCCAGAAATCAATTATAATAATAATAAAAATTATCCAGCAATATTTTATTTTGCGGACCATTTGGCGCCCATTTGTGAGTAGTACCCGGGGCATGATGACCCCCTTGCCCCCCGCCCCTCTCGCTACGCCCCTAGCTACTATCTATCTATTAAACACAAGGCAATACATCGGCGATACATCGTTTCTGGATAAAATTTCACGTAGAATAAAAATTTGCATACGAAATTTCAATATCTCTAATAGTTTTCGATTAATTGATACAAATTCTAAAAATATAAGATTTTTAATTTAACCATTTCTTAAACATATGACACTGGGAAAATATGGGGGATTTGATGAGGATTAAGAATCTACTTTTGTTATTTTTGTATCTCAATTATTTTTCGAGTTATACTCAAAAAACGATACAAAATTTGAGAAGGCTTAATATCATTAAACATAAAAGGTAGAAGATATTTAAGATATTGTATAAATTTTGTATTTAATGCAGATAACGAATCAATAAACACCAATTTTATATCTTTTTTAGTTTTTAGCAAATTTACGAAAATTCAAGCAAACATAGATGTGACTCTCTCTTATTAAATAGAACAAACTAGTAATTGACATAAATGTGTAAGATTCAGGATTTAGTGCTGATTTTAATGCACTATTCACTATTTCTATATATTGAATAGTTTTTTTATTATTTTGAAAAGAAAAAAAATTCATCTATCAAAATTAATTAAAATCAATTTTTTATTATTTTTAGGACATTCCTTGGCCGAAAATGGATTGTTTTAGTTAGACTATTTTATATTTTAATTTATTCAATCGATATCAAGCACTAAATGTGTTTATTTAATTAAAAAACAATAAATTAAAAAATATTGGCGGGAGTTGACATTCGAAGTCGTGAGTGTCATCAATAAACCCTCATTTTATGTGGGCGTAGCTAAATAGAAAAATTCCTATGACTTTATAATTAATTCAAGAGACCAGTTTTGCATTTTGTCTCAAATCCGTGAATAAATAAGAGAGATTTAGCGATTTTTTGAAAAGCGATCTCGCGCGCGACGAAAGGCTTAGACAAGAGTTACGCGAGTCTCCCTAGCTGGTCCCTGGGCGCCGATCGAATTGGAAAAAAAATTTGATGCTCTTCCATTAGTTGAAATAATTGTCGAATTGATTGATTTCATCTGTTTATACTCAAATTTTATAAAATTTAATTCTAAAAATGACTATAAAATCTTTTAATGTTGCTAAATTAAGGGATCTTAGAAATTTTTACTTTCCCTTACCTTTATACACATGTACTTTTTCAGTTTTTTTCGATTTTCTCAAAATTCGCTCAAACGATTTTGATTAAAATTCAAAAATCATTTATTTTTTAGATGCTCTTTAAAATGTATATTTCATTTTGCCCTCAGAATTGTTTGAAACAGACTTTACTCTTGTACTTCATTGGATAGATAGGAGAAATGGTTGCTATGGTAACAAAATATAAATATTTTTCCATACTTATAAATTTTACATCTTGAAAATCGAATGTGCCCTACCGTCCGAAACTAAATACATGTCGACAAAAAACAATCTGCTGGGCTTGTCACACCAGATTTTGTATACATATTGTGGGTTGTTTATAAACAACGAGCTAGTAAAATAAAATTAACAAGTCTCAAAAATTGAAAGCTGAATTTTACGTAAAAAGACATAAAATTTCATCCAATAAAAATGACTCTGCATGGACCCTGAACACATTCGTTGAACGGGTGTAAACCTTTAGAGCGATAATTTAACGAAACCATTGGATCTACAAGGCTAGAAATTTTATATACACGTAGGCAAAAATTCAGTGAATATAGATCAATGATCCTTTTTACTATCATCTGATTGGCTAATCTGATGGTGAGATATAATGAAAAAATAAATGTTTAAATATTAAATTTTAACTTCATCTAAGTAATCTCTAGGAAATTCTAAACTCATTACAAAAAATCCGATGCAAATTGAAGAAGCGGTTTGCGAGTTAGAGACATTTGAAGTTTCAAGTTTTATTTCTTTTCTCTGTGTAATTATAACGAGTCTTAATTCGAACAAAGGAGGGGCGGAGCCTGCCTCCCCCTCCCCTCCTCTCTGTTTGTTGCTCTTGACCAAGGCGCGCCGCTCCTTCCCCCTTTTCTAAGAAAATAAAATAATAAATTAAAATTATATCTTCGGACAGATTAAAAAGAATTTTAAAGACTCGTAGAAAAAAAAATTTGTTATGATGGTCACACAAATTTCTCTTAACTTTGGCTGTGATTGTCACACCAGATTTTTTTTATTTTTTTTAAACATTCACACTTTTTTCACATTCACACTCACACTCACACACACATTTACACAGTCTTTTCGGCAAATTAGGCCATTTAAGACTTTGACGATAATCGTTAATTATTAATATATCTATTGGGGGTCGGGCATTTCTATTTAAGCCATTTGGTGGTATCCAAGTGGCGTTAAATAAAATCATCGGACTGCCTGGGGTCCGAACCCGCGACGTTCGGTATAGAAGGGAGGCACGCTACCAACTAGACCAAGCCCGTAGGCGTTTGTGTTGAGATCTATGGTCGAGATATATTTCAAGATGTAAACTTTTTAAACAAAGGAAAATATTTATATTTTGTTACCAAAGCAACCATTTCTCCTATCTTTCCTAAATATAGTTATAGTATAGTTGTACAGTATATTGAAATATACAATGAATGAAAAGGATAAGGAAAAAGACGCAATCCTCTTATTTAAGCCATTTGGTTCCCCTATCTTTCCTATGAAGTACAGGAGTAAAGTGTGCTTCAAACAATTCTGAGAGCAAAATGAGAATATACATTTTAAAGAGCATGTAAAAAATAATTGATTTATGAATTTTCCCCCTCTTCCTGCGGAAAAATTTTATTTTTTTTGCGGAACCAAATTTTTCCATCACGCGGAAAATTTTTTTAATTTTTTTCCCGGACATTAAAATTATTTTTTGTTTTGCGAATTTGTTTGGCGCCCCTTTGTGAGTAGCGCCCGGGGCATGATGACCCCCCTTGCCCCCCTCTCGCTACGCCACTGACAGCATCCAACTTTCCTTTAACTTCGGTAATTAAAAGTTGTGTTCTGTTTTTGTCACACCAGATTTTTGGTGTCGATATATTAGAATTCAAGATATAAAATTTATAAACATGGGAGAATATTTATACTTTGTTACCATGGCAACCATTTCTTCAAACAATTTTGATGGCAAAATGATAATATACGTTTTAAAGAGTATCTAAAAAATAATTGATTTTTGAATTTTTAATCAAAATACAGTAGAGTCCCGTTAATCCGAACTAATTGGGACCGAGCGTCGTTCGGATTATCGGGAAGTTCGGATTAACCGGAATTGTAAGCTCGAATTAGTTAATGTGAAATTACGTTCCTCCTTACACAGTTTATTATGTTTTTTCATTCATGTTAGTTGTAAATGCTTATACTATTTCTCTATTTTTTATAATTCGTATTTTTTAATAAAATAAAGTTCCTTTGTTTGCATCTTAACTTGAATATTGGTCAATCAAATAAAAAGAAGAATACAAACACGTATTTATTATTGTATTTAAAATCAATTATTTGTTTTTTTGTCATTGTATAGATTCAATTTCGATTGGCAGTGTTAAAAGAATATTAGCATATATTTTCAATATATCATTTTTTGATTATTTACTTTAAATCTCTATTGATGTAAAGATTTTAAGAATAAAATTGTTATTAGAATCATCAGCATGGGGGTAACTAGGTGGGTCCCGCCCCCCCCCCCCAGAAAAAATTGACTCCCTTTCAGAGACCCCCGGAGGATGGCTGGTCCCTTGGCAAATTCTCTAGCTACGCCCATAATCATTAGTGTGCTTGAAATAACTCCTAGATCTTTTTTAATCTTTGGTAGTTTTTAAGATTTTAGCTGTTGGCAAATAGAAAAATAATTATTAAACATTTTTCTTATTTTTAGAGAAATATTTGTTTTGCAATTTTGATATGAAAAATTACCTAAAAATTCTTTTATAGCCATAAAGACTAAAGTAAAGAAGTCTGACTCCACAAACCAACATAGCCCTAGAAGCAAAAAAATGTGAAAATTTATCAAATGAATAAAGAGAATTTTACAAATTAAGCTACAATGAAATTCATCTTGAGACACTTTACAATCTCGCTAAGATTTCGTGTTCACAACTACCCACAATCGAATTAAATTTAATCTAGAACCCAAGGGTGGAACACAATGTATTTAAAAGAAATTAAAAACATTAAACAGCACGAGAAGCTAGTGTCTTCTCTCTGAGCCACGGGTCAAGGGTAATGAATTATTGAAAATTAACATTTTCAACACTCGTGTGAAATCATTTCTCAAGTTGACATGTTCATTTTTAATAAATCATTTAAACTTATGGCCTAGTATTTTTAATTTCTCAAAAATAATTTCAAAAATTAAGCTCAGGGTGGACAAGAATTATCAAAATTTCGAGATCGAATCTTTTAGCAGCACAGCTAGTCATTTTTCAAATTGACTATATTACTTTCTCGTACCCTATATATGAAATATATAGAGAGAAAGTATTGCGATCATGTCAAAAATTCGATGTCGAGATTTTGATGGATATACATGTTTTTTTGAATTATATTTAGATCTTATAAAATAATTTTTAATGATAATAATTTAATAATTTCAATTTAAAAAAATCTGGTGTGATAACGCTCAGCACACAACTTTCTCTTACCTTCAGTGTGTATAGCCATGGGCCAAGGGCGGATACAAGGGGGGGGAGGTAAAGGGGTAATTATCTCCCCCCTGAGATTTGAAAAATATACTTTTTTTCGAAAAAAAAATGTATTTTTAATGTAAAATTTTAAAAATTAATACTTAAAAATTTGATTTATATTTATATTCTGGAAAACAAGTACAGAATGCGCCTTTAAATTACCGAAATTAAGAAAAAATGTGTGCTGTGCGACCAGTCACTTCACCCCCCCTCCCCCCGAGAAACACCTCTGGATCCGCCACTGCCATGGGCGCAATAAAGAAAGATGGTGCAAAAGGGTTGCATCCAATATATCACAAAATGATATTGTCATGAAGTTCATCCATGACCCAGGTCAAATTCAAGTTTAAAATCAAATTTGTGTATGTCCCGATTTTTGCTTAAATCACTAATTATAACAAAGATAAATTATCACTGATTTAAAAGGGTTTAGTAGAAAAAATCAATAAAATGAGTTTATCACTGTAATTAGACCTTTCAAGAGCACCTCAGAAAATAAATGAATAAATCGACAATTTTTTAATAATTAAATAGATAACAATAAGTAAATAAATAATTGGATCATAAAGAAATTATTCAATAAATAAAGTCAATATAAGCCTGAAATGAATGTTTGTTTCCATTAGATTCTTATCTATGAGATTTTTATTTCAATGAAAATTATATTCATTACGAACAAAATAGATTTTATTCGGCAATTTATTTGTCAAATTATTTTTTCTCAATAAAAAAAAAAAGAATAGTTAATTAAAACTTTAGAATATGTCAATACATTGATTGAAGAGCTGGCAAACCAGCAAAATTATCATTTAATAAATTTACATTAGGAAAAAAATCTAAAAAGAAATTTTTTTTTTCTAATTAAGTTTACTTTTTGAGGTGAAAGATTTGATGTTTTTACTTTCTCGAAGAGAGAAAGTATTGTAATCGTAAAAAAATTCGACTTGGAGATTTTGATGTTTCTTCACGTTTTAGACCTCCCTGAGTCCAAAAATACCATATTGAGCATTATGTCTGTGTGTGTGTGTGTGTGTGAAAATTGTTATATAATTAAATTTTTCTTTATTTTTTTTTCTTTAGGGACTCGAATTGAATAAAGACAGACAGCCTTGCAAGCAAATGGTGTGCAAAATTACAAGGGACCGCCGGCAAGTGCTGCGCCTCTGGTGTCCATTCTATAAACCATTTTGTTAAAATGAAATTAATCTAATTTAATCAAACAAATTTCATAAAATTAGCATAAATATCACGAAATAACCTAAAGGGGGGAGGGGGAGGGGGCCTAAAAGGCGCCCCCCTCCTCGAAAAAGCAAAAATTCAACTATAAGAGCCTCTGGAATAGCATTTGAATAGAAAGAGAGCGAAGGTAATGAGTGCGAGTGAGACGGAGAGAGTCGCTTAAAGATGCTGAGTCTCCGCTCTTGGTGCACATGCACCGGATTCCAAACAATGCGCGTGACGTCATCTTTTCTGAGAAGCTATAAAAGACAAAAATAAAACTATTTTGTTTTGTTTTTTTATATTCATCAAATTAGAAGAAAAAAACAAATTAAATAATTTAAAAAAATGAACATGAAAAAATTATTTTAATAAAGGAAATAATTATATTCTAACTTTTGATTGATTATTGAGGTGGGATTTATTTATTTTTCTTCCTGAGACGGGTGTTAAAGTTAATTGTATTTTCAAATTATATTTCGGCCTCTAAGATCTTTTGACTTTTGGGAAATTAAATAAAATGGCTTCCAGCAGGTGAGAGACTCAACACTCAGCGGGTCACCTATCCACGGTCTAGCAGTTCTTAGACTTGCTTAACCCGAATTTTCTCGATTTTTTTCTGACTTTTTTCAGAAACTATTAAATTTAAAAAAGTTATTTTTTTATACTCAACAAATTAAAAAAAAAATATCAAACAATTAAAAAAATTATTTTAAAAATTACCTTCGATAACTAAAAATCTATTCAGTTTTTGAAAAAATGTCAAAGAATAAAAACTTTTTAAAATAGAGTAATTTATCACAATATGATAAAAAAATTGAAAATTTCGAAATTTCTGAAAAAACTTATTAGGTAAAGTACTACTTCCAAGTGACGTATTTATTCCAAAAGTTGATAGAAATCTATAATTTTAGTGTAAGGAGTATATACCAAATTTCATCCATCTAGCTGCTTTGGTTTTTAAGCAATCGTGTTCTCACACACACACACACACCCAAACGTAATTCCAAAAGAATCAGTGGCGTAGCGAGGGGGGTGCAAGGGGGGTCATGATGCCCCGGGCGCTACTCACAAAGGGGCGCCAAATGGTCCGCAAAACAAAAAATTGCTGGATAATTTTTATTTTTATTATAATTGATTTCTGGAAAATATATTTTAAATGTAGTGCCAGTGTAATATAATATTCTCGCCGAAAATTTACTAGCCGAATGCAAAATCACGCCGAAAAAAATGGCCAAAAATACGAAAAGTTCTAAAATAAAATATTTTAAAAAATCTGGTGTGACTGTCGCACAGCAGACAACTTTCTCTTACCTTCTGCCTTTTTAAATGCATAATTTGAGGTTTTTTAGTATTTTTCTTTTTTTAATAAAAAAAACACACTTTTTCTCATTCATTTGGTATCCAAATGGCTTAAATAAAATCATCCGAATCCCTGACCATTGGTTTAGAAGGCCAGCACTCTAGCCATTAGACTAAGCCCGAGGGCCCGAGCCCTGCTTATAAATTTCATTACATCTTCTCTCTACACAAAAAATCTGGTGGGACAGGTACATTAGATTTTAAAAAATATTTTATTTTGGAACTTTTCGAATTTTCGGCGAGTTTTTACTTTCAGCGAGAAAATTTTCCGCAAGTTATATTGCCCCCATAATAATTTTGTATATTTTTCATATAATATTATATGGTTTTCGAATGGGGGGGGGGCGCAAAAAAGGTATTGTGCCCCGGGCGCGAGTTAAGCTCACTACGCCACTGAAAAGAATATACGAGAAAGTCTCGGGGAAGTCATTCCCCATATGTTTTTTAAGTGATAATCAGTGACGGCGCTACGGCGGGGCTAGGGGGGGGGGGGGGCAAGTGCCCCCCACAAGGACCTCTGCCCGCCTGGATACCCCCCCCTCCAATCAGCTCGAAAAACAAGTAAAAAAAATTTCTAAAATTTTTATTCACTTTTCCTTTAAGGTGCGCGTCTCGAAAAACCGTTAAAACACGATTGACTCGAGGCGGCAAGAGATGGCGTTAGTGTTCCCCCATTGGAATACAAGGGACAAATTGCATTTTATTCTAGACCTTCCAAATTTTTATTGTTTTTACATTATTTCCTTCCAAAAATAAAACACTATATGTTTTACAGTGTAGTAGAAATCATGATTTACCTTTAATTGGAAGCCATATACTTGATATTTTTGAAATATATATTATTGCATTTTTTGCTGAATATTTTAATACTTTTACTGCATATTATTTGGCATATTTAGGAGTTTTTACTGCATAAAAATCAGGGCTTTAATTAGAAATATAGAAATTTTTTGAATAAGAAAATTTATAAAACTAAAAAAGACTATACAAGACGGTTAAATGAAACATGATATTTGCCATGGAAACAAAATATAAATATTTTCCCATGTTTATAAATTTTACATCTTGAATTCTAACAGTGCCGTAACAAGGGTATGAAGAAGCCTGTGGCAAGTGTCTAACTTGCGCCCCCCCCCCCCATAATCTAGTGTTTCCTAACCTTTTTTTTTTGGCCAAGTTCCTCATTAATGATATATCATTAATCTGTGATAATACCCTGCTCATTTGCTCCTCCAGATTCGTTCTCCAAACCAGCATAATTGGTTAAAATAGTGCCCTTCATGCCAACATAAATAAAAAAAGAGATTTAAAAATTTGTAAAAATTCCCTAAACATAAGGTTACCAAAATTTATATTCCACAAATCCTTTCTCTCGTTATAATGACAGATAAATTAAATTATAAGTTAGCATTAAAAATAAAAGAAAATTGATATTATGATTTAAAAAAAAAGTGCAGGAGGTGGATTTGAACTCGCGAAGTTTGGTTACTTGAGAATGGAAAAAAAAATATAGATTGCTTGAGGACGAATTAACCAACTGAGCTATGGTTTATTTAATTCTCATCGGGACAAAAAAGCCATATAAGAAACAAAATAAAAGAAGTATTAAAAAAATTATAATATTCTACATATGATATATCATTTTTTAGAACGTTTTATGCAGATTAATAATTTATATTCAAAATTGCAATATCATGCCTAGTTTTCAAATAATTCAATGGTCAAACGTCAGATTGTTTATGCCTTGATGTAATTAAACCAAAAACTCTATCTAACATATGATACATGTCATTAATTCTTGAATTTCCCCTGATTCCAGAGAACTAAACCCCTTTTAATTATTTGATCTAATTTGGGAGTTATTGGCGATCAAAGTTAAGCTTATTTTCGACCTTAATGACATCAACACTCAATTTTCTATATTATCGAAAAAGCTTATTTAGCATTGTCTGATTAAAACCAAATTTTTACCAGAGATTTATAATTAAAAAATGAGTTTTTTATAAAGTTTCATTGAGATTGGTAAAGAAATAAATAAAATATTCACTATTTTGTAAATTGAGTTTTAGAATTGGGATCTCAGATTCAAGCCTAGACCCGGTTCACAGAGCGCTCTCTTTACCAATCCGGAATCGCAAATTCTAAAACTAAATTTACAAAATAGTCAATATTTTATTTATTTCTTTACCAATCTCAATGAAACTTTAGAAAAAAACTCATTTTTTAATTATAAATCTCTGGTAAAAATTTGGTTTTAATCAGACAATGCTAAATAAGCTTTTTCGATAATATAGAATTTGGTGGTCAGGCCTTTAGGCCCGAGTTTGGCTTATGTTTGATCGTCAATAACTCTAAAATTAGATTATATAATTAAAAGGGGTTTAATTATTTGGAATCAGGGGAAATTTAAGAATTAATAACATGTGTCATATGTTATATAGAGTTTTTGGTTTAATTTTATTAAGGCATTCACAATGTGACGTTTGCCCATTGAATAATTTGAAAACTATGCATGCAATTAAAATTTTAATAATAAATTATTAATCTGCATTAAACGTAGTAAAAAATGATATATCATATGTACAAAATTAAAATTTTTTTAATAAGTCTTTTATTTACTGTTTCTTATATGGCTTATATTTCTTTGTGGAAAATAGATAAACGATAGCTTAGTTGGTTAATTCGTCCTCACTATAACTATATTTTTTTCCTTTCTCACGTAAACCTATTTCGCGAGTTCAAATCCACCTCCTGCACTTTTAATCCTATGTTTAGTGGTTTTTGACAAATTTTTAAATAACTTTTTTATTTATGTTTGCATGAAGGCTACAATTTTAACCAATTGCGCTGGCTGGAGTTGGAGGACGAATATGGAGGAGCAAATGAGTAGGGTATTATCCCCTGGTATTATTACCAGAGTTGGCAAGTTTTATCCCGCCGAGTATAATACACGGTTTTATACATGTATAAAACTATGACGGATAAAACTAGGCCGATGTATAAAACTGTAAAAAACCAACCCCCCCTGAAAAAACAGCTTAAAAGCTCTTTGGAATCGCCCACACCCCACCCGCTTTGACCTATATATTTTTTTTTAGTTGAGGATCTGTCAGCTGGAATATGTAGAAAATCAGTGAAAAAATTGTGAAAAAATTGATCATTTTTAATGATTTTTTTGCATTTTAAGGGACAAAATCCTCCCCCACATCCCCCCCTTGGAACCAAATGTTAATGTTTTTTAACTTTTCACTTCTCTAGACCTTCTGAGGAAATGTTAAGGCCAAAATATTCCTTTTCATCCCTCCAAATTTTTTTCGTGGCCCTATAATTAACGAAAAGGGGTGGAAATAAGTAGAGGGCTACCCCCCGAAAACGGTACGTAGTGAGGGTAAACAGAGGTTATATTTGGATTCAGGAGGTCATTTTACTTAAGAATCTGAAGGAATTTTCTCGAGGCCAGAAAAAAAAGTTTCATTTTGTAGCACAGTGTTATCAATTAATAAAATATATTCTTCATATTTTTTTTTTATTTTATTTTTTAATAAACTTGTATTAAAAATATGGTCTTTGTAACAGGAGTGATCAGGAGAATAGAATAGTAAAGGAGTGTGTTGGCGCCAAAGAAAAAAATAACCTCCTCTCTGTTTTTAATCTCCGGGTATATATCATTGGAAATCTATCATATAAATTAAGAGGATATCCATCTCAGGCTGATTAGTGCTGCGATCCTGTGGAGACTTTTAGAATTATAAGTATAATAATGCAGCGCAAATCAGATATTTTATTCAATTATAAAGATTTTCTTATATAATTTATATGATAAATTTCCAATGATTTACCCGGAGATCAAAAACAGAGAGGAGGTTATTTTTTTATTACAAATTTATTAAAAATTAAATAAAAAAAAAAAAAAAAAAAAAAAAAAAAAAAAAAAAAAAAAAAATATGAAGAATATTTATTATTAATTGATAATCATTATATAAATATTAACAATTAATTAATTAAAATAGTTATATATAGGTCCTGCTACCTATTAAGGAGTAACCTTCCAATTGAGAATTGCGTAGTCTTATAGTCAAAATACATTAAAAAATATTATATTTTCTTTACAATTGGAAGATTTACGCTGGATCTGATGTATAAGGAAAGGACCGGAGAATAAAAACCAGCAGTTGATGGACACTCTCACATCATCTTTAATTCAGTGGCGTACCGAGGCCCCCCAGGCCCCGAGCCGGCATAGGCCCCCATATATTTATAAAAAAAAAATTTAATGAAAATTTCTCTTTGAGAGGCCCCGGGGCCCTTGGGGTTCAGGGATATACGGTATTTTAAAAATATTTTTGTGTATGGGGGAGAGGGATATTTAAAGATGAGCACTCCCCCCAAACAAAAATTCAATATAAGGCCCCCTCTTCTAGTGCCGCCCCAGGCCCCCAACTGCCTCGGTACGCCTCTGCTTTAATTAGCAAATATTTCGACTGGCATCACGCCTAGTCATCATCAGTGCAAAAAAATGATTTGGCGGAGGGCCCGTGTCAAACAATAGGTGTTTTATTTTAAAATTCCAGAGAAGCAGGGGCCAGACGTAAGTACGAGGGAACATTTTTTTGCACTGATAATGACTAGGCGTGATGCCAGTCGAAATATTTGTTAATTAATGATGATGTGAGAGGGTCCATCAACTGCTGGCTTTTATTCTCTGGTCCTTTCCTTATTATATTTTCTAAATTAAGTACAAATTTCAAGATCAATCAATTACTCCACAGATTAGGTAGGCCCTACTACTAACTATTATAATACTGAAAAACTAAATTCGTAGCTCCGTAATCATCTCAAAAATTTTATATTTTCTAAAGTAAAATTAACTTTCAAGGAATTGAAAATCTGAAACTAAAAAAGGCCTATATCAAGGGCGGATACAAGGGGGGGGGAGTAAAGAAGGTTATTACCTCTCCCTCCCCCGAGATTTGAGAAAAATATTTTTTTTGGGAATTAAATTTTATTTTGAATATAAAATTTTAAAAATTAATACGCCAGCCCCCCTCCCTCTCACATGAGGTTAAGAATAAAAAAAAAAGTGAAAGAGATAGATTTGAACTCGCGAAGTTTGGTTACTTGAGAATGGAAAAAAAATATAGATTGCTTGAGGACGAATTAACCCACTGAGCTATGGTTTATTTAATTCTAGGGTCCGACCGAAACAAGATTTTCAACCGAAACCGAATATTCGGCCTCGATCTTAGTTTCGGCCGAAACCGTAACCGAAACCGAAACTTGTATTTCCTATAAAAAATTATTATTATTTTAACTTTTTTTCTTTTTGAAATTTTTTCCGCCCTGTGGAAAATTTTTTCCCCTCCCTTGAAAATCATTTTACCTTTTTTTTAGGGAGACCAAATTTTTTTCAGCACTTTTTCCGCTTTTGCAAATCATTTGACCTTTTTTTTGCATGCGAGTCTCATCCCATCTTTTCAGACTCAGGTTTCGGCCGGCCGAAAGGTTCGGCTACTTTTTGGCCGAAACCGAAACTACGGCCGAAACCAGGATTTTTGGCCGAAACTGGCCGAAACCGTAACCGAAACCGAATATTCGGTCGGTTCCTATTTAATTCTCATAGGGACAAAAAAGCCATATAACATGAAATAAAAGAAGTATTAAAAAAATTATAATATTCTACATATGATATATCATTTTTTAGAACGTTTTATGCAGATTAATAATTTATATTCAAAATTGCAATAGGATTCATAGTTTTCAAATAATTCAATGTGCAAACGTCAGATTGTTTATGCCTTGATGTAATTAAACCAAAAACTCTATCTAACATATAATACATGTCATTAATTCTTGAATTTCCCCTGATTTCAAAGAACTAAACCCCTTTTAATTATTTGATCTAATTTGGGAGTTATTAACGATCAAAGTTAAGTCTATTTTCGACCTTAATGACATCAACACTCAAAATTCTATATTATCGAAAAAGCTTATTTAGCATTGTCTGATTAAAACCAAATTTATACCAGAGATTTATAATTAAAAAATGAGTTTTTTCTAAAGTTTCATCGAGATTGGTAAAGAAATAAATAAAATATTGACTAATTTGTAAATTGAATTTTAGAATTCGGGATCCCGGTTGCAAGACGAGAGCCGCTCCATGGATCGCTCTCTTTACCCAACCGGGATCGCGAATTCTAAAACTCAATTTACAAAATAGTCAATATTTTATTTATTTCTTTACCAATCTCAATGAAACTTTAGAAAAAAACTCATTTTTTAATTATAAATCTCTGGTATAAATTTGGTTTTAATCAGACAATGCTAAATAAGCTTTTTCGATAATATAGAATTTTGAGTGTTGATGTCATTAAGGGCGAAAATAAGCTTAACTTTGATCGCCAATAACTCCCAAATTAGATCATATAATTAAAAGGGCTTTAGTTATTTGGAATCAGGGGGAATTCAAGAATTAATGACATGTATTATATGTTAGATAGAGTTTTTGGTTTAATTACATCAAGGCATAAACAATCTGACGTTTGCCCATTGAATTATTTGAAAACTATGAATCCTATTGACATTTTGATTATAAATTATTAATCAGCATAAAAAGTAAAGAAAAATGATATATCATATGTGGAATATTAAAATTTTTTTAATACTTTACTTTTATTTCATGTTTCTTATATGGCTTATTTTAACATATGAGAAGCAATTAAACGATAGCTCAGTTGGTTAATTCGTCTTCAATTAATCAATATTTTTTTTCCGTAACCAAACTTCGCGAGTTCAAATCCACCTCCTGCACTTTTTTTTTATTCTTAACTGTTTTTTATACCTCATGTGAGGGGCGGGGGGCTGGCGTATTTATTTTTAAAATTTTATATTCAAAATAATTTAATTCCCAAAATAATAAAAACCTCGCGCAGCTCACAACTAGGTCGGTCCCCTTTGTTTTGCGCCCCTAGCCCAGTTGCGCCTTGGCGAGCTCCTGTTTTGCCACCCCCTCGTTACAGCCCTGAATTCTAATATTTAGGCGGAAACTAAATATATGTCGACACAAAAAAATCTGGTGTGACAAGCACAAATCACATCTTTTCATTACCGAAGGTAAGAGAAAGTTCAATGCTGTGCGACCAGTCACACCAGATTTTTTTTTTTTTATTTAATGCCTTGGATTATTTGACCAATAGCAGAGTAGCATTGATGTCACGTGACACTATTGTTTCGTTTGTTCGACACTAGTTGCCGGCGTCGCCACCTTCAGTATGAGCCCCACGGTCAGGGAAGAAGCTTGTAAAAGAAATCCTCTCCGCTCCCGCCTGATTAACAACCACCCGAGGATGCAATCTCGACAACTGATCCACGATGTCTTTTCTTCACGATTATTTCCATTTTAAAAACACCTACCTCCAACCTTATCTTCACTTTCCTAGGTATTTATTTTCCTTTTCATTCCTTTTCATTTTTATTACACAATCGTAAAAAGACGGACTCTTATGAATTAATTATTAATATTTTATTATTAATTATTTTGAATATGCTTTTTCGTTTTATAAGTATTTTCATCTGTATACAAAATAAAAAAATAATATCAAATTAAAAAGATAATTTAGCATGAGTGTGAGTAAATAGATAATTTTTTTTCGTCAAAATTGATGGAGATGATTCTAGAACCCTCTGCATATGAGAGTGTGGGGATAAGAGTAACTATGGCAGGGGCGTATATAGAAATTTTTTTCGCGGGGGGGCCCGAACTCAAAAATTTTTCTGTAAAAAATTTTTTTTTAAGAAACTATACTTTTTTTCACACGAAATTTTTTGCGGAACAGTTTTTTTCTATTGCGGAACCAAAGTTGTCCATCCTGCGGAAAAATTTGTTGCGCTGATATCTGTATATCCCTATATATGTATATGTGTTTGGGAAATTTCGGGGGGGGGCCCGGGCCCCCTCGGCACCCCCTTATATACGCCCGTGAACTATGGTGTTTTCGTTCTCTTTTTCTGTGCAAAAGTAGCGCTCTACTTTATCTCTTTCGCGCCTTCATGTGTTGTTGGTTGAGATCCCTTTTGAGTGTCGTTCGATTTGTTCATCTTCAGAGATTTATATTTGTTTTGTATTATTAGATTTATTTTTATTCGTTTTTACAAGTCTAGTTAATTTTATATTTTGAACAATATTAGGTGAGATTTTTTAATTTATTATTCTTATTTTATTTTTAATGCCTAATTAACGTTAGGCCTACAACTAAAAAAATTTCTATATTTTCTCCTAAATTTTTATAGATTCAAATAGGAATGAATTATATAAATTAAAAACCTATATTTATGATCCCATAAGTATATTATAAAATCTGGTGTGATTGACCTCTCGGCACACAATTTTCTCTTACTTTTGGTAATCGAAACGCAATCGTTATAATAAACAAACAAAATATTTCAATTTTACCCAAAAGTCTACAAGATTAAGATAAAATGTGATGAGGCCAAAAAGTACTAGTACTTTACTGATGTACTTTTTCAGTTTTTTTCGATTTTCTCAAAATTCGCTCTAACGATTTTGATTAAAATTCAAAAATCAATTATTTTTTATATGCTCTTTCAAATGTATATTCTCGTTTTGCCCTCAAAATTGTTTGAAGACCACTTTACTTTTGTGCTTCATAGGAAAGATGGTTGCCATGGTAACCGAATTTAAATCTTTTTCTTTTTATTAGATTAAAAATCAATTATTATTTAAATTCCCATTTATTTTTATTTTATTTCTGTCTTTGATTGTTTCGGAGAAAACATATATATATCTCTCTCTCTCCCTCTCTCTCACTTGCAAACATTATCGTCTGTCTCTCCGCCTTCTCTCATAGGCCTAATGTTTATTTATTTATTTATTTATTTACAACGATGATCCCATACAGACATTCTGTCCAGTTACATGGGATCGCAAAACATACAAAAAAACACACATATATATTAATATATATATATGTATACATATATCAAATACAAAGAAAAATACATAGGAAATATAAAATATGCATAATACATATGTATTCACACACTCATCATAAAAGCTTACATATTAGTCTCTCTCACTGCATACTCAGAAATCATTTTAAAAATGGGAGATCTTTCCCCCATTCTTGTCCTACTAGATCTGAGATAGAAGAGTGTATGTTGAGTAATGTTAATTTCCTATAGGGATTTGTATGTTAATTTCGATTCAAAAGGGGGTCCCCTTTGGAACTTTTTACGCATTTAAAATTTTTTTTTCCAATTCTTATGAAATTTTGTATTTATTTACGAATCTATATTGTGTATAAAATGTCCAAATATGAGATTAAAATTTTGAAAAATAACCATAGTTTATTTCAAGCAATCAACATTTAAAGTGCAAGTTTGAAACTAAGGTGCTATGGGAAACTAAATATATCTCGACACGAAAAATCTGGTGTGACCAGCACGGTGCACAACTTTCTCTTACCGAAGGGTAAGAGAAAGTTGTGTGCTGTGCGCCAGTCACACCAGATTTTTTGCTATCAGATGCATATAGTTCTTCGAAATCGGTAAAAAGATGGCGCTATTAGTAGTTTGAGCTACTTTTAAAATCTATATTTAATCATAAAAAAATGTTTTAAAAATATTTATCAATTTTTTACTAAACTAATTAGATAGAGTATTTACTAATTGGGAAAATGTGAAATATATTATTTTACCAGATACAATAGTAAATTTTTTGTTACAATAAAAATGAAGAATAACTATCGGGAGAGAAATCATAGGTTGATAAAAATATATAGGGGAATTGAAATTTTTTAAAACAGAAATCGAAAATGCAAAATTAAAAACTTCTATGAGTAACTTGAGATATAATTGAATTTTTGATAAGTAACATTTTTTAACGTTGATTCAAAGGAAGTAAGGTATTGAATGTTCCCATCAGAAGGGCAGGCGGCCTATTCGCCACCGGGAAAACTTCTCGGTTAAAACTGCTCCCATTCAGGTCAGAAATTCATTTATGCGAGCTCAAAGTCTAAGGTAACCAAAAGGTAAAATAAAATCAGGTTTTGCCTTTTCAGTAATTTAAATTATTTCACTATACATGATATATTAGGGATGGGTCGATACTCGATTTTGCTGTACCAGGTACCCGCTGTTACAGGTACTTGTTCGGACACGATACTTTTAACTGATACTTTTGTACCCGAAATAAAATTCACCCAGCAACGCTAATTTTACATTAATTTAAGTAAATAAGAACTTGTTTAACTTGAAAAAAAGTATCAACATGATACTATTAATATATACTTAAATCCCCTTTAATTTTAAAAATTGTATTTATAATAAAAAAAAAATTAAATAAATAAATGGTGTCCCAAAATGAAATGTCATTTCACTAGAAGCAAATTTAAAATGGTATTTTATTTTTTGACACCCTTTCTGACAATTTAAAATTTTTTCAAAAATTTTCTACGCTATTTATTCTTGTGTAGAGAACAAACACATAATTAACCATTACTAAAGAGTAGGGCTGGACGGTAATGGATTTTCATTACCGACCTCGATAATGAAAAAAAAACCGGTTTTTCTCGAAAGTCGGTAAAAATTTTTTACCGCCCTCGGAACCAAAGTTTGCCGCCGCGAGCCAATTTTTTGCCGAAACATTTTTTTTCCCCGCGGAACCAAAATTTTTTTTGCCGAAACATTTTTTTTTCCCTGCGGAACCAAAATTTTTTCCCGGAAAAATATTTTACCTTTTTTTTAGAGAGCCAATTTTTTGCCGAAACATTTTTTTTTTCCCGCGAAATCAAAATTTTTCCCCGGCCGGAAAAATATTTTACCTTTTTTTTAGATAGCCAATTTTTTGCCGAAACATTTTTTTTTTTCGCGGGACCAAAATTTTTCCCCGGCCGGAAAAATATTTTTCCTTTTTTTAGAGAGCCAATTTTTTGCCGAAACATTTTTTTTTTTTCCCGCGAAATCAAAATTTTTCCCCGGCCGGAAAAATATTTTACCTTTTTTTAGATAGCCAATTTTTTGCCGAAACATTTTTTTTTTTTCGCGGGACCAAAATTTTTCCCCGGCCGGAAAAATATTTTTCCTTTTTTTAGAGACGCCAATTTTTTGCCGCCGCGGAACATTTTTTTTCTCGCCGAACCAAAATTTTTTACCGCCCGAAAAAATAGGTTTTTACCGACTTTCGAAAAAAAACCGGTTTTTATCGAATTAGAGGTTCGTTACCGCGTTTTCGGTAAAAAATTTTTACCGGTAAACCGGTTTACCGTCCAGCCCTACTAAAGAGTTTCCATACTGACTGAAGCCAGGAAGTTATGCAACCGGAAATGTACGCGTGAGAATTTGGTGATTTTTGGGCATTTCTTTCATTTTTTACTTTTTTTTTTTTTTGTTGATTTCTCAGAAGTAACTCTGATTTTCATTCACATTACTTTCTCTTGCCCAAGTAAATAAGAAAAATAATATTTTTTTAAGATAAATAAATTTATTTTTAATTAAAATTAAATTGATAAAATATGATTTTTCCAGGTCGGGAACATACCTAGATTTTTCTAAGGCTCCCTTAAAAATATGCAGATTGATGAATTACATAAAAATATTAATTTGTTTGGCCTCGCCAATAAATAAAAATCACAGCTTGGTTAGATATAAAAATTTAAAGTTTCAGTCCAATCGGAGGTGATTTAGTGGTGCAAAATACGGCAAAAATTTTAGGAAAAATCGAGTTTTTTCAGTTATTTTCAACTTTGGACCCTCCTAATACCATTTTTTTCATCCCTGAATGCAAAAAAACATTTTTAAGAGATTCTATAGTTCTTTAGCTTTTCAAAAATCATTCATTTGTAAAAATCTTTTAAAAACTAACGAAATTACAAATAAAAAGTGTATTAAGAAATTTTAAAATTTCGATTCTCAGACGAGTACAATATATTTATAAATTGTAGCAGCAGCTTCCCTCGTCGAATTAACTGATGGACGGTTAGTTTATGAAATAAAAGATTATTATTCTTCTCTTTTTTATTTTTAGTTTTTTAGCCAACTGACTTGTAAAAATTTTCCAGTTTCGACTAGATAGTCATCATCAGGGCCTGAAGTTTAAAAATACTATCTTTAATTTTTATTTAGATTCAACTATCAAAGTTAAAATTTCTTTATAAGATAAAATTTTAAACGTCATCATTAGCATACCACTCACCTTAAAACAATGAGAACTTATGGCTAGGTTGTTAGAACACATCAGATGGTTGTACTATTTTTAATATTATCATCAGTTAATTCGACGAGGGAAGCTGCTGCTACAATTTATAAGTATTTAGATATATTTAAACTATCTTTATTTTGTTCATAATTTCGCTAATAATTAATAGAATTTTACAAATGAATTTTGGAAAGCTAAAGAACTATAGAATATCTTAAAAATATTTTTTTTGCTTTCAGAATGGAAAAAAAATAAAATAAAAAAAGATTTAAAAAAAATGCTTTTATTTAAATTGAATTAAAAAGAGAGAAATAATTTAATTGTTCTTGTTAAAATTTTTTAATATTTATGACTTAAAATAAAAGCGTGGGGTGCTTCGAAGTGATTCCGAGGCTCGCGCCCCACGCTTTTATTTAAGGTCATATATATTAAAAAATTTTAACAAGAACAATTAAATTATTTCTCTCTTATTTCTCTCTTTTTAGTTCAATTTAAATAAAAGCATTTTTTTTTTAATCTTTTTTTTTTATTTTATTTTTATTTTAAGCTTTTTAGTCTTTTTTTCGTGTGATTTTTTAAAATTAACTTTCAAAATTAGAGGCTTTTAAATAACATCGGGAAATTTTCTAAAATTGTCTAATTAGCGTAGAGCTTTAAATAAAGAACATTAGTTTGGCCTATTTTGATTTGGTTCAATTGAAAAATTATTCATTATCATAAAAAAATAACTCGTAAATATCAAAATTCAAAACTATAGTTAATAGGGCCTTATTTGCATGAGGCTTCAAATAAAGTACCACATTAGTTTGGTCTATTTTGTTCAAAACCACCATATAGTGGCGTCATCAAAAATGACCCTTAAGTATTACATTTCACACCTCTAGCTCATCGGGAAGTGTCCTAAACAAAGACTCAAAGTTGGTGACCTTGAAAGAGTAAGTTAAATAAAAGCATTTAATAAAAATTGTATTTGGGGATTCCATAGTTGAAAAAAGAAAAAAAAATTTGATTTTTCTAAAATTTTAACCGTGTTTTGCATCACTAAATCGCCTCCGATTTCTATGTAATTCATCTATCTGCATATTTTTAAGGGATAACGTCTTAGAAAAATCTAGGTAATTCAAAATAAGAGCCGCTTTAGAGGACATTTTTCTATTAAAATTTAATTTTCTCTATAACTCTAAAAGTAGACGTGATGGGGCAAATCTGATGGCACTTTTGGAATCAGCGCTACTCAAATACCCAGTAATAGCTTCAAATACCCTGTCAACAAAAAAAGGGATTTTTTTGTTCCCCTGTCCTATTTTTTCATAGACTTCTGTGTATTTCAATATTTTCATTTTTTTGAAATTTATTTTCACTTGATTTTATTTCAAAAATGATAATAAAATTAGTTATTAATATAATAGGACTCTATTAAAAAAATTAGCCCTTTATATCCAAGTATTTAAACTTATTTCGCATTATTACATTTTCAACTCTTCTGCTGGTAATCAATGGCCCCCTAGGGGGCCCACTACTTTAAGAAGCACTGCTTTATATCACGGTGTACTAGAGGGGGGGGGGGGGGGTGAAGCCCGACTGGTTAAACTAAAGTAAAAATAAAGATAAAAATGTTTTGATGAAGGTCTAAATAGTTGATTGAGATATGTAACAAAATTATGTATAAATAATTTAATATTTTTATTGATTTATATATTATCAGTATTTAAATATTGTCAATTTTTTTGATTTATATATAATATAATGTGTCGGTATATATGTATTACAATGTTACATAATGAAATTTCTTAATAACTGGATATTATACATTTGTACAAATTTATTATTTATTTATTTTATTTTATTTATTATTACCTTTTTCAATATTCATTTATATAAATATTCAATATTTATTAAATAAATAAATTGTGAAGATAATAATAATAATATTAATAATAATAATAACAATTATAATTCAACATGATAGCTTTAAAGGTCGACTTAATTATTTCTCTTAAAATTTCTTCAAATTTTAAGGAAAAGGACATTTTCCATTTTGGTTATTAAAAAAGCATCAAGAATTCCACATCACACTGGAGGGGGAGCTAAATTTTTTTTTTTTTTTTAATCCTGGTCCAATTGTTAAGTCGATCCCTAAACTGCTATTTATTATTCACTTGAGAATTTGCGATAGTGGTAAAATGCTCATCAAAAACAGTTAATCTCATCTTTTAGTGGCAAATTATTTCCAAGTTAATAATAATGGCAAAACATTTTAATAAAATATATATTTAAATATTCTATTTTTCTAAAAATCTTTTTAAGGCTTATTGATAATAAATATCTTATGAAAAATTGATTTAACAATGAATAAGCAAAATTGCATATGTATAATAATAATAATAATCGGCAGTTCTTTTGCGGACCCGAAAATACAGAGTATTCGCTACTCTGTCTTATTCGGGACATGCTTATAAGATAATATTGCTTTCTGAAAATAGATAATTTTTTTATTTTTTTTTATTTTTTCTTAACTTTATTTTTTAATGTGAAGCAATTTAATGATGGCACTTTGCGAAATTTCAAACTTGTTAGGATAATTAGATAAATAGTCATTAACTTAAAACTTTTACCCTAATATCCAGGTATCGAGCTACTTTTCTATTTCGAGTTAGGTATATTCTTTTAAAGAATCATCTTATGGATGAAAATTAGAAATAATCAATGTAGAATTATATAGTGGAAGAAAGTAATATCACGTTAATATGTCTGACAAGTACCAGAACGGAATTGTAATCATCGATTTTAATAAAATTTGACACGCAATTAGGCAAGCGCATAAGAAAGCAGCGCAAAATTTAAGGGAGGGAGGCATACAACTCAAATATTATACTTAAAAATAATTATAACTTAATAATTTATTAGAATAATTATTCATTGAAGGTGAGAGAGATGAAATCTATCCCTTGATGAGAGATGAAATTTATCCCTTCAAATATTTAATAAAAATTCTGGTGTGTTGGTCGCACAGCACACAACTTTCTCTTACCTTCGGTAATTGAAAGTTGTGTTCTGTGCTTGTCACACCAGATTTTTTGTGTAGACATATATTTAGACGATATATTGGAGTTCAAGATGTAAAATTTATAAACATAGAAAAATATTTATATTCTGTTACCATGGCAACCATTTTTCCTATCTTTTCTAATAAGGAGAGATTCAAACAATTTTGAGAGCAAAATGAGAAGAATTCTCTTCTTTGAAAGAGCATCTAAAATATAAATGATTTTTGAATTTTAATCAAAATTTTGAGAAAATCGAACAAAACTGAAAAAACACATTAGTAAAGTACTAGTACTGTTTGGCCGATTTTGATTAAAAGCTTATTTTCACGCCTCAGGGGGGTGCCTAACTTAAATATAAAATTTCGACCCTCTAGCTCAATTCCTTCAGGCTTTAAATTGTACACACACACACAGACAGAACATGTTGCGAAAACTACTTTTTTTTAATTCAGCGGACCTCAAAACTTGTATATCCATCAAAATCCCGACATCGAATTTTTGACATGAATTTACTACTTTCTCTCTATATATAGTAACATATATAGGTAAGAGAAAGTAAAAATCTGCTGATAATTTAGCATCTTCTTTTTTCTAAGTATAAAATAATAAAATATTGATATATAAATCAAGACTTAAGAATGAGGAAAAACAATGTCACAAAACTTTCCTAATAAGGGGCCATCCATTTATCACCAGAATGTGACATTATGTGACAAGGGACGGGGGGGGGGTGAAAAGCCTTGTGACGTCACATTTCAAAATTCGAGATGCCCAAACGCGAAATTCATAGGTGAACAAAAAAATTTTTAATATTTACGAACGCAATCTATATTTTTTAATACTTTAGCACTCTTGCTATGAGATTATTTCTCATGCAACATTTAACTAATACTCTGTTTAATGAATGATGACGATGCTTTCTGGATGGAAGAAAAGGATGTTGACACCAAGGATGTTCCTGACGTCCAAATTCAGAATGAAAATGAAGCGCCTGATTTACCAGTAATAAATAATATGAAGGAGTGGGTCCAAAGTCGATGGACACAAGATGATTAATTTTTGTATTTTTAATTAGCATAATTAGGTGTCTATTATTGATAAAATTGGAAAATGTGTGACGTCACATCAGGGGGGAGGGATTTTTTAAAATATGACAACCTGTGACAAGGACGGGGGGAGGGGTTAAAAAGTCTTGAAATTCGTGTGACGTAATTTATGGATGGCCCCTAAATTATTTTTAAGTGTTTTTTTCAGAACGAAATTTTTCCCTTATATGGCACACTAAGGCATTACCGTTCTGCCATACTCCAGTTCTTCCTGGCACGACCGAATCATTATTGAAGAAGATCGGTGGCTATGAGGGGAGGAGGAGGCCCAAAAAAAAGTGTAATTTTTATCTGTTTTTGAATTCTTTTGAGTGTCTTAAGCTCATATATGTGTGCCAAATTTTACCCAAATCCGTGATTTCAATTCCGTTTGGGCCCCTTGTGAGTGGTAGACCGAGTAAGGCTAAGCCCATATTTGGAAGCGCGTCTTGTCGCGTCTTAGAACGCTTCTGCTATTTGTTATTGGTTTTTGGCGCCCAATGTGTTTTTGATGAAAATGTAAATTAGACTAAAAAGAAACAATTTCTAATTCTTTTCTCGCCTGATTATTCCCGCGGTGCGGGGTCGGCGGAAAAAGAAACAATTTAAAGATATTAAATAAAATATCGTAGAGTTTCTCTGAGATGACGTAAATAAAATATTTTTTTTTTTTTTTGTTTTATGAGAACTCGAAAACAGTAATTTGGATACCTCTAGCTATTTCATGGCATTTGTTCCACTCTCACATTTTGTTTGAATATATATTTCCGTGCAGTAAGAACAAGATTAGATGGAGGCCCAAAGCTTCATCTTTCTGTTTTTTATTCTGAGAAAATTGGGCTAAGAGAAATATTTATTTTAGTGCGTTTTCATAAGTCCTTTAAAATCTCCAGCCCGCCATGATTATTATTAAAAAAAAAAGTTTTTTAGTGAATTAATATCAATATAATTTGTAAGAAAAAATTTTTAAGATGATTCTTTAAAATGAAATTAAAATATTATTTCTCTATTTTCTATATAATAATATCTGTAAATAATCTAAGAAGAAATTTCTAAGATTATCATATTGTATAAACCAATAATTGACTAGATTCAATAAAAAATATGTGTTAAAAAATTGGTGCTTTATAAACGCCTAACGATACGGCTTATTTGTAAAAATATAAATTTTAATAAGCCAGTACGATGAGGCTCGCTAGCGTGCTACCAATTCCACTAGTCTTCGAGGCGTTTATGGAATTTGTAGAGGTGGGTGGGCATCGGTTCCCATCCTCTCCGTCGGAATGCCTGGTCCACTTCGTTGATAGCCTTGTCGATGATCTTATGCACCTTTTTGCTGAACGGGTCTCTGTGGGAATAAACATAATACTTGTACATATATAAATTTTTATTCAGGAAGAAATTGCTGTTGAGCTTTTAAATTAGAAGAAGAAATTGTCGCAGAAACGAAAAGATCTTTTGGATGTTTGATATCAAAGCTGAGGGAGACTTCTTTGAATGTCGAAAAAATGTGAGAGGCTGATTCTAAAAAAAGAATATCATTTTTACTTTCTCTTACCTATATATGTAATATATAGAGAGAGGGTATTTCGATCATGTCAAAAATTCGAAATTTTGATGGATATACATGTTCTGAGGTCCCCTGAGGCCAAAAAAGTGGGTCCCGAAAATTGGTCTGTCTGTGTGTGTTTTTAGGCAATAAGGAATTGAACTACGGGATTGAAATTTTATATTTAAGTTAGGTACCCTCCCGGACACTCAAAATAAGCTTTTGAACAAAATCGGCCAAAAAGTACTAGTACTTTACTAAAATAATTTTTCAGTTTTTTTCGAATTTCTTAAAATCGACTAACAATTTTGATTAAAATTCAAAAATCAATTATTTTTTTAGTTCCTTTTTAAAATGTATATTCTCATTTTGTCCTGGAAATTGTTTGAAGAACACCTTACTGTAGTATTTAACATTTTTCATAATCATTTTCCATAGAGCATATAAGTTAATATTAAATATATCTCTATTATATGGGAAACTAAATATAACTCGACTCAAAAAAATCTGGTGTGACAAGAGTCAGTCACACCAGATTTTTTTTAATGTATACATTTTTCTTCCTACTTAATGGCATTATTCATTTTGATTTTTTGTGATGTAGGCCCTATTAGTGAGTTAGGCATAAATAAATATACATTTCCTAAGGCAAGAAAAAGTTGTGCATTGTGCGTCAGGTCATACCAGATTTTTACTTTTTCATATATAAATCTGTACCGTAGCTGCAGTCATCTTCAAAAGCTTACCTATATAAAATTTGAATACCAAGAATTATTAATAATATTTTAATCATGATTATAATTTGTTAGCATTAATTTACCACCTCTAGTGTATTTCAAATTATCTTTCATTATCTACCCTCCCGACATGCGAAAATAAACTTTTAAATAAAATCGACCAGCCTACTAGTACTTTACTGATGTAATTTTTTTTTCACATTTTCTCAAAATTGATTCTAATATTCATAAATAAATTAATAAGTAAGGTCTGGGAATCGCCGAAACTCGAATAAGCCCTAAATTAGTCAAAATTAAATCTCCATTTTTATAATAAAATTTTTATCATAAAAATCTTTTTTTTCTTTTTTATGAAAATCAGACTCTCACATTTTTTTTTAAAAGGAAGCACTACGATAAGACAATCGAACAATACAATAGTTTCAAATTTGAAATTTAGTAGTTTATCTTCAGGTATTTTGGCTATATATAGATGGACTAATAAACGTCTCTTTCACTTTTGGCTCTCTTTCATTGCTGCTATTTCTAATTCTTCTTCAAAAAAATATAAAAATATAAATACAGTAGAACCTCGATAAGTTAAACCTCGCTAAGTTCAAAACCTCCGTAACTTAAAAACTTTTTCAATTCCCTTCCCTTGACAGCGTAAAACCTCTATTACTTAAAGAACAAAACCTCTGTAACTTAAACAAATATTTTGAGCATAGCCCTCGATAACTTAAAATAATATTTTGGTGACCTCTATAACTTAAAGTATTTCTTTACATATCATCGAAAAAATAGTTGATGCAGAAAATCAAAAATACATGAAGCAGAAAAAAATTACTGATTTTTTTGTAAATAAATAAATCTATTAATTTAATTTATATTTAACTAAACTATTCTAAATAAACAAATAGATCAAACGAAATTCCTTTTTCACTCACGTGCCCAAAGTCAATAAACCTCGGTACGTTAAAAATTATATTCAATAACCTCTCTAACTTCAACTCTCGATAAGTAACAAACTCGATAACTCAAATTTCTAACTGTTTCCCTTGAACTTTAAATTATCGAGGTTCTACTGTATATGAATAAGTAGAATGAATAAATTATTAACAAATAAAATATAATATACTGTATTTATGATCCTGATCCAGAAACTCTCTGTGAACCTAATGACAGATAATTTTGACTGCACTATTCCCTTAGATCGACAGAGAATATTTTCGATCACAGAAATTATTATGGGTTTGGTTGCAGGGAAGAATATTTGTCCCTCCCTTATTTTTTTTTTTTTAATATCTGACTAAAGCTTTTTTTTTCGATTTGATGCATTTTCGATTAATCACTTCACAGTTCTTAAATCATCTTAGAAATTAACAATATACCATGCATAATTCGTGAATAATCGAAAAATCTATTGGTCATTTGATTTGTCTCCTTTCCCGGAACCAAACCCTAGTACTCCATTGGATAATAAATACTCGTAATCAATGTTATGGCTCATTTAGCGATATAACGACCATGAAAAGTATGAAGTGTGGTTTGAATATTTTCTTGACAGGAGAGAGGCTAGTCCAAGGAATATACCTTGAGGAGAAGAGCTGGTGTTGCAGGGAAGGCCGGGGGCGGCGGAAAGGACCATCAGGGTGGCGAAGAAGACATCGAAGTCTTAAGGAGTCCTTGGGTAAGCCCAGGTGTTCAAGAACTCGAGGCAGTTCGTTTCCTGGGGAGGCTCGTAGTCTCTCAAAATGGACCACAATCACCCCACGACTTCCCCTTGTTCCATTGCACCAGGCCAAGGCCAATTCTCGCCACACTGGAGCCAATTGCCTTGCAAAGCGCTCCCAGTCTAAAAAGTTTAATTTTATCAGTCTAGTCTAGTTTAGTATTATATCCATAGGCGTAGCCACGGGGGGGAGATTTGGGGGTTCAAACCCCCCCCCCCCCCATTGGACCCAAGCCATGACTAGATATTTAAGCTCTATAATACAAAACACTTTCTTTCTCTATATATTTCATATATATAGGGTAAGAGAAAGTAAAATATAATAATTTTCTCTAGCTTAAAAAAAAAAAAAAAAATTAAATAAAACGCAAAAAATTCAAGATAATTCAGAATTTTTTCATCGAAAAGAATTGATTTTTGTTTTGCTTTATAAAAAATTAAAGCCGCTTAAAATTGATTAAATCTCTCAAATGAAAAATAATAAAAAAAATTATATAAATAAATTTTTTATTTTTTTTCTTAATAAAATTAAGAGGATTGTATTTTTAATTGCCTGATACGAGTTGAATGAAAAGTTGCGGCACTTAATTAAGAAAGGGCGGGCCCGAGCCAGTTCGAGGGGGTCTAGGGGGCGAAACAAAGGCGGGCGGAGTGGTTAGTCTTATATTTCATTAGACGGCCTATACTGCACTATTAGTCGGGGGGGGAGGGGAGAAATCATCCTGAACCCCCCCCCCATCGAAAATTCCTGGCTACGCCTATGATTATATCTAATCACAAACCTCCTACCTGGGCCATGAAAACGAGCGTAGGGTGCAAATCCAGTATGACCACCATATAAAAAATTTCTATAAGAAATTATTGCTTCATAGGGATTGCGTACTAACAAAATAGCACGACCGGCGAAGGCACGCACTTCTGCCAAGCGAACTGCTGGAGAGGTTGGCACTTGGCCCAAAAGGGCAAAGCCATGTGTTTTCTGGACACTTGTACATCCGCAATCAGCTGCCACGGCTTCACCATAAAATCCTAAAAACAAATCAATTAATTTAGATATTTAACTCAATCAATTAATTTATATATTTATTTATATTATTATTATTAGACCAAGCAACATCTCAACCAACCGAGCAGTAAACGGTTCAACACTAAGGTCGAATTAGCCATACAAGAATAAACTCCGATATAGAAGTCATCTGTAACTGGTCCCAGAAAAATTATTTATATATACAATAACCATAAAAGAATTCAAAAAAATACCTTTGCATAATTACACCAAATCCTAATTAGAGGAGAAAAATTGAAAATTTACAAATAAATTTATTGCCTCTGCACTTTTGATTTAATTTGTTCTAACATTTTAGAACCATATTATTCAAGAACATCTAGGATTATTTATCGTCTGGGTAAATCCTCTCCATTTCAATTAAAAAAAAATTATTTGGAAATTTTTTCCTGAGGCGGCCTGGGCCCTTTAAGCTCAAAGCAAGTTTGATAATATTTTTCACGTCTCAGAATAGCTAAAAACGCAGATTTAAGTGTCTAATTAAAAAAAAAAAATCATTGTTTGGTTTTATGAAACCACGATGTAAGTGAAATTTTTTTCGTATCAGAGGCGCTTAACTGAAAATTTTCAGAAAATTATTCAATTAAGGGTATTAAAATCGCGTTTTTAATCTTAACTTAATAATTGGAAAATAGGAATGATAATGGGAAATCAATAGACGCATTTTAACATGACTGAGAACCCCCTAAAACTGAGAACAATATTTATTTAGTAATTGAAGATTTGAATCATTTTAAATTATTTTAAAAATTATATTTTATCAATTTAAAAATTGATTAATTAAATTTCACAATTATTTTTTTATAATTCGTCATATATATTAAATTTCAACTTTCCTATTTTTGTCGTCACGGCTTGTGACGTCATGGTTTGTAGCGTCACGGCCTTTGACGTCACGGTTTGTAACGCGACAAGCTGATAGAAGAGCGAAAAAATGTGAGACGATCAAATAAAAGTTCCACTTTAAAAAAATTTCCAAACTCCCAGACGGGGGTCGTCTGTCCGGATAAATTATGGTAACCCTGTTTGGAAATTTTTAAATATTGAAGCTATGTATAACAGTTATCTGTTTCAAAAATTGTGTCAAAAACTGTGTAAAAAATTGTTGGCATGAAGGTCACAATTGCCTTTTACATACTAAAGCCATACTAAAAAAAAACATTAAGGGTGGGGGAAAAGCCGTATTATAGAACGAAGAGAGCTAAGAGATTGAAATTTTATTTATATTTGTACCCCCCTGGGAACAAAATCGACCAAAAAGTACTAGTACTGATGCACTTTTTCGGTTTTTTCGATTTTCTCAAAATTCGCTCCATCGATTTTGATTAAAACAAGAGCTTCAACAGATTTCAAGGGCAAAATGAGAATATACATTTTAAAGAGCATCTAAAAAATAATTGATTTATGAATTTTAAACAAATTCGTTTGAGCGAATTTCGAGTAAATAAAAAAAAACTGAAAAAGTACATCAGTAAAGTACTAGTACTTTTTGGTCGATTTTGTTTAAAAGCTTCGTGTCACGTCCCAGAGTGGCACCTTACTTAAATATAAAATTTCAACCTCCTAGCTCTTTTTGTTCTTGAGATATTTTGTTCACAGACGGACAAACACAGAGACACACCGAGAGACCAGGTCGCGAAAACCACTTTTTTGGGTTCAGGGTAATCTCAAAACGTGTATATCCTTCAAAATCTCGACATCAAAATTTTGATATGAATCCAATACTTTATCTTTCTATATATTAACATATATAGAGGTAAGAGATAGTAAAAAGATACAAGAGTTTCTTTCTATATCACCACAACTCATTTGGTTTCTATAGAAAGTGATTATAAATTTTCTACTTTTTGTTTTATATCCCGGCTCTGAGGATGGTCTAGTCCAATGACCGAAACGTCAACCTGGAACGGCATAATAAAAGAAAAATTTTTATCTGCATATGTCTTGGAATTTTTTTGACTCCTTTTATATAATTCTGCCGTACCAAAACAAAATATCTCAGAAACTATAAGAGCCATGAAATTTTTTTTATTTTGTAAAGCGTCTTTTAAAGGGGTACAGGAATATAATTTCGTTCGTAAATCGCAGCGGTACTCCCACTCTGTGAGGTTATTTAAAAACGCTTGATCAAATTATTTTAAAAACGCCGTCGGGCTACCTAACTAATAAATATCTTTTTGATTCCAATTCAAACTCACTACAATAGCTTCTTGTTGAAAAATTATTCAATATACCTTAATAAATAAATATCTCTCAAATTATAATAAGTTGTCTTTTGAAGAGATTAGAACTTAATTTTATGTGAAATGCAATCAAATAGTCCCGTCTCCCCGTGACTGAGAAATGTCAATATTGATATCTCAAAGCCATGGATGGGGTGCGTATTACTGAATAATTTAATCTAAAAAGTAAGACAAGCTGTGGTACCTGAGCTATGCTTGTCATATTTAGATAATTTTCTTCGTTCAGATTGGAATATATGTTTGATTGCCCTGTGTTTGAATTTGTTAACAAATTTATATAGTATATAGAGAAACAGGGGCGGATTAAAGGGGGGAGGGCGAGGGGGGCGATCGCCCCCCCTCCCCGAGAAGAAATTTATAAAGTTATAATAACTAGCAATCTAAAGAAATTATGATTTTCGCTCTTTAATTTCAATTGAATTTGTTACCAATCAATTTAAATAAATAGGAAAGAGGTCTAAATGGCCATAGATGCCGACAAAGTCCTTAAATAAAAAAAAATTTAAAAAAAAAAAACGTCCCCCCAGACAAAATTGCATTGATCCGCCACTGTAGACAAAGAGAATTGAATTGCCTTTATTAAGAGAGAGAGAGAATTTACGAGACCCAATTTTTTAAACTGACGATTTATAAAAGCTTCAATTTCGTTTGAAATCTCCCTTTCCTATTTCTGCATTTATATTTATTAATTCCCCTATAATGTCTATTACAGAGAAGATATTATTTATTAGGCCCTACTATAAGAAAAGATTTCATATATTCTATTGCTTAGCTAGTTTTTAATATTCATTGAAATAGGTCTAATAGAAAATATCTGCTCTTTATTCACTACCTTACTCCCCTTTAATAAAATGGAATCTTCCACTCTCCTATTCCCTCCTCCTCACTAATTAACCAATCACGGGGCTGTATTCTTTGGCGCCGTTGTACACTTGCTTTCAAGGGAAGACGAGACGCTTGATCAGATCAGTAGAGAGGGGACTCTTGACCTAGCATTATTTCTGCGCTCGATTCTCTCAGGAAAGCGAAGCGCTCTCATTTGACCGGCGGCCATCACGCCAGCCAGCAGACTCCGCCGCTCTCTCTCCTTTCTCAATCGTTTTGCTTAGGTATTTCGATTCAATATTACTTATTATTTATTTATTATTCACTTTAAACATATAATCTTTATAAATAACATAAAAATTTAACAATTCCTTAATATATTTTTTGAACCATATATGATTGCATGCCATCGGTTATTTTTTGCTCTCTTACTTACTGCAATTTCACATGTGCATATTTTATTTTATCCATTTGTTTAAAGTCAGATTCTTTCATATACCATTTCAAACATAGTATGCTAAGGGTTCTTTTCTCTCGTTAGTCCATTTTGTCTTTAATTAATCTCTCTCATCATCGCTAATTTAATTCAAAATTACTAACTAAAGAAATGAATATTTAGTAAAATACTGAGATGTATAATTCTAAATGAATATATTACTTGAAAGAGAAAGGCATTTTCCATATTCTAAGCCTATAGACTTGTTCATAGGCCTATATTATAATATAGGGCTATATGAATGCCTTATATTTAAATATTATTTGAAGGGTGGAACGTTTTAATTTTGAAATGAAATGAATGCACAATATTTTACAGTGATTTTATTTTAGCACTTTGAGTAGGCCTATAACGTAAGAATATTAAAATATTATTTAACATTTATTTTATGAGTATATTACTTTACTAGTCAAGCAAGTACCATCATGTGTTTCCTTTGTATTAAGTCTTCGAATACTTGATCAATCCTTGGTGCCTCGGTTAGACTAGAGATCTCGGGTCCAACTTATGGCATAATTTGATCCACCATGGACTAACTTGTAAAAACTGAATCGTATATTTTTTGAATAATCATACTAGTTAACTGAGAAAATCGAAAAGTACATCAGCAAAGTACTAGTCTTTGGCCAATTTTGTTCAAATGTTTAGTGTTGCTTGCCAAGGGGGTACCTAACTTAAATATCAAATTTCAATCTCGTAATTTTTTTCGTTCTTGAGATATTTTGTTCATACACACAGACCATTTTGCAGGATTCACTTTTTTGTAGGGGGGCCTCATAAAGTGTATTTTCATCAAAATATAATTTTTGACCTGAATCTAATACTTTTTATATATTAACATACTTTATATAGGTAAAAATTTAAATCTAACCTGGAATAAATTTTTTTTTTTTTTTAATTTTATGTTTAAATTTCAATTAATTAATCTACACTAAGCTTATATATAATTGCCAACTATTAGTACTCTCTGTCTGTCCGTGATGCATTCAAAGAGGAAAAGCATTAATTTTATTTGAAAATTTTTCCTTTCCACCTGCAGGTCACAACTTGTTTAATTTCTAGGGACTTTTGCATTATATTTTCATAAAAGGCTTATTATAAAAACGCTCATTCTTTTAAATTATTCATTACCTTAATAATAAATTTATTATTATCTTATTATCAAAATAAAATTTAACCTTGGAACAGGGTTTATGAAATTATTAAATAGTTTTATTTCCTTATCAACATTTATTTTAATTTAGATAATAGGCTTATATTTTTATTAATTCACATCTTCATCTTAATAATTAAATTATTTTTTTTCTAATTTTATTTTTATCTATTGTTCTTATCTAAACAAATGCGATTCAAGTTACTTTTTATTTTTCTAATTTTTTTTTAACACACACTTTTTTTTCCATTCACACTCACAAACACCCACACGGATGACGGGATTTTCATGGAATTTTTTTTTTTAAAAGGTAGAGAATTTTCTTCCGGTGTTGGTTTGAGACTGGAGAGTCGAACCCCTCTCTCAATTAGGAGGAAGGGGGCTGGCCCGCCACTCCCGATTGTCGGGTGACGCGGCTAGTTTATCATAAATGTATATTAACCCCATTTACTTACTGCATACAAGGATGGAATAAGGGTTGGAAATAATAATGTTTAAAATTACTATTTGATTAGTGATTTATAAAAGAAAATTCCCAAGTGAAAAATCTTTTTTCCATAAGGAAGTTTCAATCTCCCCGCTTCCTTCTTCCCTTCTAAAGGATATTAGACCTTTCTTTTTTTTTACAAAAATGTTTGTATATTTTGTTTGAATTAAATTTTATATTTGACAATTAAAACTTAGTGGAGATAGGTACATTTTAATTTCATCTCTAATTACTTTTTACTGGGGATAGATGTTATCTTTTGATAAAAGAAAGAAAAACTCTTAAAGATCTTCCCTTTTGCAAATTTTTGTGACTCCAATGCAATTGTGATTCAGAGCTTTTTTTTGCACCCTTTTAGAGAACATTATGAACAGCCCAGGACTTAATTCCCAAAGTGGGAAGCTAAAAATATTTTTGTAAAATCAAGAAATTTTCTATAGGAAAAGCATTGGGTATAAAGCTTTTTGTCTCAATTATGGTATATATTCGAAAAATATTAACTAAATTATCTTTTTTTTACTTTCCCTTACCTCTATATATATGTTAATACATGTATATAGAGAGAGAAAGTATTGGATTCATGTCAAAAATTCGATGTCGAGATTTTGATGGATATACACGTTTTGAGGTCCCCTGAATCCAAAAAAGTTGTTTTCGCGACATGGTCTGTCTGTGTGTCTGTCTGTCTGGGTTCAATTTAAAGCTTGAAGGAATTGAGCTAGGAGTTTGAAATTTTATATTTAAGTTAGGTAACCTCCTAGGGCGTGAAAATAAACTTTTAATCAAAATCGGCCAAAAAGTACTAGTACTTTACTGATGTAGTTTTTCAGTTTTTTTCGATTTTCTCAAAATTTGCTCCAACGATTTTTTTTTTTTAATTCAAAAATCAATTATATTTTAGATGCTCTTTAAAACGTATATTCTCATTTTGCCATTGAAATCTTCTAAAGACCACTTTACTCTTTTATTTCATAGGAAAGATAGGAGAAATAGTTGCCATGGTAACAAAATATACAGTAAATATTTTCTCACACATTAATTTTACATCTGCATTCAAATGTTCCATACTGTCGGGAACTAAATATATGTCGACACGAAAAATCTTGTGTGACAAGCACAGAACACAACTTTCGATTACCGAAGGTAAGAGAAATTTGTGTGCTGTGCGCCAGTCACACCAGATTTTTTTTAACACTCACACTTTTTTCCCATTCACACTCACATTCACACACACATACACCCAGTCTTTTTCGGCAACTTAGGCCATATAAGAGTTTAAACGATACTAGTATTTATAATATATATTTATTTCGGGTCCAGGCATTCTTATTTAAGCCATGGGGATCCGAACCCCCGACCCTTGGTATACAAGGTAGGCGCGCTACCAACTACGCCAAGCCAATAAATAACAGTATCGTTTAAGTCTTACATTATTAAATAAAAAATAAATCAGCAGAATATCACCAGTGGCGGATCCAGAGGTGTTTCTCGGGGGGGGGGTAATCTGGAGTGACTGGTCGCACAGCTCACATTTTTTTTCTTAATTTCGGTAATTTAAAGGAGCATTCTGTACTTGTTTGCCAGAATATAAATACAAATCAAATTTTTAGGTATTAATTTTTATAATTTTACATTAAAAATACATTTTTTTTTCGAAAAAAAGTATTTTTTTCAAATCTCAGGGGGGTAATTACCCCCTTTACCCCCCCTGTATCCGCCCTTGAATATCACTAACATTTACAACGTTGCCATGTTGTTTATTTTTTTTTTAAGTCTTATTTAAATTGCAATTGGGCATAAGTGATAGATTCTTAAACAATTTTTCTTTTGCAGGTTTGTGTTCCTCCAGTGAAATTGTGTTCAGTGTTCAGTGTTCAGTGTTCAACTAGTGCAATCAACTGGATCAGGTCTACGAGTGCAACGGAGCTTCGATAGATCAGCTCTACGAGTGCCAGGCAAGGAGCTTCGAGCGACCGTCAACCCCTCAGGAGGTGAATATTTTATTCTCTAAGCAACACAAATCCAAATATATATAAATGATCTTATTCTAATTTCATTTTTTTCTTTTTTGTTACAGATTCCTGAGGGTCAACAGAACAAAGGTATATTATGCATGGTGCAAGAATTTTGAAGGGGGTAGTTTCGATTAGCTTTTATTAGGATGTTGCTTTTTTTCAGCTGACCCCAAATAGAATTAGCTCTATTTTAAAATCAATCAACAAAAAATTTTTTTAAATAAAATAATCGTTTTAATGAATAAATTATAAATAAAATAATTTTCACTTTTAATTAATTTGCATTTGAAAATATTCATTTCTAATTTCTTAATTAAACTTGGATTCATTAAAAAAGTTTTCAAAAATTTGATTTACATTTTTAAAAAATTTTGCTAAAAATTTAAATTAATTTTTTTTTTATTTTAATAAAAATTAGATTAGACTTCCTCCACACCTGCATCGGGGGAGGGGATGTCTCTCTCTCCTGCACCGAGGGACATCATCAACTTGGTACCTAGAGCTTAAGGTGTGATTTATATACGAATACAAATGTATTCACTTTTTTGTTTCTATAATTTGAAAATTCATTTTCACACCTTAATTGTAGTTTATTAGTTTAAATATAGAGGGCGGGAGGGATGGACCATGCCAACGATAGGGATTTTATTTTTGAACCTGCAGCTACTGCTCATGAAGCCAATTGTGGAGAAATCAACGAGAATATTCTTCAATTTATGCCTCTGTTGGAGATTCGTCGTTGTTATTCGCTTCAGGTGTCTCCTTTAATCTTTAGTTAGTTCGTTTTGTTAAGGTCCCTTGGTTGTATTTGTATTTAGGATCCAACAGAGAGGTAAAATGAATTATATCTCTCGTTGATTTGCCCATGAACGATTCATAAGGAGATGCGGTCAGATCTGAATGAAAGATTGAGGCCCAGGTTCTCAAGTGTCTTGTGTTTGCGAAAAGACGTCTTTCAAAGACGCAAAGGGAGTCTGGATGTTTTTGTATCTTTGAGGTTGGGTTTGAGGTGGCTCTATGGGTAAACGAGGCTCAGGGAGGGATGTCGTTTTTCCAGGGCTAGCCTGGATGTAAATAACGCATACCCTTAAGGCCAGGGACAGGCCCGAGGGCCCCGCCGATCTGATGGTGGGGACCGGGTATATACAATTACAATTCGTTCGTATCTTTAATTAGGTTAGGTAGGATCTCTTTCAGCCCCCTGGTCTCTCGTTTACTCGTAATCCAAAAAATCACGTTCATTCTCACTGATATGATTTCTACAGGCACCCGAAATCTCAATTCTTTTTTGAAATTTCGCATACTCCTTTTGATGCGAATAATAAAAAGAATTGTTCGCGAATTTTGGCCTAAATTCTTTTTGAATTTCTTTCCAAATTTTGTTTTTGTTTTATTTTATAGAAAAAAGAAGTTGTCAAGATTAAGTATTTCGCGAAATTCTTAATAAGTAAGTAAATTTCATATACAATAGTTATTAAAATGAAATGAACAAAACTAATTCAAATTTTATATTTTGCAGATGACTTGTAATTTCCTTGACATTCTTGTCGCTACGCCACTGCATTTTGGTTAAATAAAAACATCAACTTAAAATACAAATGAAGAAAACATTTTGGCTTAAGTGTGTATCATTATCATCTATTGGTATCTACTCATCGAATTTTGTTGTTTTGAATCTTTTAATATACACAGTAAGTAAATACAAATTAAAAGCGCCCCTCCCAGAATTTGCCCTTTTGGGGTTAGGTACACCACTGTTTATTTGAGCTTGTGAGGGGGGATCAAATTTGACAATTTTTGCTGCATTTTTATATTTCTTACAACCGCGAACTAATTTTTTTAAAATATATTTTAAATATATTTTATAAATATATATTGTGAAGTGCACTAAAAAGAAGTCTTCAAAATTAATTTTTAATGCAAAAGTAAGTAAATTTTCATTAAGTAATTAAATCAAAATATCAAATCTAATTTTTTTTTAGGTAAATTCATTTTGGTGAGGAATGGTGGGCTATGTGGGAGGAGGAGGCCCAAAAAAAAAATCTACGGTTTTTCGGATTATAAGTAAATTTCATATACAATAGTTATTAAAAGAAAATACCCTAAACTAATTCAAATTTTATATTTTTCAGATGACTTGTATTTTCTTGACGTTATTTTTTATTTTGGTTAAATAAAAACATCAACGTATTAATATAAATGAAGGAAACATTTTGACTTAAGAGCGTATCATTATCATCTATCTATTGGTATCAACTCATCGAATTTTGTTGTTTTGGAGCTTTTAATATACACAGTAAGTAGCTAAATATAAACTAGAAAAGGGATGTTTTTGAAATAAAAAATAAAAATAAAAAAAACTGCAGAAGATTTCAACTGCATAATGAGAATATTCATTTTAAAGAGCATCTAAAAAAATAGTTGATTTATGAATTTAAAAAAAAATAGGAGCAAATTTTGAGAGTCGAAAAAGACTAAAAAAGTACATCAGTAAAGTACTAGTACTTTTTGGTCGATTTTGTTTAAAAGCTTATTTACACCAGCTTGGAGGGTGCCTAACTTAATATAAAATTTCAACCTCCTAGCTCATTTCCTTCATGGTCAAAAATGTCCACACACACACACATACAGACCAATTTGCGGGGCCCACTTTTTTGTACTCAGGGGACCTTAAAACATGTATATCCATCAAAATCTCGACATCAAATTTTTGTCCATCATATCTGCGCTCAATATTTGTATTCCAATCTACTGTCCGGGGAAGGGAAACCAGAATGAATAACAACTACTTATATGTCCATCGTCACAATATATGCCGGAAATGTACGGCCTCATCTTGTCATTTGTGGAACTCTCTTCCTCCGGATATTAGAGAGTCCAGCAATTTTTACAAAAACAACTGTAATAATTGATGTGTACGATGTAAAAAAAAAAAAAAGAAAAAAAATATTATGTAGGGTAAAATAGGGTTAACTGGGCAGGCAGGTTAAGTTAAGTGAACCACCCTGGACCTAGAGCTCAAGGGTATAGCATTAGCTTCTGCTGCCAAAGGTCGAGGGTTCGCACCCAGACGAAAATTTATTTCAATTGAATTGGATACAAATCAATTGAAATAAATTGGGACAGGGTCTAAATAGCCTCGGGTGTCGAAAATGCAAAATTATTGTAAAAAAAAAGGTTTCTTCTAGTGAGATCACCCTATTCCTACAGGAAACATAAAAACAAAAACAACCAGACGTGGATAACATAATCTTTCCATAAAAAAGCTCCAAAGTGTAGAGTTATGAAAAAAAATATTCTTGGATTTTTACTTTAGTACCTTTACTTATGATTTGTCTGTCCGTATATACACTTCCGGTGAAGAGCCCGGAGCTGGTCTCGAGTAGATATCTCAGCCAGGTGTTGCCTGAACCAGGAAATGAGACGAGAGCTGTCTGAGGTAGAGATCTGGCTCTTGCGAAGAACACTTTCAATTTACGGCACTCTTGCTCCTCAGCATGTGGCCAAGGCACGAAAGATCCTCGATCCTTATCTAGCAGTAACTCGGTCCTAGGAACTAAATGTGTCTGCTTTAAGAAGCGAAAATGACAGAGAGAACTATAAGACTTACCTATTGGCAAAATATTCTCTGGAGAAAATTTCAAATTTTCTTTTTCAAATGATCTGAAATGTAAAAATAATATTTACAAATATAATAGAGAGATAAAATCATTTATATCAAAATAAATTTCGCTCAAACAATCATATCATTAAAATATTTAATACTAAATTTGACCCGCGTGTCAAATCTTTAACCTATAAGAATTTAAATATCATTAGTAGATGATAGGTCGCGGTTTTTCTTTTTCTATACCGAATGTACAATTCAGAGAAAAAGTATTGAAATTGCAAAAATTAATTTCAAAAGATATACGGTAAAACCCCTGGTCGGGACCGAGACCCTGGCCGGATACCCGTTTGGCCGGTTAATCCGAGTTTTCGGTGAAAAATTGATTTTCATTCATTTCCAACACACGTTTTCGTTTTCCTAGCTGGCTCATTTTTTGATCTCAAGCCCATGTGGTAGGAAAATAGACTGGGAAGCAAGCGAGTAAACAAACTAGGAATTCCTTCCTCCTCCCTCTTCACAATCTGAACGAACATATTGCACAATGTTGCACCACATAATTTAATTAAAATACAAAATAAAAAGTAATTTATATATAATAAATGTAATAATAAATATATGTAATTTAGGGGATAGGCCGGTTGATCCGAGACCGGATAAGAGGGGTTTTACTGTTCAAAATTTATGGGTTTCAAAAAATCTGGTAGAACTGACCGCACAGCACACAATTTTATCCTATTATTGATAAATATGAGTGATCTGTTTACCCCCCCCCCCCCCCCCATATATTTTTTAAAATACATCACAACCCAAATACAGCATTTTTAAGTAAAATAAGTTTAAAAGCTAGATTATTGATCGCAGCTTTTATGACTAATTTTTATTTCACCTCTTAAGACAAAGTTTCGATAAAAATTATTATATTTTTCAGATTTCAATTCAATCAAAAATTTCAACTCTTAATATCAAGCTCATAATTTTTTTTTTGTTGATATCAGATATATCTGATTAAGATAATTTTAATCTAAACCTTGTCTTAATGAACTAAAATAATTTTTAATAATAAAGGCTGCGCCAATAAATAAATTTCAGCCTTAATTATTTCAAATTTATAATATAAATCGTGGATATATTTATTTTTATTTCAAATGTTTGCTAAAGCATCTGGATAAACAAATAATGATAATAATAAAAACCCCTTAATTTAAAACAACCCCAAGGGTTAGTTAATCATATACCACCGATACATACTATTATTATGGGAGTTTTTAATTATTATGAACCGACCGAATATTCGGTTTCGGTTACGGTTTCGGCCAAAAATCCTTGTTTCGGCCGTAGTTTCGGTTTCGGCCAAAAAGTAGCCGAAACCTGAGTAAAAAATTTTCCCCAGGGAGGAAAAAAATTTCAAAAAAAAAAAAAGTTAAAATAATAATAATTTTTTATAGGAAATACAAGTTTCGGTTTCGGTTACGGTTTCGGCCGAAACTAAGATTCAGGCCGAATATTCGGTTTCGGTTTCGGCCGGACCCTATTAATTATAGACTACATTTTGTTATTAATTATTTATTAAAAATATAAATACTGTACAACGTTTCGACTGCTTGTTCTGCAGTTGTCAACAACGTTTCGACTGCTTATTCGTACTATAATAGAAAGGGAAATTAAAATGATAATTATATTATTAAATATTTTCAGGCCGAGTCCTGGGATTTGGGTTTTTTTTAGGAGAAGGAGGAGGTTGAAATTTTTGTTTATAAAAGAAGTGTACAGGAAGTGAACAGGTTAAATTTGTCTAGATAGACTGCCCTGTCAAGACTATCAGATCTTCAATCTATATGTGGTTTCTTATCTATAATTTTAATATTAATATTATTTAATAAAAATTCAAAATATCTAGTAAAAGTTAAGCCTTTATTGGGGGAAGCCCTTAGGGCCTAAGGACCGCACCTGTTTATTTCACTTAATTGTTTTTAAAATTAGGTTTTTTTTTTATTAAATAAATTAAATAGTTAATTATTAATTGTATTGTTATAATAAATGCTAGATAATTACGAGGCGAGATGGGTATTAATGTTGAGCATGTTTCTATCATCTTCTGAAGTAGCAGCAGCTGCAGCTGCATTAATAGATGCCCGATGAGCTCGATATCTTTTATGATATCTTTCGACAGCTCTCAGCATTGAATCCTCTAAATCGGGTGTGATAAGGAGTAAGAGCAACATTCCAAGGACTGTAGCTGTCATTAAAACAAACAACCGCATCAATTTAATAAATGGACTCATGGTGGCTGGATGGATGACGAATCTAATTAAGAAAAGAAAGTAAAAAAATTAAAAAACAAAAAAAAATTAGATGGGTAAACTCACACTCCGTTTGACATTATTAAAACTTAAAAAAAAAAAAAATGACATGAACAATCAATAACCGCAAGAATAAGGGCTGTTCGCGTGGCTGGCGAAATGGGGTCAGATTGGCTAAGTTGCGAATCGATAATAATTTGCATGGTAGTCGGCACATAGGGTTAGGAGGTTGAAACTGGGCAGAGCAGCTCAACTCTGGTCATGTTGCAGGTTGCAGGCTGCAACCCTCGACTGCAACGAGAGACGCGTAGTGTGCAAAGTTTTCCAAAAGCCCCAGCCCCTTACGCCTCCCCCCCCCTTATGTCCATTACACCCGACGTTCTAAAAGCCCCGAAATGCGCATGGCTTTCAACCCTGTTCTCTATCCTTTTGCCGTTGTATTAGTTTTCCCTTCAAGCTTCTCTTCCCTTCTTATGGATCCTTCTTATTGATTGAACATTCTGTCAAAAGAATTCTCACTCTAAAAAGACTTATTTTTTAATTTAGAGTTTTTTTTCTAGGCATTTAAGGAGCCTGTTAGAGAAAATTTGGTTTATTTTGTTTTTTTTTTTTAATATGCAAAACAAAATTGTTGGATTGGAAATTCTTTTTTTTTTTACTTCTAGTATACAAATTTTGAGTTTGACCCCACCTTCGAATCGATTTTCGGCTTCCATCTTATCAAAAATATAAATATAGGCCTATGTATATATATACTCTACTCTCTGCTGCTGTATTTTTTTTTTTTTCTTTTATTTATGAGCTTAAAAATTTCAATATTTGAACCTGGTATTACAATTCATTCACCTGTACTGTAATTGAACTTGTTTTTAGAAAAACTTTGCATTAATAATTAATGGAAATCCCGATGTTTTCAATTGATCAAAAAAAAAAACAACAAAGAATTCAAAAAGTGAAAACTTTTTAATGGAAATATTCTTCAATCATGAGAGCTCCATTAAAAATTTCCATCTTCCTTTATAAAAACAATGAAACAATCACATTAGAGAATGGAGGTGCTCTAATATTGAACTTTTCCTGTAAATTTTTTCTCTCATTAGGATCCCATAAAAAATAAATAATGCCATTACAATTTTACTTTCTCTTACCTATATATGTTAATATATTAATATATAGAGAGCAAGTATTGGATTCATGTCAAAAATTCGATGTCGAGATTTTGATGAATATACGTTTTGAGGTTCCCTATCCAAAAAAAGGTTTTCGCATCATGGTATGTCTGTGTGTGTGTGTGTGTCTTTGAACAAAATAGCTCAAGAACGAGAAAAGAGCTAGGAGGTTGAAATTTTATATTTAAGTAAGGTACCACCCTCGAACGTGACGCGAAGGTTTTGAATAAAATCGGCCAAAAAGTACTAGAACTTTACTGATGTACTTTTTCAGTTTTTTTGTTCGATTTTCTCAAAATTGGCTCTAACAATTTTGATTAAAATTCATTAATCAACTATTTTTTAGATTCTCTTTAAAATGTATATTCTCATTTCGTCCTTGAAATCTTTTGATATCGATCACCCTGTATAAGTGCAATTGGAACAAAAATATTTTTAATTTGTAGCCCAAAAGGCTCCTCATTATGCACCGTCAACAAACTAAAAACATCAGTTAATAAGCCCACAATCTTCCGTCCACGCACTATTGGCCCACCCTGTATTTAGTTCAAGAGCATCTAAAAAATAATTGATTTTTGAATTTTAATCAAAACCGTTAGAGCGGGATGGTCGGGACGGCAAAAATTTCGTCTCTAAAAAAAAAAGCTAAAATGATTTTCACGGTCGGGAAAAAATTTTCCCGCAGGGCGGAAAATTTTGGTCCCGTAAAAACAAAATTTTTTGCAAGGCGCCCCGAGGAAAAAATTTAGTTTCTTTAAAAAAAAATTTTCCGCAGAAAAATTTTTGATTCAAGACCCTCCCCCCCCCCCCCCCGAAAAAATTTCTATATGCGCTATATATAGTTTCGGTTTCGGTCGGACCCTACTTGGAATCTTTAATTGATAATTTTGCATCCCTCAAGGCGAGGAGAGTAATTTTATAAAAACTCGCACCTTGGGTGGCCCATAATAATTATTTTTTTTTAATTAAAATGCTTATAAATCAAGCTAAGTTTGATAATATAATTCACTTCTCAGGATAGCTAAAAATGCAGATTTCAGTGCCTAATTTTCAAAAAAATTTTCTTACCCCCCAAACTCCCCGGAAGTCGTCTGTCCTAGCCTCAATAAATTATGCTAACACTATGTTTAGGGGATTTTGGCAAATTTTTAACTTTTTTTTATTTAAATAAACATTATAAGCTATTTATAACTGTTTCAAAAATTGTTGGCATGAAGGTCACAATAGCCTTTTACAAACTAGAAAAAACTTTTAGGGTGGGGGGCCCGTATTATTAAGTAGCCCTGGGGCCCGTCAAGTCTGCGTATAATAAGTTTTAACTCAAAGTTTTTTTGAATACTCCTTTCTCTGAACTCTCAATGACGAAGACCTGACCTGAATTCAATTGCGACTGTAACAATCTTTATAATCTTAGCTGAATTGTATCTTAATAAGCCCACAGAATGAGTTGCCAAAACGTTGTAATTTTTACAAATAATCCACAGTTAAACCGAAAATCAAATTCTTTTACTGAAGACCTGAGAATCGCCTATTATCTCTTTATCATTTATTGCATTTGTTATTAGCAAAAGAAAAATCTTACTCCTTATATATGCTATGCTATTTGATTACACTAAATGTATTTTTTTACTTTTTTTTTTAAGGTTTTCAATGTTGGAAAAAAGAGTTGATGGAGAGAATGAATTAGTTAAATCAGATATTGAGAACATGAATTTCCATGAAATAAATAATGAACTTGCCTGCAACAAAAAGAAGAAAAATGACTATAATACAAGATTTGCAGGTACTAATATTAATATTTTTGTTTTGTTAAAATTAAAACCATCTTATTATTTATTCCATTTTTGTTTAATCAACAGGCTGGAAAAATGATGCCGTTAATGCAGAAAAAAAACGTAGAAGCCCTTTTAGAAGCATTAAGGAGGATTTTGTTTTTGACAGGTTTTCTAAGGTACCGTACAAATAATGTTTCTAAAGCCCACTCTTTTATTGTATTGTATAGAAATAAGGAATATTTAGCAAGCATTTGGAAAATTTATTTTTTTAATTGATAATGAGAGTGTCTCAATCAGGAGGGAGCGAGAGGAATTGGGGGTGGGTTTGATTTGAATATTAACTCCCCCCTCCCCCCAGGAACTTTATTTCTTTTCGAATTAATTTACTTCATCTTACAAATATCTACTCTTCATTATACATATGTTACGCTCAATGTATTTAATCTGATCATTTTTCAAAATAACCGAGCATTTGTCCAATTTTTTGGGCAATGTGTATAATGTGCAGGTATTTCACATATAATTCGAACAATTTATACACTATAATGCCCACGGTTGGTTGTGCAGTGTGTGAATCTATAAATGATATTGGTTATTACTATATCTAATAATTATTGTCATTTTTATGTTTCAAAATGTTTTTTTTTTTTTTTTTTTTTTTTTTTTTTTTAGAAAGTAATCTGGCTTTTTTCTAATTACTCAAAATTATAAAAATACATTAACTTTAATAAACAAAAAATATGTATTAATAGAATGATTATTTAAAAATATTTTTTTGTATATTTCATCAAGAACTTTGGTACAGTGAAATCAAATTGTTAATAGTATATATTTGTATCAGTTTTTGAATAATGATATATATATATATATAGAGTTTATTTTATATATGGGTTTAAATCATTTAAAAGAATTTTATATTTTAATTAAATTTAAATGTAAATAAAAAAATCTAAAAAATAAATAAATATATATATAAATATCAAAACGAGTGGAATTTACACTTAATGCGTGAAATAGGCATTTGCCAAATCGCAAATAGAGTAGTTCCGTGCGGGGTGTTTTAAATTTATTGAAAATATTTATAACTTTTTTAATTTTAACTTGCTTAATCTTTCCCCCTCTCTCTTTCGATTTACAGATATCAGCTTAGTAAAAAATAATAAGAACCTATAAATGATTTAATTTTGTACAGGGGCGACAGAAATATCTGACTGTTGGTCATTTTATTTTAGAAAAACATTATTTACATTCGTCATTAAATTTAGAAATTTTGTCATTGCTACAGAATGGAAAAATTTTTAGAAGATATAAATTGTGTTTTTTTTAATTTTTTCTGTTAGGAGTCAAATAGAAAGACAACCCACCCATACATCACGAATTTCCATGCCAATGTTTGTTTCGAAATACATTCCCGCAACACCTTCGAAGGGCCAGAGCAGTCACCCGATCTTTCGAAGTGTGAAGTCGAAAGTTTACACTAAAAAACCACACCCTTAAGAATTAACCATAACTAAGTTGAGTCCTAAATAATTTATCCCGGTGTAAATAGCAATAACAAAATATGCTAAATTTAATGATAAAATGTAAACATTTCGGAACGGCTTACAGTAGGGTGAATTGGCAGAATTCGTCACTTAACGTAACGTAACAAAAAAGCGTTACAGGGCTCGAGCGTCTGAGGAGGAAGGCTAGCTGAAACCTTGGCTAGGCAACGCTTACCCACACCGGCTCTATCTCTATCTCTTTCTATATTATTTAAAAAATAAATAATAATTTTCTTTTTTTAAATAATTGAAAAATAGTCTGATATTTCTGGGACACTCTTTGCTTTGCTTATATCACGAATTAGACAAGTGCTGATTTCACGTACTAGGCAAAGTGTTGCTTTTATTCACAAATTGGAATAATTGGTGAATTAGACAATTTGTAACATATATATATATATATATGGGAAGATAAGTTTTCTCGGGTTGTCGCGTGGGATGTTGAGAGAGCCGAAACGTCGAGTAAATCTCAACATCCCACGCGACTTACCCCGAGAAAACCTATCTTAGCGTACATCCGGTCGCGGAAAAAAACATATATATATAAATTTTCGATGTATTAAATATATAAATAAGCATTAGTAAAGTGAAGTATAAATTAATCATCAAATCTTAATTTTAGTTTTTGAACTAGGGTATCTCTAATTAAATACTAAAAAGATATATTAATAAACTATGAATTAGTTATTATTAACAACTAATTTTACTGAAGTATTTAATCTTTTTTTTTTTAACTATTTCATGCTAAAAGTTATAGTGAAGAAAACAAATACTAAAACTAATATACAATATATCCTTTGGTAAAGAGTTAAGTTTGATATAAATTTATTATAAATAAATTTTAAATAATTGCTAAATTATATAGTAAAAAAAAATTCCTATAGAAATAATAAAATTTCTCTAGAAAAAAAATAAAACTATTGACTATATTTGAGATTTGAACATTAATGTGTATAAAAGAAATCTTAGTTTTTGTTTTTTATAAAGACGAAAATATTAATTTAGATTTGGATTTAAATTTCTATTATCAATATATATATATATATATATATATATATATAATATATATATATATATGATTAACTAATGGTTATATAAAAAAGATATGGTAAAAAAAATTAAAGCCTCTAAAAAAGAAAGAGACCTTAAAACAGTTTTATCTATACGGTACTTTTTTAGGGAATTAGAAAATATCATCACATTCATTAATTTTTAACTACCTTTACCTTTAAAAAAAAAAAAATAATAATAATTATATTGCAAAATACAAAAAAATAAATTTCAAAAGAGGATTTTTTCCTTTGAAATTTGTAAAGCCAGGAATACAGTGTTTTCGCGTAAATTGACTCTTTAAGGTTTCCTTGTAGCTTAGATTCTTCCAATGATTGGATGAACGGATAATAAATGAGAAAAAGAATGTAGGTTAATTTAGTAAAAAAGATGCTCTAATAAAGCCTGTTCCACTTTACATGGCAAATTAGCCTAATATTTGTGATGTGTGAAGTTGACCAAAAAGAGAACATTTGCGAAACTCCTTCAAATGTGTGTAATAGCCTACATTAGGATAGATAAACATGAATCTTTTTATTTTTTTTTTGAAGTTGTAATAGCGCGGAAAAGTTACGAATTATATAGACAAAAAAAGAAGAAAAAAATCAGTTGACATCTTACGGTCGCGCATAGGCCCTAAAGTTCGACAAAATATGAAAAAAAAAACTTCATTTTTGCTTTAGATTTAAACTTTCTACCGTAGGCTCAAGTTTAAACATTATGTATATATGAAAGGTAAAATACACTAGGTTATGTGTTTCAAGGTTTTTTTATTAATTAAAATTAACACTTACGTATTTCGACATTACTGTCATCATCAGAAGTGGTTTTCTAAAATGAACTTCCCGATGTATTCATTTTAGAAAACCACTTCTGATGATGACAGTAATGTCGAAATACGTATTAAGTGTTAATTTTAATTAATGAAAAAACCTTGAAACACATAACCTAGTGTATTTTACCTTTCATATATTGATTTTTGCGATTATTTTTTTAAATTTTGAATTAATACCATAACTATTACGTTAAAAAAAAAGTATATTAAAGATATTAAAAAAAAAAAGCTTAAAAATGTAACTTTTTCATTATTTTCGGGCTTATGCGCGACCGGAAGATATCAAATGATCTAAACCAAATTAAAACACAAAGTCTTTATGCTCTTTTTGAAGACGTTACAAACTATTACATTACGAAAACATTTAATTCAAAAATTTAAAAAAATAATCGCAAAACTGAAGTTTTTTTTTTCATAATTTGTCAAACTTTAGGACCTATGCGCGACCGGAAGATGTCAACCGATTTTGATAATTTTTTTTGTTTATATAATTTGCAACTTTTCCGCGCTATCAGAACTTCGAAATAAAAAAATGAGTATTATTAATATTATTGTATATAATTAATCGGGCGTTAAACGATGTAGTTAACGTTTGCGTTAGATGATTCGGCAATTGTTAAAGGCAAGGATCCCTGTTGATACAGTGTGACGAATGTTTGACTCGATTATTTAAAGCCGAGTTACGAATTCTTTACATGATAGTTTGTCGCGTCTGGTATCCAATGACGAGCTTCAAATGTCATGAATCTCGCGGGCCGCAAAAGGGCAGCGGGTTGGCCATCTCTGGTCTAGTTTGCCATGTAATATGGACCCGATGTCGCCACCAGAGAAATTTCTATAAGAAGGCGTTCTGAGAAAAACACAGAAATGTGACTGAATTATGTCAATAGCACCATCTTTTAATTTCGGTGGAAATATATCAAGTCATTTAGGTAATATATCACGATTTGTAAATTAATCGAGTGTGAAATCAGTGTGTTCCTGGCTTAAATGAGATTCTCTTTACAAAAATATGGATGTTACAATCAATGCGTCATTTGACGACTGTTCCCTAAGTTGGCGCCGTCACTGTTACTTCATCACCAAAGAAATTTTTATATTCAAAAAATAAGCATGTGGAAGTTAAAAAAAATGAAATGACGCCTTTGGTTATGAAATACCCAAATTAACAATTTGAAACAAAATCTTAATATTAAATATATATTACTTTTGGTAAATATTTTGTGAATCTTTTTCAATATTTTATCTCTTTTTAAGAATAAGTATTAAATTAAAAAAAAAAAGAAGCACAAAATATTTATATATAATATAATTATATAAACATGTATATATTTCTTTAAATATCAAGTTATTTATGGAAAATGCAATTTTTTTAACTGTTATTCTATTATAGAAAATTTATACTATAAAATATTTTATAAATTAAATTTTTTTATAGATAATATAAATGAAATTATGGGATCGTTATTACACTTTGAAAATAATTGAAATTTGAGTCCCTACCTGCGGGATTCTTTTCCATTATAGATTGAATAAAAATATTTTTATATATAAATAACATCGAGTAAAATAAATGAAATAAGAATATTCATTTATAAAAAAAAAAATTATATTTTATTATAATGTATATTCTAATAATTTTCTTATTTTTTTTTATTTCTTTAAAATTTTTTTTTGACTAGGGAATTTTAGTCTTAGGTTAACAAAGATAAAATATGAAGTATAAATATCAAAAAAAAAAAACAATTGCGACAATTAAATATATTGAATATATCTCATTTCATTAATTCTACATTTTTCAATATTGAAATTGAATATTTTGTTCTAACAATTAAATGTTTTTTAAAAACATTTTCAATAATAGACAGAAAAGTGGAAAGCTGAAGTTTAAGAAGTGCATTGTAAATATATGAAATCAATTTTTAAAAAGTAGAAAAAATATCAAATAAATAAAATATAAAGAAAAAATATTTATATTAATATTATATATATATATATATAAATTATATATTTATGAATATTTAGTGGTTGAAGATTTATAATTAAAAAGCTTGAAATAAAATGGTATGAGGAGCTTTTGTTTGTAAATATACTATCCATATCAAAATAAATTGGACACGAGTAATACATATTTAATTGATTTAAAGATCTCGGGAACAATGGAGATAACAATTTCTACATGCTCTTCTGAGCAATAAAGAGGGTCTATTTCTCCATGAACCCAAACTAGGGGTGGACAATAATCACATATCATTTTTTAATTATATCTTAAGAGGATTTATCCAATTTATTTAGATATTAATAGTAATATTATTGATATTATAATCACTTTCGTCTATTTACAGCAATAATATCTTTCTTTAAAACTAAATTTTTTTTAAATTAATAAATAAATTTCTTTTTAACTGTGGTTTATTTGTATTAAATTCATATAGTTATTCCATAGGTTGATTCTCTGTCAATTTTTGTAGTGGTCAAATAATGAAAAAGTTTTTCTGAGTATATCTTTTATTTTAGTGAATTTTAACGAATATGCACTAATATTTGTACTCTGTATGTTATGTTGTTATAATCGGAGTACAAATATACGGTATATTATAATTTTCATTATAAATTTACAGCCGTTGTAGAACGGGGGATTTACTTAGCTTAAAAGTTGCAGATGGAGACGCAGGTTAATGAAATAAAATAAAATTTTTTTATCAGGATTTATTCGTAACAAGATGACTACCTGCAGTAAATTGGTTTCGGTTTACACAACCATCTTCAGGTCTGTAATTACATAAATATTATTACTTAAGATATTTATGTATTGGTTTCGGTTTACACATCCATCTTTAGGTCTGTAATTACATAAATCATTAATAAATATATGATATTTATATTTATGTAATTACAGACCTAATGGGTGTGCAAACCAAAACCAATACATAAATATCTTTAATAAATAAGTAATAATATTTATGTAATTACAGACCTTAAGATGGTTGTATAAACCGAAACCAATTTACTGCAGGTAGTCGGTTTGTCACGAATAAATCCTGATAAATAAATTTTATTTTATTTCATTAACCTGCATCTCCACCACTTTTAAGCAAAGTTAACCTCCGGTTGCACAGCTGTAAAAATTTCTTGCACTCTTTTGTCTGTGATTATAAATTTATATGAAGTTTTTACAATAATTAATTATTAATAGACCTATTATTATCACAGTTCATAAATCTCTAGCTCATCCGGAAGATTTTGAAAAACTGACTAAATGATATTATTCAGACAGACAGAGGTTAAATAAATCATCTGTACTTTTTCACTAATTTCCTATTGCATGTTTATCTGGCACAGTTGACAGAGAATAAAATAACAGCTAAAATATATGAAAATTTGTATCTGAATTCTCTCTGAAGACAACAACAAAATGAGTGGCCGAAATATTCTATTTTATAGAAATAAACCAAAGTTAAAACAAAAATATTATTCTTATTATAAATAATAACAACTGTGAAAGCTTAATTTGTTATGTTTTTATGTTTGAAGTCATTTTCAAAAAGTAAAAAGAAATAAGATTAGTCAAAGACATTAAAGCGGAACATATAAACATATGTAATATGATAAAAACTATCTAAAAAGATTGACAAAAACAATCGATAATTTTTTAGATTATTTTTATAAACAAATTAGAATTTACAAAAATTTTCATCCCACTTTTTTGGACTCAAAAGTTCAAGTCTCGGCAACGAATGTTTTTTTGAATCGAAATACTTTTTCACTATTTAAGATAAAAGTAAAAGAAAGTCAAAATTATTATAGAAGATATATACATATATTTATAAGAATTTTTTTAAATAATATAAATTGGCAGTATTTTTTATTTATATACATCAAGAGGCGGTTTTATATAAGGGATAACATTTGAGCTCTCTCTCTAAAAAAAAAAAAAAAAAAAATTAAAGATTAATTTTTAAAATTTGAAAGTGGAGCTTCAACAGTTGTTATCATTAATAAACAAATTATATTTTCTTGTTTATTTGTATTAAATATAACAGATCGCACCCTCATTGCCTGACTAAATCTTTATGCTAAATAGGCTTTGTTTGAAATAGTTCTAAGTCCTTAAGGACTATATAGAGAGACAGTATATCATTTAAGATAAGATAATTTGCGATATGAGTTTGTTTTTCATTGTTAAATCGTCCCCTGGGATAAAGTGAACTCTTTGTAATTTGAATCAGAATTGTACCTGAAGAAAGCATCTAAGTAGACGAAATGTTATATTTAATATAAATAAATCAGAATTAAAGAAAAAATGTAATTTATTTATTAAAAAATATTTTTAGAAGATGAAATAAAAAGATAACTTGTTTTCCCGAATTATTTTATTTTCCCTTGACGACGTTTCAGGGACTAAACGTCACCCATCTTCAGGACAAATATTCTTAGCACTGCCTCCTTCAGTTGTTAGATAAAAAGAATATGTTAGAACATTCTTTCTTATCTAACAACTGAAGGAGGCATTTCTTAACACTTTTTCCAGACAGCTTGAAATATTGCAAATCTTGCACAATAATGACAATATTGCAGTGGCAACATTTAAGTGTAATATTGCTGCAGTATTGAATTGTTAATATTGAATTAAAATATTATTATCAACTTTATAATATTCACATTAACAATATCATTATGTGCGTCCAATATATGACATACGTATACAACAATAATTGCCGAAACTCAGTTGCTTTCCAAAATCCAATACTCACAATATTCCCACAATATTGCTGCAATATTCACAATATTGCCTCATTCCAGGCAATAATGCCACAATATTCCTGCAAGTTACAAAGAGGCAGAATAGGAATATTGCAGCAATGTTGCTGATTAAGGTTTAATATTGCAAAGTAATATTGTTGCAATATTCCAGACTGTCTGGGCTGTCCTGAAGATGGGTAACGGTTAGTCCCCGAAACGTCGACAAGAGAAAATAAAATAATTCAGGTCGAAAACAAATATTTCTTTATATTTCATCTTTTATCTTCCTCCACATTGTCTTTTAAAAATATTTTTTTTAATTTTATTAAAATCATAAGTCCTGCTCCCTGAGAACCCTTTTTGATTGTCTGAAAATTTATTTTAGGAGGTCCCCTCTCCAAAATAAGTATACTATTTTCTTTGAAATCATTTATGCCTACCGATTAGAAAAAAAAATTTCTAAGTGAAACAAATTTTGAAAAATAATTTGATTATGCTCTATTTAAGTGAAAATATCAGTTTGGTGATATGAACTAATCAGTGATGTAAATATCTGAGAAATTCTCCGAGGTCGAACTCACGTATAGCCGGATAAACGCTTTAAAACAAACCGCGAAGAACTTTCACTTACCTATTAGTATATATGAAATTATACTAACCATTGAATTAGATGCTATTGAATTTAGTCTGGTGATTAGTATAAGTGATAAGAAAATATTGCGATACAAAATTTAAACGGTCGTTGAGTTTTCTATTTGTCTTTATTTTAACAAAATAACTCAAAAGCTAATGTATCTGGTGTGACTTAACGCATTTCACAACTTTCTCTTAACTATTTAAAGAAAAAGTGATGCGATATGCTGTCACATCATCCTCTAAAGAATAATTGATTTAATAAATTTTTTTGCATCACATTACTTTCACACTATATTTCATATACACCCTAAGTAAGAGAAAGTAAATAGTGAAAAAAAAGTTCAAGATAATAATTAGTTTATAAATAAAATTTTTAAATATAGATTTTTTAAGTTTAAATATATATCTCTTATAATAAAAATTAATACTAAAATAAATATATAAATAAATATATAAAATGGACATAAATTACGAAATTCTCAAAGTGCACCTTAACAAATAAACATCATGGTCGAAAATTTTTTTTTTTTGTCTATTTTACATATTATTTAAGGTGACGTTTGTGACGTGTCTCTGTTATTTTTGCTCGGGTTAATAATGTGAAATTTGAATCAACAAAATTAATGCATACTTATTATTAAATATATATATATATATATATATAGATTTATATAGGTGAGCCTTCACTACTGCTGCTATAATCCTTTAAAAGCTCTCTAAGGCGCAAAATTTCTTTGGATGCGGAGGTCAATTCTGATTGCAAGTGAAGTTCATTCTCTCGAAGTCGTTTGATATCTCTCTGACAATTCTAGATTAAAAAAAAAATTAATTAAAAATAAAAAAAATATCATATTTATCACGAATGTGTTTATTAAAGGTTTTGTGGTTTCAATTATTATTATTAGGGGAATTTTTAATTATAGACCACATTTTTGTATTAGTTATTTATTAATGATATAAATATTGTATAATGTTTCGACTGCTTATTCTGAGTACTGTGCACTTGCTCTGACTGAAGTGAAACTATAATTTAAAAAAAATTTCCCCTAATAGTGGCTGAATGTATAATTGGACCCTGTTATGCAATAGTGTGTCAAGCGCCAAAAAATTAAAAATTGAGTTAAGCACGGAATATTGTTTCAAATGCTATAATTAATAGCATTTTTTATGAAATATGTCCTAAAAAATTTATATTTAATGTTACTTGCACAATTGACAAAAAAAATTATATATAATCCAATGAAAAACTTTAATGTTAATTTTCTCAAAACTCGGTGGATGGCGCTTGACACACTAATGCGTAACAGGATCCAATTAGTAATGAGGAGAACAAGGCAGCCGAAAGCAAATAAAAAAATATATTTCTCTTTTCATGCTTTATTTCATACAAATGTCGACGTTTCAGTTGATTTTCCGACCTTCATCAGGATATGTACTTGTGCTCACCTTGGGTAGACTGCCACCACCAAGTTTTCTATTGGTAACTGGGAGCCAAGGAGATTCAATAATATTCGTTTTAACACTGGGATAATAAAAATATAAATTATACTTCAATTATAAATTATACTTGTAGTGAGTCATGAGTCAATGGTAGTTGCTTGTCCGTTCTGGAGCTTATATAGCCCTCAAACCGATGGTGGGGACATAGGGTCCCACCACAATGCTCTCTCTCGGCTAGACATTGGCTTGTGTTATTGGATATGCCTAGAATTCTGTTATAAATTAAATTATTAAAATTTTCCAGCATAACATGCTATGTTTGCCTCGAGATTAGAGGGCCTCTTGGCAACTCCTGACATATTTTTGGTGCGAACATTCGTCGGATGACATGACTTCTGGTTCAATAGTCAAGAGCCCCTATAAGCTCGAGGCAAACGTAGCACATGTCCTGATGAAGGCTGGAAAATCGGCCCAAACGTCGACATTTGTATGCCTTCGGCTGTTTTGATCTCCTCATTACTATTTATTTAAATGAATTTAATTTCTTTTTTTATATAGGGCTGGGATGTCGGTGTCCGCAACACCCCAGCCCGTTGCTAAATTTGTATGATGCTTCTCAAAGAATGATTTTATTAAATAAATCTCTAAACAAATTGACCTCTTCTCCCTTCAACCTACACCCTTCTTTATAATTATAATGACCGTCGGCCAAAGAACAAATACTTTTGCGTATTATCCGTTTATTTGTAAATATTTCGAGCCCAGTGATATGGAATCATCTTCAGTACAATCAACAGATGTTTTGCAAATCGTTACTTTCTCCCATCCAATATGACAAAATAGCTACTGAAGATGATACCATATCACTGGGGTCGAAATATTTACAAATAAACGGATAATACGCAAAAGTGTTTGTTTTTTGGCCGACGGTCCTTATAATTAAATAAAACAACTACACCCTTCTTTACAAATGCACTGTTAACAAATGTATGCACATTAATGTGACAATAAAAATGTATAGGCCTACTTGATATTAAAAATAAAAATCCGATATTATCGGCTCTTAAGAATATCGAATTTATCGGATGACCATGGGTATTAAAATTATTATACAAGCAAAAGAAATTTAAAATCGTTACACATACAACATTCTGACGAAGCAGGTCGAGTTTGTCACATTTGAGTCGTGTGACTTCTTGCCGAAGAGCATCCATAGTACTGTTGACTTTAGCTGGTAAAAGACCTGAAGAAGGTCCCGCAGGATAAACAGGTGCGGCGTTTCCCGATGAAGTAGTATTTTCAACTGCAACGGCATCCAAACAGATGCTACATGGTTTGCTGCTGTTCGGAGTCTCCGCCGACGACATACTCTCCAGACCTGTGTCACTGTCCACATAAACTGCTGCCTCCAGGTCAACGCTGTTCAGCGAAGAATCATCGCTCTCTGATAGGGTCACACAACTATAATAAAAAAATAATATATTTATTATAACTAGGCTAATATCAGAGGAGAAAGAAGAAGTATAGACAGTGTGCCTTTTCCAAATGGGGATAGTGAATGATATGTTTTCCTAGCCTGGGAAAAGTTCTGGTTTTCAAAACGATGAAAATTTGTAGAATATTTTTAGGATTGCAACGGACTAATGAGATTCCAAGCATTTTCTTGAGGAAGCACTAAAAAAAGTACTTTCAGGCTTTAATGAATATTAGAAAATGTACTTGAATGTGATGTATATTTTTTCCATTTTTCTTTTTAATATATTTTTATTCTTACTTCTTTTATAATATAAAAAATTCTTTAAATTATACCTTGCAATACGATGAGTTTGTATGTCTGGACTTGATACTGGTGAAGATGGATTGCTCTTTAATTCATTACTTGATAAAGATCTATAAGTCTGAAAAAAAGAACAAATTTTTTTCATTAAATAATTTTTTAAAAACAATCTTTTTTATATAATATTTTATATATATATATATATATATATTAAATGTTCTGGAAGGTTTCCGCGACCGGATGTATGCAAAGATAAGTTTTCTCGGGTTAAGTCTTTCAGCACCCCACGCGACTTAACCCGAGAAAACCTATCTTTGCATATATATATATATATATATAGTACCTATATAGTATTAGGGTGGCGCTTATTTTTTAACTTAATAATATTTTAACTCCCAACCCCAAATCCTCTTTTAATGAACAAAAATAAACGATCTGCCAAAAATTTCAGCTCATTTTTACAACTTTTAGGGGACTCGCGACGACCATGAGATTTTGACATTTTTCCTCTCAAATCATTTTTTTCCATAAAATAAATTTTTTATTAATAAATTACTTGATGGCAACTTATAATGGAATTTAATTAAAATTATATAGGCCCTATATATGTACTGTTTTTGGGTAGGGATGAAACAATACCACTGAGGTATCGATACTTTTATTCGATACCGTATCGGTCGCAAAGTATCGATACTTACTCGTCTCGGTCAATTTTTTCATACACTTAACCCTATGCAAAACAGCAGTAAGTACTGATATTATATTTATAGATATAATAAAAAAACTTTTAGTATATAGTAGCATATCGAATAGAACAAAGAAAAAAAACAAATACGACTAAGAAAAAATTCAGTTTTTGAGGTACTACCCAAAAATAGTTTTTTTTTTTCAAGATGTTTCCTTATTAACGTTAAAGACTCCAATAATAAAAAGTAAAATAAAGTGTTTCAAACCATTGTAAAAAAGGACAAATTTATGAAATAAAATGTTAAAAGTGCACCGAGTATCGATACTAGTATTTTTAACCGATACCTACTAGGTATTCGTTCAACTGTGGTTTATTTGTAAAAATTACAAGGTTTCGGCCACTCATTCTGCGGCCTTCTTCAGGTACAATTCAGCTAAGATTATAAAGGTTGTTACTGTGACAATCTCAATTGAGCTGAATTGTACCTGAAGAAGGCCACAGAATGAGTGGTCGAAACGTTGTAATTTTTACAAATAAACCACAGTTAAACAGAAAATCAAATTCTTTTACTAATAATCTTTATATAGTTTGACATTTTGGAATATCCTTCTTGAATTTTTGAGTTTTATTTGAAATATTCCATTGAGTTATTGCAAATGGACCAAAGCAGTTTGACAAAATGTGTCAAGCTCTCTTTCTTTTGTCATATTTCTTGAATAGTAAGGTTCTAAGGTCGATGTTAGATGAAATTTGGATGCCAACTTAACGATTGCCAATTCATTTATGCCCCGTAATTTTCTTCTTCTGTCCTCGCCTTATTCCCGTCGGGAGTGTATGACCAAAATTCCATTGATTTCTGAGATGGTGAGGTTTATTAATGTTTCGAGTTAATAAGGAATTAATCACGTATACTTTGTTTCAAATTCTAAGTGATTGCTGGTCCCCTAAAAGTTGTCCAAATAAGATGACATTTGTTGTAGATCGTTTTTTTTTTTTTGATTCAAACAGGATTAGGAGTTTCACTTTCTAAAATGATCTATATAGCTAAGGGCCACCATAATATATATATATTAGTTTGACAAAATGTATATATATATATATTATGTTAATAGTAAAATGCATATAATTCTAAAAAATTTGGTGATGAGTATGGCTAGTTCCGGATGTAAGAATTGTAAGATTAATATATATACCACTGGTATACGTGGTATACCACTGGACCACATACCACTGGAGTCGGAGGTTCAAATGTTGAAGATGATGAGGATGAAGTATGACTTGATTTTTTGCTATTTTGCATTTGTTGGTTTGACAAAAGATTGTTGTCTATATTATGTAGACGAACTCGGGCAGTGAGTGCTTTGCGTACTGTGTCTATGAACCGAGAGCCGGCGCCGCCTCCGCTTCCTAAAAAAAAAAGAGAAAAATCTTGTAGGAATAAATTTCATCTTTAGACATTGCAGTGACTGTGAATATATACAGGGTCGGATTCAAAAGTAATGAGACTTTGTTCAAAAAATACAAATTTATTGATCAAATCGGTACAACTAATTAATAGTCTTCAAAATAGTCTCCTCTATCAATACTCTTTTGTAGACGGCTGTAGCCAGAGTTGGGCAAGATACTCAAAAAAAAGTATCTAGATACAAGTTACTTCGATTTTGTGTATCTAAATACAAGATATAAGATACTTTTTTTAGATACATTTTTAAAAATTTTTCGGCAAATATTTGTTTTTCGTTTTGACATACAAGATCTTAATATCTTTTCAAAAATATTTCTTATTTATATATATTGATTGTAAAGAAATAAAGATAGTCAAAAGAAGTATAACATTTATTTTTGAACTCAAAAACTCAGAAAAAATAAAACATAAAGAAACGCAAAATAGACTATATTGGCACTGACACTCATAAATAAAAAGGTTTCTATAGGCCAAAGTCAGAAGGGTTTGGGGGAGAAGGTAAAAAATATTAATACATAAATACATATATAGACTAAATAAGAAGTATAAAATTTAAAAAAATAAGGCCCAAAAGACATATAAAGCAAATATAAAACACAAAATAGTTTCAAATAAAATATGAAAAAATGAAAGTATCTTTTTTGGAACAGAAATTACTCAGTTTGTAAGTAGGGCCCATCTAAATACAAAATACTAGATACTTTTTTTAAAACCAAGTATTTAAATACAAGATACTGGATACAATGATTGTGTGTATCTATTAGATACTTGTATCTTAGATACAAAAGTATCTTAGATCCGTATCTTAGATACTTGTATCTGAATAATGCACAACTCTGGCTGTATCTGGCAAGTAGACCTTTTTCGGGATGGCTGCAAGGGTTGCCGTGACATTTGCTTGGATGTCCTCGATCGAGTCGAAGCGTTTTTTTTCCTTTCAGGGCTGATTTTAAGCGCGGAAACAAGAAGTCAAAAGGCGACACGTCCGGACTGAAGGGAGGCAAGGGAGGCTGGTGTCCCCCGCAACGTTCATCCGGGCCAGCTAGGCGCTCACGAAGTCATTGTGGTGAAGAAGCTTCCAGCTGTTCATCCCGACGCTTCTTGTTTCTGCGCTTAAAATCAATCCTGAGAGAAAAAAATCGAGGACATCCAAGAAAATGTCACGGCACTGCAGTCATCCCGAGAAAGACCTACACGGACGCCTTCGAGTCGCCTAAAAAATGGTTTTGATGCAGGGGGACACTATTTTGAAGACTATTAATTAGTTGTACTTGTTTGTCTTGCTCATTACTTTTGAATCTGACCCTGTATTCGAGCAACTCTAAGTATAATTGAAGATTAAAGACGGAGTTTATTTAATAGATGCACCTTAACTTCTCCATATAATCGACAGTCAATCAGAGAGATTATATTTATTGGGTATCAGTTATATATTAATAAATAATTGATTAAGAAAATGTTATTACCATTTGACGTAGAATCTATTTTAGGTGTATTTGGTGATGTGACAACTCCAAGAAATTCTTGCGACTTTTCTTTCAATTCTTCGGTCAAAGATTTCAAAAGTGATAATCGTGTTCTTAACTAGAAAAAAAATAAATCATTTTATAATGAGTATTTAATTTAAATCCTTGTTGATTCATAGTCAATTAATTTTTATCTTTATCTTTGAAGAGAAAAAGATTATGATATTAAATGCACTTAAACAGTAAATCTATTAATTAATCATAACGAGTGCCGAAGCTTCAATTTCATTAAATTATTTCCTAATAATAAGCAAGCAACTTATTGTTTAAAAAATAATGAAGTCTTTGATTTGTGGATATTAATTTTCAAAAAAATAAAATATAAAATCATCTTTATAATCAAATTACCTCAAGTTTAGCAAACTTTTCAGCTTTATAACATGCATTTTCAGCATTGATTAATTTGGTCAGCAGAAATTCTTTAAATTCAACTCCTTTACGAAAAACTGCAGGATTGGGTAAAGATGGTCCAAAAAAAGGCACATCGTTACGAGCCGTCACGCTTACTTTATATCTGGCAAAAGAAACAATCAAATTAAATTATATAAGATATATAAAATGTTATTACACAAAATATGTTAAAATTGGTGGATAGAATAATTTTATATAGTAAGTTGAGAAGATAAAAATAAAATTTTATTTATATCTAGCAATTTGGTTCACTAAATCGACTCTCATTATCCTAAATCAACTCAGTGGTGAGATTTTTTTCTTTTAATAAATAAGTAAAAAAAAATTATAAAGGATTATAAAAAGATAACAATATAAGCAAGTAAAATTAAAATTCATCGTTAATGTAGAATGTAAAATAGTATGAAAAGAAATTAATGGCTGAGTGATAATCAACAGGAACAGGTAGATGAAGGCAGCCAGCAAAGAACAAAAACTTCATTTAAATATCGTCGACGTTTCGACGTTCCTGAAGATGGGAGCGACGCGCTCCCGAAACGTCGACGATATTTAAATAAAGTTTTTGTTCTTTGCTGGCTGCCTTCATCTACCTGTTCCTGTTAAAATTCATCCTTAGGGCTTAAATACTATGAACATGTAGAGATTTGTTAAAAATTTTGACGAATAACTCGGGTTCAAGCCCGATTCCTATAAAAATTTACGCAATGCGAATGTTTCCTCCAGAGCTATTTAAGTGGAAGATAATCTCACTCCTAGATACAAAGGGCATTAAAGGTCTGTGTTCTCTGAGAACGGCCACTAATCCTCTATACTCACAAACATAAATATTAAGGAAAGGACCGGAGAATAAAAACCAGCATTTGATGGACTCCTCTCACATCATCTTTAATTAGTAGATATTTCGACCGACATCACGCCTGGTCATCATCAGTACAAAAAAATGATTTAGTGGAGGGCCCGTGTCAAACAATGTGTAAGAATTATTTCAAAATTTCTCTACATTTAAGCCCTAAGGATGAATTTTAATTTTACTTGCTTGTATTGTTATCTTTTTATAATTTTGAGCAAAATTTTGAAATAATTCTTACACAATGTTTGACACGGGCCTTCCACCAAATCATTTTTTGTACTGATGATGACCAGGTCGAAATATCTACTAATTAAAGAGGATGGGAGAGGAGTCCATCAAATGCTAGTTTTTTCTCCGGTCCTTTCCTTATACATTTTAACTAGCGAAAATCTTCCGATTGTAACATAAATAATAAGTTGCGCGTTTTTATTGCTCCAGAGTGGAAACGTATTTGTTAAATTTCTAGAGAAATCCAACCAGAGGATGATTTTACAACGATCTTTATAAAAATAATAAGGCACAAATTGTACCAATATAAATAAACCCCTAAAAAAATCCATTGCGACAGTCCCCGAATAAATCCGCCTCTGAATTAAATATAATACAAGCGCATATTATGGACTGATCTGGAGCAACGAATGAAAAAATGTAGTACTATGTATAGGAAATAAATGATACCTTGTGTTCGAACTATTTGGTTCAAGGACTTGAACAACTATAAATGCATGAAGAAAATGCGAGGCGATCATATCAGGTGAGAAGGGGGTATTCGATTCCTGAAATACGATCGCTACAATATCATTTCCTGAAACAAACACCAGAAACTTATATTAGTATATTTTAATGAAATTTAGGCTTAATAATAAAGTGAAGTCAAGATAAATCAGCTCTGTGAGAAGCCAGAATGAATGAAATTTTGACTGAATGAGACAATGAATTCAAATACATGGTGATTCATTCTGGAGAAAAATGTTCGAAATATAAAAATGATTTTAATAACAAAAAATAAAAACCAAGTGTTTGTTTCTAATGTTGTTGAATAATATTAAAATAATTTGGTTAATAGTTATCAAAAATTTTCAAATTCTTTTTAAAAAGAAGATGTCAAGAGAAATGTAAAATTGAAAGGTGATATTAAAATGACAAAAAAAAATTTATAAAATAATATTACCAATGTGACGTTTTCTCTGTAACTGCTGAGGATCACCTTCTGTATAAGGAAGCATAGTAGAAACATGGAACATAATTTCACGATCGCGGAAATTTTCATAAACAGCATATTCTCCAGTATGTCCATGTTTAGTATCTAAACCACCTCGATATCTGCAAAGAGAAATAGAAAAAATAAGTCGATTTTAAAAAATGTCCGCTAGAGAAGACTTAAAAAAAAAAAAATAATTAAATACAATATGAATAAATTGTTTTAAAAATAAAGGACAACATAGTCCAATGACAGACGATAACAGTCCAAATCAAGCTTTCTGGTTGACTAGACCAAGCACGAACTTAACGTCATGCAGATTTTATACCACGAATAGTTGATGAGTAAATATTGAAGAAAAAGAATAGCAGCTATCGTATATTTCATTTATTAAGACTCACTAGGTTGACGTTTCGGTTTTGATTAAGACCATGTGTAGAGCTTGTGGGCAATCAACATAATAAATAAATATTCAATCATATATAGTATGAACATACGAATAAGCTATTTATAATTTTTTATATAAAATTAATATGTTATAATGTTTGAAAATTGTTCGAAAACACCAATAATATAGGCCATACGTCGTACGTCATTTTATTTATGATTGAATATTTATTTACGTGCCTATATTGACAGCCCACAAGCTCTACATATGGTCTTAATCAAGACCGAAACGTCAGCATAGTGGGCCTTAATAAATAAAGTATATGATAGCTGCTATTCTTTGTACTTACTCATTAACGTCATCTCTTCCAACAATAATAAGCGAGAAGCTTTGACTCCTTATTGGCTTGGCTTTAAAAGCTTTTCGTTTTGCAACCCTCGCGATTCTTTAAATCCTCTAGTGGAAATACAATAGAGATGGTAATTTACTCTTTTTGGAGTGAAAGAGTAGTAGAGGAGAGTAAAATTATAATAGCCCATATCCTATCTTTAATTTCAAGGTCATGATGATCGACCATGCGTTTGCCCTGGTTAATTAGGTACCATTAAAGAAAATACCATCAATTTTTATATTATAATAAATATTACACAATTAAATATTATTTTACCATAAAGTCTAAATTTATATTTTATTTCAATATTAGCATATTTAACAGGTTTTCATTTTATATATTTTTCAAAGGATAGGACTATTGTACCATAAAAAATTATCTTTGTTTAATATCAACTAACAAGTAAATTTTATGGGCCCATTTTCGTGTATGTTTTATAATATTAATTTATTCAGGGTGGCTACAGACCTGGAAAACCTTAAAAACCTGGAATTTTCAGGGAATTTAATGGAACCGGGAATTATCATGGAAATTTTGAAAAGCATCTCGCGACTTCTAAAGCGACTGCTAAAGCTGTCAAATAGTTTTTTTTTTAATTTTTATTTATCATTAATTTTCTTTAAAAAAGAACATCAATTATTTTGTTATTGCACAAAAAATGACTTTACTTGAAGTTAATATATCATGTGATATAAGAAATGTTGAAAAAGGTGTAAGAGAGTGAGTTACCCTTTGTGATCCTTGAGGTGTATCCTTTGGCCAAGAATATCAAGAAATTCATCAAGAGCAGAGCTGGAAGACACATTGCCAAATAATTGTTCTTCTTTGATTTGGCCGAAACGTTGATAAAGTACTCCGAATTTGAATTGAGATACGAGAACGTGTTCATCATAGGCAGCGATTGATTGGGAGGCCCGAGGACAGACCACTGGAGTCAATTGTTCCAACGTAAGCTGATCGTTGAGAAGTTTGGCAAGTGCTACCGGATTTGTAGTTGTTGAACTCGAGATCAGATCGTGAATTGTTCCAGATTTCAACCTCAACAATAGTCTTGTATGCTCTTGGCTGGCAACATTTTCAACTTTAAGTGATAAACAAACAGGTCCCAATTCTTCATCGTAGCCGACAAGATTCACATGTTCCTGTATAATTCAAACATAAATTTTATTAGGATCTAAAATTAAATTTCTTAGTTAAATATATTATGCTTACTTACCCTTCCACAGAAAAAACGACGGTAGCACTTAGCGGTGTCATCGCTCTCAAATTTAGGTTTCCACGGCTGTGTTTGGGGCAGGATTGGTTGACCCCGGGCATCGAACCGACATTCATGATCGCAACCATCAAGCCAGTAGCCGCCACCAGCAGGCACCACGATCATTGGGTAGGGAGGAGTCCGTGTCAGCACCTCAGCCAGTGTCTGCTGCGAAGTCACCATCGTCGAGAACGTCGAGGTCGAGGCTTGGTCTGCGGCAGAACCAAGGCCAGAGTTGGCTGGCAAGGTCTCTTCCCTAGACGCCTACGATAGAGAAAAAAAAAATAATTTCCAGTCAAGGCCTTTTGCTGAGTAGAAAACGATGCATTTCATTCCCGAAAAATAGTGTGACTTAGAACAATAATTAGTAAAAGGGACCACCTCCATTATTTAATAAATTGACCAAGAAGCATGAAATATAGTATCATATATTTATTACTATCGTTTACCGTTCGCCTAATTCAGTGGTTCCCCACCCCGGGGGGGGGGGGGGGGTGGGGGGGGGGGGGGGGGGTTTAGAAGAGGGAAAAAAATATAAAAGGGATAAAATTGGTTTAAAATATTTCGGGTCCCATTTTTTTGGGGGAGGGGGGGTCAAAAGGGGGGGGGACAGCCTAATTTATCAAACTGGTGATTTGGTAGGTTTTGGAAAAAAAATCCTACCCATTGTAATATTTTTGAATTTTGACAAATATAAAGCGATCCAAGCAAGGCCCCTTGTTCACAAAAATGACCTTGCTTTATAAATTATTTTGTGAGAGATATAGATGAGGCATTTTTTGACGGATCGGGATCAAACTTGACACTAAGGTTATTTGGGTGATGTGTGAATTTTAGCCCATATGGGGCCAAGACTTTCAAAATGACGGCCAATCAAACTTTCAAAAGATCACATTTTTAAAGGATTCTAATACCTTTGTACCAAAATAGACCCAAATGTTTTTAAAAATACGCTCTTTTTCTTTCAAGGTCACAATTAAAAAAAATCCACTCATGCCCATCTGGGATTTTAATTTAATTTAAATAAAAATTTGGAATAAATGCATGTTTGGTTAATATATATAAAAAGTACATAAAAATTTATAACTTTACTTTCCAGTTAAGTCTCGTAGGCATAGGCCTAGAATGGGGCGGGCGAAGGGTCTTAAAAACTGTCGGGGGGGGACGAGAGTGTCCTTTCGACCCAGAGGCGTAAAAAAATTTAAACAAAATTTTAAATTTAAATACATTTTATTATTTTAAAAAATATTTAACAAATACGGGCAATAAACTACATTATGAACAAAATAGTTATCAAAGTCAGGTTTCAGCGCATTTCCAAGAGAATCTTTATCTTCTAAGGCATTTACCATAAAATTTTGTTATACTGTATTTGTACTTGACTTTGATAACTATTTTGTTTATAATAATTAACCGATTTGCACGAACGAATGTTTTTTGGAAAATTAAATAACTAGAGAATATCGTGAATATACGATTTTTGCATTCAGGGATGGCAAAAAATTGTGAAAAAATGAACAAATTCGATTTTTCTAAATTTTAGCCGTATTTTGCACCACTTAGATCATTATTATTGTTCTTATTTGTGTTAATAGGTTAGTTTTCTTGCAAATGGGACACAAAGATGAGTAAATGTCATTTTCCATCCTCAAAATCATGAAAAATCAAAATTTCACTTAAGTATGAATTTCATCGAAATAATAGCTATAGGGATATAAATATTGCTCTATTACTCTTTACTTAATTAGGGTCAAGATGTTAAAGGAATTGCAGCCGTCTAATAATAAAAAGTTGTTCACAATTATTGTATATAGGTATTATTTCGATAAGATGATATTTTGATTTTTCATGTTTTTGAGGACGGAAAATTATAACTTAGTGGCGGCGGCCCATTTATAATAAAACTGGAGGGGAGATGATGAGAAAGATTTGTCGCTCACAACCCAAATGATCTTCTCTTATATATTCATAAATTCGTATATCTATTATTTTAAAATATCGGTGTTGATTTTTGTGAAGAGCTTAGGTGCAAAATAACTGTATTATAGTGTTCCAAGTATTGCAAGTATTGTCCTAAGCGTGCGTTCCCAGGCCTGAAGTTCCCACGGATTCTCCGCCGATATCATCCTCGTCTTATTCACAGGCCTCTCTTTTTGTCGCCTTCGGTTCACTTTTCTCAATGTTTTTAAAATATTTTTTTTTTTAAGTAGAGTATATGATACATAAAAGGCAGGAATAAATACAGAATATAGATGGTACAAAATCTATTGTTAATGGAATTTCTAGTAGGCCTCTTTACTTTAATGGTTGCTAAAGGAATACTTAAATAGTACTCCCAAACAATTATTGTATATAGCAACAAGGGCGGATCCAGAGGTGTTTCTCGGGGGGGGGGTAATCTGGTGTGACTCGTCGCACAGCACACTATTTTTTCATAATTTCGGTAATTTAAAGGCACATTCTGTACTTGATTGGCAGAATATAAATACAAATAAAATTTTTAAGTATTAATTTTTAAAATTTTACATTAAAAATAAATTTTTTTGCGGGAAAAAAAGGTATTTTTTCAAATCTCGGGGGGGGGGGGGTAATTACCCCCTTTACCCCTCCCCCTTGTATCCGCCCTTGGTTTGCAAAGCAATGAACCGTCATTTCTAAAAATTAATTATTCTCACATTACTAATGAATTTCATTATTCTTATTTTGGTTAAAAGAATAAATAAAAATTTATTTTAAAGTCAAGTCGATTAGTTTCTTAATGTAGCTCATTATTTTTGTTCTGATTCTATTAACCGTTTGATAATTCCGAATTCTTGATTATAAACAAAATAGACTTTTTGATAGACGAAGGGGGGAACGGCAGGTGGATGTAAAATAAAGCAGAGTTGAAGATTTCTAATGGAAGAAAAAAAAAAAAAAAGAAGGAGGAGAACAGGTGCAAAAGCTGCAGCAGCAGCAGAACGGCTGACAGACAAGAAGAAGCCTGCCTGGCATATAGTAGAGCAGCACCGGATATCCGCGGACCGGAACTGGCTGCCTGCAGAGCGTAATTCCTGCTCAGAACGTGGACTACTTGCCTCAGGGGACAGGACAACCAAACAACAGACTATACAAACCAAAAAAAAAATTCCTTTTTTCAGTTTAAAGCAAATGTACCCTATATTGTAATAAAATTATTCGTTAAAATTTGTTGTGTTATTGAGAAAATCTGCACCAAAGTGTTCCATGCATGTACAGACGTTAAATTTCTATGTACGCGCTAATTGCGCATGTGAAGTTCTCTCTAGAACAATGAATAATAAAAGCTATTAATTAATATTTCCATCTAAAAAAATTAATTTTTAAAATAAATTAGAACAAAAATCTATATAAAACGAGACAAAATCCGGGCAGCTATTTATTCCCCCATACCGTAGATATTGTAATCAAATCTAAAACTAACGAGAAGTGGAAAAATAGAAGCCCAAAATTCTGATAAAACATTCCAAAAAATTGACACTTAAACAAGAATATACAAAAATTATCAAAATCCTCAACCGAAAAATAAATACAATTAGATTTTTTTCATTTTTTGTTAGTTAATATACGTATTTAATCTCACAAAACTTCTAATATAATAAGAATTAACCGTTGGCACTAGTTGAAACATTCTTAAGTTTAATTAAATTATCATCTAATTTTAGAAAAATAATAACACTAAGTTACAAAATGTTTTCATTTTAGCTTATGAGCATTTCGACGTTAATACGTCATCATCTTCAGACGTATCTTATGACGTACTAACATCGAAACGCTAAAATAAAAATCTATTGAAACTTAACCTAGTGGTATTTATTTATCTATAATTAGATGATAATCTGTCATCATCTTCAGAGCTATTAACGTCGAAACGCTAAAATAAAAATCTTTTGAAACTTAACCTAGAGTTATTTATCTATAGTTAGATGATAATTTAATTAAATTCAATACTTCTAGTAGTGCTAGCAAAACGAGCTCTTGAACTTTTTCGGTGGGGGGGGAATTGGATGATCCCTCCCTAAATGAATAAATTTTAAAGAATATAAAACATTTTTATGATTTCTACAGAGTTTAAAATTTTTTCATCATGTAATTTATTTCTCTTTATTTATAATTTTTCGGGATTTCAGGAGAGAATTAGACCCTATATCCCCCCTCCCTTGATTACGACACTAGAGATTTGATATAAAAGACATTTTTGGCTTAGTAATTAATACGAAGCAGTTAGTAACATTTTTTCATAAATTAATGGTATTATCCGAGAATTTTCTGTTCAATTCATAGGAAGCCATTGTTAAAATTTTTAAACTTATGTGGAATTTGAAAAGCTAGGATGTTTAAAAAAATGTTACGTTCTAAAAATGTCTGTCTGCTGTTACGAATGTTTTGAAACACCCTATAAAGTAGAGGTAGCTTCCAGATGTCTTCCTCCCCTTCCCTAATGAAACTAGCGAGGGGTGTCTAATCCCAGGCTTTGCTTTTCATTCAAATTCAAACAACTTTTGCGATCAAAAATTAATTGATTTAGCATTTTAAAAAATTTCCAAGAAGTTACGGAAATGAATTGTAGATTGAGATAAAAATCTGTATTTTTTAATAAAATCCTCTGGGTGCGAGTTATTTATTTTTCCTAACAAATCAAATATCCAATGTTTATTGAAATTTAAATATCAATAATAAAATCCTTTTTGAAAGGAGAATTTGACTAGTGGGCCGAGATGGGTTGGGATGGTTTCGCCAAAGATAGAGAAAGCTATTTTTTTTTCTCAAGAGGAAGAGGTTGTGTGGGTGTCAGTTGGAACATTATTAAACGAAACTGAACGTGAGCTGAACATAGCATAAGCCCTCAGGCATTCAATTGAATCTGTGGGATCTGCGATTGTACATTTGCGTTGCGAACAATCGAACAGGCAGCCATTCACTAGCGAACAACACAACCGGGTTTTGTTTCCAGTCTTTTCAATAAAGCCAATTTGAATAATCTCCATTCAGCTCGTTGCAGCTATAACTTATTTATTATTAGAAAGATTATCGATTATTTTAATTATATATATTTTTTTTAACAATAACTTTTTTATTTTTCTTTAAAATGTTATCATTTCAACGCATTTACCGAGTTGTATAAGCTAAATTTTTTTCTAAGGGAAAAAAAATATTGCAAATTTTATTAAAAAAATAAACTGAATATATTGAAACAATATGAAAAACGTTTTTTTTTTTTTTTGGGTCATGAGAAATAAATGAGAACAAATGTTCTAAGACGAGCTCTATGTCTCGTGAAACAAAAATTTTCAAAAAATCAATAGAAAAAAATATTCGGTATGACTGATCGCACACTTTCTCTTACCTTTGTTAAGAGAAAGTTGTGCATGTCACACCAGATTTATTCTGTCGACATATAATTTAGTTTCCAACAGTACGGTATATTTGAATTCAAGATGTAAAATTTATAAATAGGGACCGGATTCTTAGATTTTCACCTGTTTCTTTCCTTGACTCCAAAAGCGAAATGGACAAATTACTTTTTCGACTTATGTGTTCTGGAGTTGTTTAACCAAATTTTGAAAAACTTAAATGGGTTCGGGCCACCTAAAATCACCTAAATTAGAAAATTCATCTACCGAGATTTTTTTTAAAATTTATTGGTGCTTTTAGATTGAGAAAAAAAATCCAAAATTCCAGAATTATTTAATTTTCTTATATAATGTTTTAGGTACCTGTAATTTTTTGTATTTTTTACTTTTTAATAATTTTTGTACATTGGTATTTAAAATTAAATAAAACTTTTTCCCAAAAAAATTTTACAATTATATTTTTTAAAATTAAAAAAAAAATTATAATTAAAATAATATTTTTTTACAAATTTCTGTAGGCCTACATATTTAAAATTAATTAAAACTTTTTTTCCCCCCCAAATGCGTTTTATTGGGCGATAACCTAAAAAAAACCTATTTTGGGTGTTACAAAAACCTAAAAAACAGTCGAATCGAACCTAAAAATCCGGTCCCTATTTATAAACATGGGAAAATATTTATATATTGTTACCAGGGCAACCATTTCTCTTATCTTTCCTATGAAGTACAAGATTAAAATGTGCTTCAAAAGATTTCAAAGGCAAAATGAGAATAAACATTTGAGTGATAGGGGCCAGGAGTTGGCTCCCGTTCTACTAAATTAATTTAGAAATTGGGGAACGGGGTCTAAAGATGCCGAAAAAATAAATGTTTTTTAAATTTCTGATTTAAAAGAATTTTTATATTTCTAATAAGAAGTGACACAAAAGGTGAAATAGTTATTATTTAAATTAAATGAAGCATTCCACGTCAAATTGTACAAAATTCATTACGAAAAAAATAATTAATAAAAATTGCCAGAGATAATCTCAGCCACTGTAACATGCACAACCTAAATACAGAACAGCAACACGACCAAAAAATTTAATCTATCAAAAAAATAGAAGAAATTGTTTTACAAAATTTCAAGCAATTATTATGTATTAGAAGGAAAATATTTCAAGTAAATTTGATACTCCTATGCCGCAGGAGAGAGAGAGAGAGAGAGAGAGAGAGGCTAGTGAACCTCTCTCTCTCTCTCTCTCATTGAGGTCTCTTGAAAGCTGGCGCTTGGAGAAATTTAATTATAATTAATTCCCCAATAAGTATACAATATTCAATTTATTGCCTCGTTACTCACAATTTCAATTATTATATCTATGTAAAATTTGATATCCATTAAATGAGATTTTGTATACCTAATGCCCAGGACCGTAGCCAAGGAGGGGGGGGGGGGGTTAAACACCCACCTTTCAAATCTCGAAAAAATTATAAAATTTATATCCGTATATAGAGAAGATAATTATTTTAATTGAAATTAAAATTTCAAAGCAATAGGAAGTCTGCATTGGATTTATTCAGATCCGTTTCGGACGTCAATTTCGTCCTTTCTCAAGACTTGATGATTAATTCTTAATAATATTAAATACAAAACTCTCAATGTATTGTATTATTATTATTGATCATAGGACTTGAGGAAGGCGTCTGAAACGTCAAATCAGGGATCCTAATTTTTATCTTGATAAAAAATAATTAAATGAAAAATAATTGATTATTTACCTTATAATCGATTATGAAAAATATTCTATTATTTTCTCAATAATCGATTATTTTTTCCCATAATCGAACATCTCTATATGTAGTAGGATCATGAATGTTGAGGCAGATTTTCAGAAAATCAAAAAACTAAATAAAAAACTACATGAGTAAAGTACCAGTATTATATTATATAGTAATATTTGTCCGATTTATTTCAAAATCCTCGAGACGCCTATGAAGCGGGTTAGTTTAAGTATAATATTTGAATATCGAGAGATTTTTCGTTTTTAAATTATTTCTTCAACCCACAGTTTTTGAAATTTCACTTATTTTATTTTTATTTAAGGTCTTTTTCGGCATCTATGGCCATTTAGACCCCGTCCCTATTTATTTAAATTGATTGGTAGCTAATTAAATTTATATAAATTTTTGTCGCATGGGACGGAATCCTTAGTAGCCCGTGATCCTTAGTAGCATGCTAACCACTACACCAAGACCCGGGGTGGGGGGGCGAAATTTCACTTGAAATTTATTAAATTTATTGTTAAAAAAACCTAAATTCTATGAAGATCAATTACTGTTGAAATATGTAAATATTAAACTAAATTTCTATGAAAGAAATTTTATCGCTTTTTTTAAAATTGCCATTAAAAGACGAGATTCCTTATTAGCTTGAATTTTACTTTGCTTCACAATAAATTTAATGAATTTCAAGTGAAATTTCGCCCCCGGGCCTTGGTGTGGTGGTTAGCATCTGGCCATGCTACCAAGGCTCAAAAAAATGTGGATTAATTAAATAACTCAAAAAAGAAAAGTCTCTCGATACTCAAATAATATACTTAGGCCTAGTGCCCATTTCATAGGCCTCTCGAGGATTTTGAACAAAATCGGCCAAAGAGTACTAGTACTTTACTAAAGTACTTTTTTAGTTTTTTTCGATTTTCTAAAAGTTCGCTCTAACGATTTTGATTAAAATTCATAAATCAATTATTTTTCAGATGCTCTTTAAAATGTATATTCTCATTTTGCCCTTAACATTGTTTGAAGCACACTTTACTCTCGTACTTCACAGGAAAGATAAGAGAAATAAGTGTCATGGGAACAAAATACTTGTATAAATATGTTTCTATATCTTGAATTCTAATGTTCCATACTAAATTTATGTCGAAACACCCGACCATCACACCAGATTTTTTACAAAAACGGAATGAGAAAAATAGAAAAGTCAAGCATTTTATCTCATTATCAAATAAAAAATAAATGTTATTAAAATTATATATTTTCGTGGTTAAGTGTGAAGATTAATTAATAAATTTTTGGAAGTCATGCTCTAAAATGTTTCATTATAAGGAGACACGGAGAGAGTGGACCGAAAGACAGTTCCAAAGACTGACTGACCATCCATTAATAATAGAATAACAAATCAATTATAATTGGAAAACAAGTTAAAAAAAAAAGTAACAACGAATTTCAATGACAATCAACTTTTCGATATTATCGAATTTTATATTATTTTTAGGTATCAATTTTTTCGTACAATTAAGGAAGACACATTGAATGTCGAAATACGTTTCAAGTGTTTATACTAATAAATAGAGAGCGGGAAAAAAGTCGCCTTAAAAGTCAAATTCAAGATGTAAAACATCCCCCCCCCCCGTGACCGAGAGTGGTTGATAAATGTCAATAATAATAGTCTTAAAGGCCACGGATCCCAGGCAGTCCGATGAATATTTATTTAGATCATTTGGATACCAAATGATATAATAAATGCACCTGGACCCCCTAATATACCGTATATAAATAATTTAGTATCGTTAAAGTCTATATGGCCTAAGATGCCGCGAAAAGACAAAAAAAAGATGTAAAATTTATATACGGTCCTGTCGCTCAGGGCTAGATTGAAATAAATAGGAGCAGAGTCTAAATGGCCTCAGATCGCGAAAAAGGCCATAAATAAATTAAAAAAAAAAAAAAACACCAAATGGCCTCAGTAGCCAAAAATGTAAAAACACGTTATATTAAAAAATTTGAAAAAAGTTGGTTATAAAATTCGCTTTTTTTAAAAAAGTCTCTGAGAGGCAAAAAAGCGCCAAAAAGGTCGTTTTTGAAAATCTCAAAAAAACGTTTCTTTTTGTGAGATCAGTGGAGATATCTAAGAAAATCTGGAAACGTCTCAAAATTGACAAAAGTCCAAAGACTTTTTTTCCGCCCTCTACTAATAAATAATACAATGAAACATATAACCTTGTGTTTTAATTTAATTTACCTCATTAAAAAATATATTTTTGCCTAATAAATTACAAAATATTAAATAACAGGACTCTCTTTTGTGGGAATATGAGAATACACATTTTAAAGAGCATCTAAAAATTTCAATTTTAATCAAAATCATTAAAAAAAAAGTACAGTGAGGGACAATATTAAGTCCCATCATGCGTTTATTTCATTGTTTTTATAAAAGAAAATGAAACTCTTTATTGAAAATTTTCTAGGTTTGAACCATGAAAGTTTCCATTAAAAAATATATAATATTTTTTTATAAACAATGAAATAATCACAAGTAGAAAACGCATGGGTGGGACTTAATATTGTCCCTCACTGTACCTCAGTAAAATACCTTTTCAAGTTCGAATTGGGACTAAACAATTTTAACATGGAAATTAACATTTTCGAATTTACATTTAAAAGTGTTAATTAACATGTTAAAATTGATTAGTTATAAAAACAAACTTTAATTTTGTTTTTATTTTTATTTAAGGTCTTTTTCAACATTAAATTTAAAAGTGTTATTCCCATGTTAAAATTGTTTAGTATCATTTTGATTTTGTTTAGTCCCAATTTGAACTTGAAAAGGTTAGGCGGATTTTGTTCAAGGGTTTAGGATGCCTAAACTTTAAATACCTTGTTCTTGAGAAATTTTCTTAAAAAATCACAGACACAGAGTGACAGACTATTTTGCGGAATCGACTTTTTTAAGCTCTTCAAACATGTATTTCGATCAAAATCTCAACATGGAATTTGACAAAAAAAAACATTCATTTCTATTTATGATTTACATAAAACTTGAAAAGAATTCTTAATTTTCTCTTATTTTATTCATACAGACAAAAGAATATCAATTATATGAATGCAATCTTTGAAATCTGATTGAATAATAAAAAAAATAAATTATTAAATAGAGAGTGAGAATAAAGAAAACATTAAAAAAGAAAAACAAATAAAAAAATCAAGGATTATAAATATTATTAAAAAAAAAAAAATATTGCTATGGAATGGAATATGTTTTTAATAAATTATTTATATATGTCTCATTATTTTATGATCATATACAAAATTCACAAAAATGATGAATGAAATGATTGTCTTTAGAAATCCCAAGAGTCGAGTTGTTTTTCAAGGCGAAAAAATAAAAATCATTTTATTTTTATACCTTTTGTATTAATAGAAATTTACATCTTTGATCGATAAGCATTTCTGCTTATTGAATTAGGTATTAATTAAATTTTATATAAAGGCCTATTGTTCAAATGTTTTTTTTAAAGCATGCAGACATTTTGAATAATGAAATAATTTTATTTTTGTTTGACTTTTAAAGTAGAAAAAGAGTTTTGTTTGTTAACGGTCCGTCACGAGAAACGAGAGGCAAGAAGCGAGTGAAGCATTGAAATCTCTGAGTAAACTCACCTGGTGGGGCAACTTGGTGGTACCGGTACTTTCTCCGTTGCGTTCTCGCCAACGAAGAACGCCCATCTCTGCCTTGAAATGGCTGGGGCAAAGTACGGGGCTCAACTGTCAGAGAGCTCGGATCAGGGGCTCTGCCCCTTTCAAATAAAGTGAGGGGCCTCCCCCCCCCCTTCAACGTAACCGACACGCTCGCACTACACAACCACTCGCACACTCTCTTATTTTCAAATGCTTTTTTTTTATTTATTCAAATATACTATTTTAGAATGGCTAACCTCTCTACACCTCACACGATTACTAAATAATAATTAATAAATAATCAACTAAAAAAAAATAATTCAAATAGTTCACCGTTGATACTAGTTGAAACATTTTTAAATTTAATTAAATTTTAATCTAATTATAGATAAAAAAAACAATACCACTAGGTTAACAAGTTTTCTCAACTAATTCAAATGAGATTGTCACAGATGTAACAACCTTTGTAATCTTAACTGAATTGTACAGTGAGCGCCACAATTAAGTCCCCACCTAAAAGCTAGAGCCTTAAGTCTATGGTGAAATAATTTTAAATTTGAAAAGGTAAAATACCAGATTTTACGTTTTACCTTTTCGGTCATTAAAATTATTTCACTATACCATCAGCGGCGTAACTAGACTTTGAGGGCGGGGGGGGGCGAAGCTCAACTGGGGCGCCGTTTTTCGTCCGACCTTTTTTTTTTTTAGTATTTGAATCTCACGCTTCAGCCCTGATGATGGTCGTATACCTGACCGAAACGTCGGCTTGAATCGATTATTAAACGAAATAAACCTAGCTGCAATCGCTCTTTTCTTTCTTCCTTACTATTTGAATCTCGTTCGAGCTTTTCTTTTTATTTTTCTCCGGATTTGTGATATAAAATGAATTTATTATAAAATTTCAAAAAAAAGCCGGAAAGCCGGATGGGCGAGGGGCGTCAAAGGGGGGGGGGGGGCGAGCGCCCCCCTTCGCCCTCACCTGGATACGCTCTAGCTATGGAGTGGGGACTTAATTGTGGCGCTCCCTGTACCTGAAGAAGGCCACAGAATGAGTGGCCGAAACGTTGTAATTGTTGCAAATAAACCACAGTTAAACCGAAATAAAATTATTTTATTAACGATAACAACTGTGAAAGTCTAACTCCAAAATATTAGGTTTTTATTTTTAGCTTATGCGCATTTCGACGTTAATACATCATCTTCAGAGCTATGACACAAACGATATATTATGTAATAGCTCTGAAGATGATGTATTAACGTCGAAATGCGCATAAGCTAAAAATAAAAACAACTTAACCTAGTGTTATTTATTTATCTATAATTAGATGAGAATTCAATTAAATTAAATAAAAAAATATATATATATATATTAGAAATTATTTAAAATAAAAATTTTGAGCCTCGGATGATAGAAATGTTGCTATTTAAAATATTACTACAAATCAGTTTCAAAATTTTTTTTTTTTTTTTAATTCTATTAGCCTTGAGCCGGCCCTGAATACAAACAAATAAACTACTGATTAACCGAAAATGTAGTAATATTAAAAGAGACAATGATTAGTATATAATTTAGTATGTGAGTAAACTCACACTTCAATGAGTTCACAAGAACTTATATAAAATTAATGAATCTCCTTTAGATGTTAACTAACACCTAGGAGTTAATCTTTTTTATTTTCTCTTACCTACATTTCTAATATGGGCATATAGAGAGAAGGTATTGTGATCGAATTTCGAAATTTTGATGGAAATATACGTTTTGTGGGTTGCTGAATTTAAAATATGGGTACCGTAAAATTGTTTATGAATAAAATTTAATACAATTCTCATCTAATTATAGATAAATAAATAACACTAGGTTAAGTTTCAAAAGGTTTTTATTTTTAATAAGATTTAAACTTTCGACCGTTGGTTCTCGTTGAAACATTTTGTAAATTAAAATTAAATATACAAATTAAACACTAGGTTATTTGTTTCAAAGGTTTTATTAATTAAAAAATTAACACTTGATACGTATTTCGACAATTCCTTGTCATCATCAGAAGTAATATGTATTAGAATGTAATCACTTCTGATGATGTCAAGGAATTTTCGAAATACGTACCAAGTGTTAATTTTTTAATTAATAAAACCTTAGAAACAAATAACCTAGTGTTTAATTTGAATATTTAATTTTAAGTTTTTATTTTTAGCTTATGGGCATTTCAACGTTAATACATCATTTTCGGAGCTAACCAACTTAGGTTAGTTTGTGTTTTATCTCTGAAGATGATGACATTTCAAGATCGAAAAGGACTAAATTTTATGACGTGCAACACGAAATTTTTGAATAAAAGAGTACTAGTATTTTACAAATGTACTTTTTTGATTTTCTCAAAATCAGATTTTGTTAAAAATAAATCAATTATATTTTTTATATGCTCTTTTTTTAATAATACTCCCATCATTTTTTAATAATTAATATTTTTCCTTGTGTATTTTGCATTGAAACATGATTCTCAACTGTCATGTGTCAAATGATTAGCTAGTTTTTAAATATTGGATTATGCATTGAATGAAGGACAAAATTTTTTTTCTAACTTGGAGGCCCGCCTCACTGACACCCACACAGTCATGATCACCGCACGAAATTCTCTCGCTCTCTCGATTATGTGATCGCAGATGTTTTTATTCTCCATTCTTACTAACGGCAATGGAAAAAAATACTTCCTTGGAGTTTTAAAAGAAATTTTGCAAATGCGAAAATTAATGGGTAAAATTGAAGGGAAATCTTTTATAACTTCCCTTTTCAAAAAATTTAGGGTTTGTACATTTTAAAGTCCTCAAATATCAGTTGACTGGAAATTTTTAGAAGGTATAAAGTCATATTCCACAACAAAATGGAGTCCAGTTCAGAAGAGAATGAAATTATAAATTAGAAGGAATATAGTGAAAATGAATAGTGCCAGTTCATTTAAATAACGACACTGATGAATTTTACTATTTCAGTTGAAAACATGTTATAGATTATTACAGTCGCTATAAAACTATATAAGGAATGTTAAAATATACACTCAATAGGGTGGCCCTTATTTGGGGTTTTTTCGACGATAGTCCTAAATCGGTTCCAAATATATAAAAAAAATTCCTGCCAAATTTAGCTCTTAAGGTGCGCCCGGGTCTCGGGGTGCTAATTTTGGGACTTTCCAGCGGCCACAATTTTGAAGCTATCGACCTCAAATTTTTTTTTAATTAAAGCTATTTAAAATATCTACAACTTATAGAAGCCTTTTTTTTGATTTTCGAAAAAATAAATTTTTTTTTTGATTAATCGCATTAAATAAAAGATATTTTAAAAAAATTGGCTCTATAGCTTATAGATAATTAAATTAGTAATCATTGTGTTTAAAAAATAATTAATTTTTTACCCTTAATTAATTAGCTGGAATCTTTTAAATGAAATGGAATAAATCCCTTGTATCCCTATGGGAAAAACTAACGCCATCTCTTGCCGCCTAGAGTAACTCGGTAGTGAATCGTCTTTTAACTGTTTTTCGAGACGCGCACCTTAATATTAATATTAACCCGGCCCCCACGGCAGCCAAAGTTTTAATGGGAAGAGTTCTTTTGTGTCTTTAAAATTTTGTAACTCACCAACGGAAGAACTTTTTGGTAAGACCATAACATCTTCTTATAGGAAATTTAACGCTCTCTATTTAAGGTCTCCTATGATTTTCCGGTTACTCTACAGGTTCAAAAGTTATTCGAGGTCAAAGTTGAAGTTATAGTCAACTTCATGTTTATTTTTTACCTCGAATAACTTTTGAACCAGTGGAGTAACCCAAAAATCATTGAGAACTTTTTTGTAGAGCGTTAAATTTTCTATAAGAATATGTTATGGTCTTACCAAGAAGTTGTTCCGTTGATGAGTTACAAAATTTTAAAAACACAAAATAACTCTTCCCATTAAAACTTTGGCTGCCGTGGGGGACGGGTTAGTATTAATATTAAGAGCTGAAATTTGGCAGGAATTTTTTTTTTTATATATATTTGGAACCTATTTAGGACTATCGTCGAAAAAAATCGAAAAAGTCTAAAATAAGGGCCACCTAATACTCAAGTATCATTTGATTTTAAAAAATCACAAGTTTTATTTAAATTAAGTTACTAAAAATTTTAAAAACAGACAACAAACAAATTTTTAATAAAAACGAAACAAAATGTCAATAAGGAAGAAAAAATTTTAATTTACAATATTATCTAAATTATAAAGACAAGGAATGATGAAATTAATTATAGCTAAATATGATCCCGACATAATTATAACTACAAAATGTTTTATGTTTAAAAAAAAAAGAATTCTTTCCTTTGGTGTGAATAAAATGACACACCCTTTTAAAGCGAGCTTTCAATGAGAATTTTAATTACTTCTTTATATTAGTTTATATTTTAATATCAAAGAATAATTAGCTACTGAATAATAAAGAAATCATTATAAAACTTTTTCATTAAACAATTTAATTTACCAACATAAAAGAAAAAACAATAAAAGTGTAGTGGGATGATTGTTATGTATTATTTATATTGTTTTTGAGATATATTCATTTGAATCAGATATTATTATTCAATAATGGCTCGATTCTGACTTATAAGTACCCGGGATCTCCAGCCTATTCGGGGCATGAGTGTGCTGCAAACGAACTAAAGATTTTACCAAATTTATCATGAAATCTTAATATGTATTTATATATGAAAGGTAAAATACACTAGGTTATGTGTTTCAAGGTTTTTTTATTAATTAAAATTAACACTTAATACGTATTTCGACATTACTGTCATCATCAGAAGTGGTTTTCTAAAATGAATACATCGTGAAGTTATCTACAATGTAGACAGTAATGTCGAAATACGTATTAAGTGTTAAATTTAATTAATAAAAAACCTTGAAACACATAACCTAGTGTATTTTACCTTTAATATATACATAATGTTTCAACTTGAGCCTACGGTAGAAAGTTTAAATAACAAAAGATATTTATTTAATTTTTTAAAGTTTATATACCGGTAGATATATTTTGAAAAATTTTATTTAGAATAATAAAATTTAAAAAAGATAAGAGCCTTTGGGGGGGGGGAGTCAAATGCCCCCCTCCACTGCCCCTGTATGGCCAGTTACAAAGGAAGCACAGAGAGGATGGAGATCCCGAGTTCGACACACACATCCCACTAAATAATTTTTAAGGGGCCTAAAATTAAAACTTTTGAGATTTTTTTAAATAAATAAAGTTGTATCATTTCATTAAATTTGTAAAATAACCGACCGAATATTCGGTTTCGGTTACGGTTTCGGCCAGTTTCGGCCAAAAATCTGGTTCGGATTCGGTTTCGGCCAAAAAGTAGCCGAAACCTGAGTCTGAAAAGATGGGATGAGACTCGGATGCAAAAAAAAAAGGTCAAATGATTTGCAAAAGCGAAAAATGTGCAGTAAAAATTTAGTATCCCTTAAAAAAAAAGCTAAAATGATTTTCACGGGAGGGGAAAAAATTTTCCGCAGGGCGGAAAAAATTTCAAAAAAAAAAAAGGTAAAATGATATGAATTTTTTATAGGAAATACAAGTTTCGGTTTCGGCCGAAACTAAGATTGAATATTCGGTTTCGGTTTCGGTTGAAAATCTTGTTTGGGTCGGACCCTAATTATTATGCTCAAAATTGGTCCCGATAATCGAATTTGTACTGTATTAACAAAGTACATCAATAAATAGTGAACTGATGTGTACAATTCAAAGGTCATCTAATATATAATTGAATATGATTGGACCTCAAAACGTGTATTTTCGTTTAAATGTCATGATCGAATATTTTTGATATATTCATACCAATACTTTCTGGTCTACTTATTTGGTATATAAAATTTTTAATGGTAGTTTTCTCTTAGAGAATTATTTTTTAAGATATTCTTATCTTATCAAAACCGCATCTTCCTTTGAATTATTTGATTTGAAAGAGACATGGAGAAATAAAAAAAATTATTTAGGTAGCGATTTTTTTTTTTCTCAAGACTTAAATAATGTTTAAGAGTAGAAAAAGGAAGGTCACAAATAACGATAATAATGTTTAAAAAGATTGCAATTAGATTTATGTTTATAATTTATTTATAAGTTTATTTTGATAAGAAAGGTTTTGAATTATATTTATATATAATCTATTGGAAAAATTTTACGCATTATTATTTGAGATATTCATTGGAAGTTAAAAAAAAAAACACTTATTATTTAAAATATATTTAAAAAAATAACTTTTTATAAAAACATGAAAGCTCATTGAATATTTTACCCAATTCCCTTTTAATAATATTAAAAATTTCAATAATCTTCCATGCTTTTTTAGTTATTTTATTTTCTTTCGCTGTCGGGATTCGAAAAATTTAACTGCTGATTAGAAAAAAAAAATATAAATTTTAAAATCATATTTTTATTATTTTTATTAATAAACAATTAAATATAGCAGGCACAGTCCAGGATTTGGAGGGGGAGGGGTTAGAATTTTTTTATAAGTCCTTTTAAAGTGGAATATTATAAATTATCCCTGCAAATAATGACTAAAATAAAAAAAAAAAATTATAATATACCAACAACCGCGTCTAATATCTAGAAAAGGTTTTTACCCCCCCCCCCCAAAAAAAAACCCTCCCTTATAAAAATTGACCAGTAAAGTGTCGCTATGACTGATTCTAGTCAAAACCTTGTTATCAGTTAGTAATGTTAATTTTATTTTATTTAATATATTTTGGGAGTATATTATTTTGCTGGTGGTTTAAGAGATAAAACCCTGGATCTCCAGTCCATTCGGTCTGCTTTTTTGCACCAAGTCAGCGAATATTTGACCACCAGCAAAGTAATATACTTGCAAGAAATGGTATTTTTTTCTTGACCTAATTTCCCTCTTATCATTAGTTTTAAATTTAATTCCCTTATCATTTGATTTATATATTTGCCAATTTGGGATACCGAATATTGTGAGACCCGAGACAGCATGTCTCATAAGCTCTGCTATTTCCGATTCTCAGGACTTTAAAAAAGAAAGTAATATTCATAATAAATGAAACATGTTTTGAGTAGAGAAAATAAATATATCAAAATATTCGAAATAAAATGAATATAAGTTTTCCTACCTAATGAAGTAAACTATCTTAAATAAACAAGATTCTTTATCATTAAGTAAATTTTAAGAAACATTAAACTACAAATCGTGTATAATGATTGTTGGTATAAAAAAATTAATTATCCTCCTAATATATCAAATTGATGTGAAATGACTTAGTACTTAAAAAAAACTAGAGATCCATCTTTTGGCAAATATTAATATTTAAGATCAGATGTCAGTTCATATAGTTGCAAAATTTAGTCGGAATAATCAAATTTACTAGATTACAAAAGAGCATCATCCATTTTGGTAGGAGTAGCTAAGCACATACAACCAGATCAGGTACCGTTTAATCCGGGACTGTCTCGTAACCAATCGTTTTGTCCTGCGTTAATGAAAGTGGCATTTGTCTCGTATTTTTGATGGTTAGAGGGTATGATTAAATTCAAATAGAGTTATTCATAAAAAATCCTAGACAAAGTATTTCGGATCAGAATAATTGGCAACTTTGATTCAGATCCAGCGGGTGTCAATAGAATTCATTTGAACAAGTAAATTTCGAATATGGCAGAAGAGTATCAAATTGTTGAGATTACCTGAGAGAAATAAGGCGGAAGAACACAACGTTGGTCATCCAAACGGCTTGATTGAACTCGTTCTAATAACTCGAAGAGGTCACAGGTACTGGGGGCTGGTTTCCGGGGAACCCCCCTTTGTGGAGAAACCCGGTGTTGGCTGGGCGTACGGGTTTTGGTGTGCGCTCCAGCCATCGCATCTATGTCCACGAACATACCACCCTGTTTCCAGAATACAAATTATTATTTATAATAAACATACATCAGAAATTATGAAAAAATATCTAAATATATGGCTTTGGGATACAGAATAAGATTCACCTCTACTGGATTAGGAAATATTTGACATATGTCATTCTTATTTATAGTTAGAGCGCAAGATCAAATCGAAATGAAAATTTTGCTATTTTTATTTTTCGAATGAAGTTTTGACCATTGTCAGAATTTTCCAGCTCTCTATTTTGAGAATGGGTCTGAAAAGTACACACACTTAGTGCTTAAATTCTGGATTGTGTTACAGGCTGTAAAACGGGCCGGCCTGTTTTTTTTCTTGCTAGTATTTTAGCTATTTTTTGCCTACCCCAAATAAAACAAAGAAATAGGTAGAAAAATAGCTATATTTCTTCTCTATTCTTCGATATAAATAGAGGATAAACATTATAATGTATAAATCATTCAAATATATAAAGCTGATAAGTTTATACAATATATTGTTATATAATTGTTTGGAAAAAATGTATTATTGATAAGGATTTAGCTTATTCATAAATAAAATCAGCTAAATGAAATTAATAAATGATAATCTAAATTATTAACGAGACATTATAATTTTATTTTATATCAAATATTAGAAAATTATACAATTTAAAATATTTTTATGTTAAAATCAAAACCTTCAACCAATAAAATATAGTTAAATATCAACATACCTCCTTCTTAGATGATTGGAAGATTTAATATCTTGGATTATTAACTTCATGTTTCTTTAGCACTTAAATATTTATACATTGTGTGAAATTTAATTAGAATGTCAAAGAATATGAAATTTTAATTAAATGCAATAAATGCATAGTGAATTTAAATTACTAAAAAAAAAGTTAACACAATGTTAATTAATTGAATTTATAAATAGGGAAGTTGACATCAATCACACGAATGAAAAGGATGTCAAAGAGAACACAGAATTTTTCTTAGGGACATTTCTATAGCACTGTCAAACTAGGATCGAGTTTTTCGTATTAAATCTGGATTGACTATATATAGAATGACTGTTTTTATTTTTTAAACAGAAAAAAAAATTATCCTATATCACAATGTAAAATTCCGTATTAGATGTAGATTGTTTAATACTTTATATGCATTTTGATCAATTTGATTAATACACATGAGTTATTAAAAACTACACTGTAATGAAATTAACTTCGATATTTCCATTTGATGTTCTATTCTTATTTGACGTATAGTAAGGTTAAAAAACAATAGAGCCAACTGAACTAGTTTAAAAGAACGAGAACTAAGTCGAGTTAATAAAATACAAATTTTATCTTTACAATTTAAACAATTCTCCTTATTAAAATAATTTTTCTTCCTTATTTATTAATTTGATAATTGAAGAAAACTTTATTTATAGATAACACGGAAAATGAATTAGAACTTCCAAATTTAAAATTTTTTATATATTTCAGGTATAAAAGAAAATAAAATTTTAGTAGAATCTGCATTTAAAATATCTTAAATATGAATAGGAAAAATGAATATTTTTGCTTAAATTATAGATAGATTATAAATCCTTCTAAAAAAAATTCCTAAAAGATAAATATATCCAATTTATAAAGATAATTTTAAATTGTATTTTTTTGAAAAATTCATTTAAGGTGAATAGAACTAAAAAAATTATAAAGTATAATTAATTAAAATTAATAGTCGGCTGGCTTTAAAGAAACTCTCAAGGAATAGAGAATTCACTGAGAAAAATAAACAATTACATGGAAATTCAAGGATGGTACCCCACCCCCCGGCCTGGAGTGGACCGCTGAAAACAGGGTGCCCCTCCCCCTGGAAAAAATGTTCCTTCGAAGACTTATCTGTTTATATATATATATATTAAATTAAATCATTTTCAAAATACTTTTTTTTTTTATTTTGGCCCGACAATAGATTCAAAGCTTAAAGAAAATCAAAAAAGTCTTTATAATAATAAATATATTTAAAAAATACACTATATAAATAACTAAAAAAATATTAAAAATAATATTTTTTTTTTTTGTAAAATATTTAAAATTAATATTTTATTAATATGTTATTTAAAGATCATATTTTAATTTTATTTTATTCTTTTCCTAATATATTTTTATATATCATTTTTTACTTAAAAGTCAAAATTAGTTTTTTAAACGTTGGCTATATTAGCATGCAATCATTGATAATTTAAGGATCTTTAATGCCTTTACAAGATATACCGACGCAGTTAGAGATGTTTTAGGGAAATATGGCTGGAATTATTAAAACACCTATACCGACAAATTCTTCATCCATAGACTTTATTAAAAAGGTACTCAAATTTTTATTTTTTCCTTTATTATTTTTCATATCATCTGGTTACGTTCCTTGATAATCTTACTTAAATTCATTTAATACATATTTATTATTATATTCTATCATCTTCCCCCCGAAGTCCGCCATTTTACACTGTGAGAAATGATTTAGGAAAAATATTACGATTGTGTACATTAAAAAATTGTTATATTTCGCTTTTTATCACAAATATTTATTATTTGATTTTTATTTTATATATCTATATAATTTTAATATTGTTTAGAATTAAGTTTAATTTGTTTGGATTTAATTAAAATATATTGTTTATTTTTCATCAGTACTAAAAATATATTTACAATAATGAATATTTTCTATTTATTATATGTAATTTATATTTATAAGATATATATATATACATATATATATATATTTTATATTTGTATATTTTAAAACAAAATTATTTATATCATTTTATTAAACATTTAATATTTTTTTTTAATTTTATTATTTTTATTGAAATCTTCAAATTCTTTTTTACTTTGGACAATTGACATTTCTACAATGATAGTTTTTTCGGATTCTTAAATAAATTTCAAAATATTTCCAAATAAATTGTTTTAAAGTAAAATATGATTGAGAAGCCGTCGAGTGGTCATAAGAATTATTTAATTTGTTCAGTTTATAATAGCTTGTTTGAAGGAAATCCCATATTTTATGATTTTTGTAGTTACTTTATTATTTTCTAATTATTTTTGGCTTATTAAGGACTTTCTTCTCTATCTTTCTTTTCTTTTAATTGTCAAAATGTCTTCTTTTTCTTTTTTTTTAATCTTCTTAATTCTTGATTATTTTTATATCATAGAGCCTCTCATTTATAATTTACTGAGCTGAAATTTTATTTCAGGCAGCCCAGCACAAAACCCGATCTGGTCGAAATAGTATGATAGACGACCATACACTCGCGTACACTCACAATAAACTCGCATATACACACACACACACTAAATATACGGTTTAGGCTTTCAAGATTATTATAATTAATAAAAGGCATTTTTTTTTCATATAAGTAGTGGTTTAATTTAACTTTAACCTGAATAGCAAAATTAATTTCATCATATAAATCTGCAAATTAGTAAGGGTGATGGTCTATATGCTGATAAAACCTTCACCCTTACTTAAATATATAAATCCGATCATCAAAATAATTATTTAAAATAAATATTAACTTTTGGTTATTACTTTGTCACCGACTTTTTTAAAAATAACATTGAAATCGCTACTGCAACATTGTATTTTTTTGTTAAATTTATAAAAAACTACACTTTGTAAAAAAAAAAGTCTTTTATTAAAATATTTATATTAAAACAAATTTTCTCTAAATAATATCTCTTAGCTGTTGTTTCTTTTTAATTTCATAAGGTGACTGGATTCTAACAAATTTTTTGCTTAAAGGGCTTAAAATATTTTTATTTAGTTTTTTAAATTGTAATAGACATCCTCGGATCTCTTTCTCCATTTATGGGGTTCAAAATTAAAAATTTTATTCTTTAAAAATGTTTATTTAATTAGTTTGAAAAAAAGTTTAATTTATTTTTGGGATACATTCAATTTGACTCCCATTGGCCCATATACAGTACCTATATTATATATACAAATTAAACACTATGTTATTTTTTTCAAAAGTTTTATTAATTATAAAATTAACACTTCGACAATTCCTTGTCAACATAAGCACTTTTGATGATGATAAGGAATTAATAAAATCTTTTAATTAAATAACCTAGTGTTTTATTTGTATATTTAATTTTAATTTACAAAATGTTTCAACGAGAACCTAGTTAAATCTTATTATACCTGGTCAGGGGCGTAGCGAAGAGATTTTTCAGGGGGGGGGGGGGGAGAAGGCCAAAAATGCCAACTAAATTTAATCAATTTGCCAACTGTACAATTCACATTCTTTTTAATCCTAGATATATATAATTTTCTAGAGACTAAACCCGACGCCCCCTAGTCGCTATATGACATGTTTAAACGTCAAGTCCCCTCCCCCTTCACTTTGCTATTTTAATATTAAAAAACTAAAGGATTAAACAAAATTTTTGATAGAAATATAATTAAGGCAAGATTTTTTTCAATTGAGAAATTCCTCATATAATTACACTCAATGAAAAATTTTGTCGAGTAGTACAGGACTCAATATCAACTAAAACCCTCTTCTATTGTTTAATGTGTAATTTACCGGGGTGTTTTAAGCAATTCCTGGGTTTTTATATAGAATACTCTAATTCTAAAAATACCATAAGTTTTTCCTCCATCAATTTAGTTTTAGAGATTTAGAGAAAATTAAATTTTAATAGAAAATGAGCTCTAGAGCGATTCTTATTTGGAATTTTCTGGCTTTACCCCTTAAAAAGAAATACAGTAGAACCTCGCTTAGGGAGCACCTCTTATAAAGAGCAATTCGCATAACTAGTAAAAAAAATTGTAAAAAAATGACTTGCTTAACGAGTGACGTTTCGCATAACGAGTGGAGAGGAGAGAGAAAGTCCCGGATTGTGCTCATGTTACATCAGTCTGTGTCATGAGGGGACAGCTCTAAGGGGAGAATGTTATTGTTTCGCATAATGAGTGTTTCGCTTTACGAGTATGATTCTGGAACGAATTATGCTCGTTAAGTGAAGTTCCACTGTACATAGAAATATAAAGTTTCAGCCCAATTGGAGGCGATTTAGTGGTGCAAAACACGGCTTAAATTTTAGAAAAATCGAATTTTTTCAGTTTTTTCAACTTTGGACACCCCTAATAGGTAGAATCTTTTACCATCACTGAATGCAAAAAAACATATTTACGATATTCTGTAGTTCTTTCACTTTCTAAAAATGAACAAAATAGTTATCAAAGTCAATTTTGCTAAAAAGCAAATATAAAAAAATTTTTTGATAAAGATGGTGTTTTAAGTCAAGAATTTAGAGCTATTCTTGGGTATATGGATGGAATCCTGACTAAGAAAACTGTTTTGCTCATAATTTCGTTATCAATTTATTTATTTTTTTCCGCTACAGAGGCCAGGTATGACTTTATTTAATATATTTCTAAATTACATTATACCGATGGCTACCGATAGGACGTTCCACAAGCTGATTGCTCTGGGTCACCAATCCTGGGGCTTTCGCCGTGCTTGGCATTGCTTAACTTTTTGGAAAGTTAAAAACTATAGAAGATCATAAACACTTTTTTTTCATTCAGGGATGGTAAAAATTCTATTCAGGAGTGTCCTGAAAAAAAAAATGAAAAAATCCAATTTTTCTAAACTTTTAGCCGTGTTTTGCACCACTAAGCCACCTCCGATTGGGCTCAAACTTTACAGTATAGACCTCTATTTCTATGTATTTCAACTAACTGCATATTTTTAAGGGGTAACGACTTAAAAAAATCTAGAAAATTCAAAATAAGAGTCGCTCTTGATCAGATTATTTATTAAAATTTAATTTTCTCTATATCTCTAAGACTAGAGCCGATGGCGCAAAATTGATGGCATTTTTGGAATTAGCCCATCCATATAGCCAGGAATAGCCCTAAATTTCGAAAAACTTTTTTTGTTGACCTGTATAAAATTTATATTTCTATCAAAAACATTGTTTAATTGGAATTCCTTTTTTTACAATTATAGTAAATAAAGAAAATTCAAATTAACGACTGAGGTTTCTTTTTTTTGTTCAAATATTTTATTTTTCCCTTTTAAAATAATCCTAATAAATTATTAGGATTAGAAAATTATTATTATTATTATTATTATTATTATTAGAAAATTATTAGTAATAATTTTCTTTATGTGTTTGTATTATATAATAAATTTATATTCAGTAAAAAGAAAATAAATTTATTTATTTGAAAATTAAAAAAAAAATTTTTTTAATAGATGAAAATATAAAAAAAAGAAAATTTAATTTTTTTTTTTTTAATTAAAATATAAATTAATTTCTGTTAAATAAACTTTATTTTGCCAACTGGTCCTTGATTTTGCCAACATTTGCCAACTCGATCCGACCTGGGGGGGAGACTCCCCCCCCCTTGGCTACGCCCCTGGGTACGAGAAAGTAAAAATTATACAGTATAATTAATTAAAATTAATAGTCGGCTGGCTTTAAAGAAACTCTCAAGGAATAGAGAATTCACTGAGAAAAATAAACAATTACATGGAAATTCAAGGATGGTACTCCTCCCCCGGCCTGGAGTGGACCGCTGAAAACAGGGTGCCCCTCCCCCTGGAAAAAATGTTCCTTCGAAGACTTATCTGTTTATATTTTATATATTATTGTATATATATATTATATTATATATATATATATATATATGTATATATATATATATATATATATATATATATATATATATATATATTAAATTAAATTATTTTCAAAATACTTTCTTTTTTATTTTATTTTGGCCCGACAATAGATTCAAAGCTTAAAGAAAATCAAAAAAGTCTTTATAATAATAAATATATTTAAAAAATACACTATATAAATAACTAAAAAAATATTAAAAATAATATTTTTTTTTTTTGTAAAATATTTAAAATTAATATTTTATTAATATGTTATTTAAAGATCATATTTTAATTTTATTTTATTCTTTTCCTAATATATTTTTATATATCATTTTTTACTTAAAAGTCAAAATTAGTTTTTTAAACGTTGGCTATATTAGCATGCAATCATTGATAATTTAAGGATCTTTAATGCCTTACAAGATATACCGACACAGTTAGAGATATTTTAGGAAAATATGGCTGGAATTAATAAAACACCTATTCCGACAAATTCTTCCATCATAGACTTTATTAAAAAGGTACTCAAATTTTTATTTTTTCCTTTATTATTTTTCATATCATCTGGTTACGTTCCTTGATAATCTTACTTAAATTCATTTAATACATATTTATCTTTTATTAAGGATTTAAAATCATTCTTGATAATATAGTCTAGGGACGACTCGTCCATCTAAATGCAATGGGCCATTGGCATTTATTAGAATATCAACTAAATGGTAGTATTAAGAGTTCCTTTGCTTTCTTTTGCTTTTTACTTGCTCGGCGACGAGTCGCTCCCGCGACTCTTGATTAGATGAGGTCGGACTGGTGAACATTAATTTTTTAAAACCTATGTTTCTTTACTAACTCTGTTTGACTTGTTTTCTTAGGTCAAAAATAATAAATTTATTAACAATTCATTGTGAGACGTATTTATTTTGATTAACAGATACGGCCATACCCGTTTCGGCCCAGAACTCAGAACTTTTGATGATTTATCTTATTTTATGAAAAATATATTGTGGTATTATGTGGATATGCTATAATGGTGTCTTTTTGTAAAATAGATGAGCATTTGAATGATTTTTTTGAAAATCTAAAAATAAATTTTAAATTAGAACAGATCTTTTTTAAGGTCATTTTTGATCAATTAGTCAAAAGCGTTTATTATTTAAAGAAATTATTAATATATAAAGTAGAGCTGCCAATTTGGAATTTCGTTTTAAAAGACTGATATGATTATAATGGAATGTCAGGGGTTCTGATGTTGGGCCGAAACGGATAATCTGGCCGTATCTATCAATCAAAATAAATACCTCTCACAATGAATTGCTAATAAATTTATTATTTTTGACCTAAGAACAAGTCAGACTGAGTAAAGAAACATCGGTTTTAAAAAATTATTATATATCTGTAGAGTGAACGCCAAAGTCCCACCCATGCGTTTTCTACTTATGATTATTTCATTGTTTTTATAAAAAAAAATGAAAATCTTTATTGGAAATTTTCTAGGTTTGAACCATGAAATATATATATACCAGGTATATAAATAATATAATATAAATAATCACAAGTAGAAAACGCATGGGTGAGACTTAATATTGTCCCTCACTGTACCTGACGAATCGCGATGACAGGGGGAGGGAGAGGTACTGTCAAACCCGCTTTTTTTTATTGAATTTTGTAATAATCAGAAAGAATATATATTTAATTTCTTAAAGAATATAATAATATCCAAATTTGGACTAATGCTGTATTTTATTTCTTCTTAAATATGAATAATAATTTTCATCATTAAAAGACTTTTTGGTCCAGAATATCCGCGTCCTAAAGTTGTCGTTCTTTTTATTCTTTTAACCAAAAGTGTTATTATTCTGTTTCAAATCTAAACCATTTTTTGGTTTAGAATCAGCTGAGTTAGCATCATTCCTTAAATTTTCCATATATTTCAAAAACTTTTCACGAGTCTTCAAATCAAAATGAATTTAAGTTTAAATATTTCAGAATGATTATACGATATTAAAATATATTTTTTTCTACCAAATTCTCAATTACTGAATAAACATTTTTTTGGTCTTACTCTTCACCAAATGCGTTTTATCATGTTTTTTGTATTTATTATTTTTTAACAATTATGAATAATTTGCTCTTCTTATTGCTATCATTATATAAAACACTCTTATTCGGCATTTTCTATTTTTACTATTTGTTTATTTTATGATCTTTTCCACATTAGTACACTTATTTAGCATGTGATATATATATATTTTCTTTAATTTACAACATAATTTTCCCGTTCCCTTGTGGATGATCCGGCTCGCTGTACGAGATAATATTGACTCTAATTAGGGGTAAAAGTAACAAGAAATTAATATTTGACTTGTTTGTTGTGAGAACTTGAAAAATAATGATATTTTGTATTTCAAAAAACTGATAAAAGTCGGTAGGCCGTTCAAAGAAGGTAAACACTGGCCACCAAGCACCTTGGTGATTTAGATTCCTAAAGGTGTCTTTAGCCACGTGTCCCCAACATACCTTAAATTATAGTATTAATACTATTTTTTTTCTTATCTATAAGTAGAGATCGGATTTTCTTTAAAATAAAATTTTTCAATAAAATAAAAAGGCCAACATAAAACGAATTATAGGCCCTTTGCTTAAATGGAGTTAAAATGAGTTTTTCTAGCTATCTGATGTGTAAAGAAAGTTTTGTGAAGTTAACAACTTATTAAAACATTAATTTTTAAATTAATTAAAATAAATATTAAAAAAAATTAATTAAAGCTAATTAATTTTTTAACAAAAATATAAAAAGTAAAAAAAAAAGGCATGGGTTTCTAATAGGAAATCAAAGTTAAGCCTTATACCGAACTTTGGGTCTTGGCTAACTAACTACGACTTTGGCTCTTATTTAATTCATATAAGTAGCTTAATTAAAAAAGACTCGAAAGTCATAGTCAAGCAGCTTATCTGAGGTAAAGCTAGCTAGTTGACTATATATGAAGAAACAGGCCGTGTGTGATACCACACCATACCAAGGGTTGAGATTATCTCCCACTTACCTACCCTAAGAGGAGACATTGGCAATGTTGCATCATTTTTTACGGCAAAGCAGGATTTGAACCAGAGTGGAATTGCAACTCTAGATTCGTAATCCGATTAGCCATGAGCCTCCTCGAAAATATGTTGATATATATATGAGCCATGATTAAAGTTTGAAGTTCAAAAGGAATTAAAGCAGCCGGGATTGGGGGTATGCGTAGATTAAATTTCTCAGGTTAGGTCGCGTTGAATGTTGAGATTTTCTGGAAATTTATGTTTCCTGGGTCAATCTTGCTGGCCCCTAGGTTTGATTAGTTTGGATATCTCGGTGTTTTGATTTTGTCTATTAGATCTAAAAAGTGGTTGGTTGTGTGAGAAAGTCTGTGTTCTGTTTGGGTTGACTTTGGATCCTCATTCTAACTACTCTCAAGTCCAGGTGTTGGTTTCTCCTCCTAGAGCTCAAAAACAAATCTAAACCTCTGAAATGACCAGAACAGCAACACCGAAAATAAACCACCACCACCTTCCATTACTTCCTAACTCTACACCCTTGAAAATACCTCCAAAAGAAGACCCGAAACGTCAAGTAAATCTCAATCACCGACGCGACTTGATCTGATAAACTTTATCTTTACATACAGCCAGTTGCAGAAACCTTCCAGAATATATATACAGGGTGTCCGAAAAAGAACTCCCTAGTTTTAAGAAACTGTTATTTAAAATATGTAAAATATACATATTCCAGTGACTAATACATTAAATGAATGATGACTTAGTTTTTTTTGCCACTAGTATACCTCGATATGCGATCCATTTGTAGCCCGGCAGATATCCAAGCGGTATTCAATCTCCCTCCAGGTATTAGTTAACATATCAGGTGTGACCGATGCTAATGCAGCTAAGATTCTCTGACGCAAGTCACGTATCTTCTCTGCATACACAGAGTTCTTGACATAACCCCACAGGAAAAAATCCAATGGGCGCTCAGCCTTAGATGCCCGTTTCCCAGCAAGATGGATGGGTAAAGGTGGCCCAATCGCATGGCCTCCAAGAAGCCCAGACATAACACCATTGGATTTTTTCCTTTAGAGTTATGTCAAGAACTCTGTGTATGCAGAGAAGATACGTGACATTGACCATCTTCGTCAGAGAATCTTAGCGGCAGTAGCATCGGTCACACCTGATATGTTAACTAATACCTGGAGGGAGATTGAATACCGCTTGGATATCTGCCGGGGTACAAATGGATCGCATATCGAGGTGTACTAGTGGCAAAAAAAAAAACTTTATTAAGTCACCTTTCATTTAATGTATTAGTCACTGGAATATGTATATTTTACTTTAAATAACAGTTTCTTAAAACTAGGGAGTTCTTTTTCGGACACCCTATATATATATATATATTTGCCTAAATAAACATCCACTCTTTCCATATTCAATTAATCCATCCATATCTCAATTTGAATATCTCTTTTATTTTAATCTATCGAACATAAACTCTATAATCAAATATGCCTAAGAAAATTAACTTTTGTGATGATGTTAGGATCTTCTATATATATATATATATATCATACAACAAAGACAAACACTTTGTTGATTGTTAATATATCTTATTTTTGATGGATAGGATTTTAAAACAAAATTAACACTAATTTTTTACCAAGATATTTATTAATGCATGATTAATCGTTTTCATTAAGTCTCTTAAAAGCTGACACTTAAATATAAACATAGACATTGTAGAGAATACTAATATATTTATTTTACTTTTAAAAATATATTATCTATATATATTTGAATAAATATATGTATATAAATATTTTTAAATCCGTTTATCTTTAGTCCCATTTTTAGGTGTATTAACTATAGGTGATGTTTTGTAGATTATTCTGCATTACTTCATTAAACGACAAATATTTGAACGATAACTAAATAAAAATAATAGAATTAAAATAAATGGATTCAGCATTCTCTCAGAAATATGAGCAAGCACATTTTACAATAAATCAGGTAAATACTATTAAGTAAAGTGGTTTGCTATATTAATTTCTTTAAAAGATTATGATTTATTATTATTTATTATTCTATTATTATTATTATTATTATTATTATTGTTATTATCTATTTTCTTCATTAACCTTATTATTTTTCGTTGCATTGGAATATATTTTTAAGAGGCTTGCAGAAAACGATTTTTGTTTTGTTTATCTTTTTTTTATCAAATATCTTTCTTTAATTTAATATTTCCTCTTTATTTATAATGTGATTAAAATTATCCCATATTAATTCTTTTTTTTTTGTTTATTGAATGTGTTTGTTCTATTGCTTATTGTGATATCAAAATTGTTTGTTTTTATTCGAAATATTTTTTAGATACATACTCCTTGAAAGCATTTTTAAAAATGATTGTTATTATGCCTGTTAAAATTAATAGATTTCATTTTTAATTATTATCATAGGTCGTGTTTAAGTGGGTAATTTTCATAAATGGAATGAAATAAATATCTAAATCATTTATTGTTATGCATGATTCTATATCTTTAAGTTAGTAAGATCGCTTTTAACCTCTCCAATTAGAAGAAGCAAATCTTATTTTCTTAAAAATCCAATAATGCATTAAATTTTATTTTTTATATAATATAAATATATATATATATATATATATATATATTTATGATATTTACTGTGAGTATATTTTTGCTAACAGATCAAGTGCAGATGCCTCGGATAGGCTGGAGATCCTAGGTTCGACTCACAGAGTATATATATAAACAGAGCGTACTCAATGTTAATTTCTGGTTTTTGTCCGCCATTAGGGTAGCACAATCAGAAAAATCTTCTAAGGAATTTGACGTATCATTTAATGGATGATCTTTCTCCATTTCTATAATAAATTTTGAAGAATATTTGGTGTTATCAAACTATTGTCAAATATATTGACTATTGTTTGATTTTCACTAATATTTATCATAGTTTTACTAGAAAAATTACTAATCTTTTTTGATGTTTCCATTTTTTGTGAAAGATCTCCCAGGTGACTGTTATTTTTAGGAATACTGTGCCCTAGTCGAAGGTTCTTTAGGGTGTCAATTTCATTAGTTAGTCATAATTATTGCTGAACATTTTCTTTTTTTTAAATGTAAATATAATTAATAAACATATAAATATAATTAAAAACATTTTGAAGTATATAATAAAATCCAATACAATTTTATGGTATTTGACAATATTTGAATAATATATATAAAAATTACGTGATCATTTCATCGGTTGACTACCCTGTTCTCTAGCGATTAAAAGTGCCAAAATCTCACTCGGGTAGTATTCGTGACGTCACACAATTTCAAATTCTCTCATTGAAGTGCACCCCCCCCCCCCTGGTTCGACTCCCATGTCATATATTCACTTGATCCACCATATACTCACAGTAATATCTTGATAAACTCTAAAAATATTCAAGACATATTGAATATTTTATTCAAATAATAAATAACTTTTGAAAACCCTTTATATTCAAATATTGAAGTAACCCCTGGCCCCAGAAATCGAACCGTGTCAAGCCTATCCGGGGTATCGGTGTGCTGACCAAGTCAGCGGATACTTGACACCACCAAATAAATATATTTTTCAATACAATCTGTATACTTGTTATATCTGGATAGAACCCATTAGACTAGCTTTTTTTTCTGTCCAGACATCTTTAATAGATTCTATATATATATAAATAAAATAAAAAACAAATAATAAATAAAATAAAAATAAAAGATAAAAATATTTAAATATATATATAAATAAAATATTAATATATATATATATTTCATTCATTCATTCATTCATTAATATATATAAAGTATTTACCCAACTATAATGAGGTAATACCTTACTTCAAGCTAGAATTATAACCTCTTAAGGGCCGGTTTTTTCATGTTTGGGTAGTTAGAGAAGTCTCTTTAAAAGGCTTTTTTGTAGTGCAGAAACCCTCTTCATTTTTATTATTATAGTAAAATATACGACATCGCATCATTTTATTTAAAAAAGTAGATATATTTGTTATTTTTATTTTGATTCAACTTCTTTTAACAATAAAGTGAAGAGATGTGATATATTTTACAATATGTTATAGGTTAGAGCCGTTTGCATTAGAGGTAGCCATTTGCTTTTCATTTGCATAACCCAGCCTTCGAGTATATGTATATATGTTGAATGTTGTTAAATTAGCCCGAGCCAAAAGTTGTGGGTACGATTTACCAAAGTGGTGATATTAGAAAGATAAGCCTGGCACCAGCTTCATAACTTCACGTATAAAAATAACAGAAGCATTCTTCATTCTATCCCTTTTTTTTTTATTATTCATGTTATGTCAGTCAGGATTTATAGGATATTTGGCAAGGTGTATAAGATGATTATTTGAATATATTCTAATATCCAAGTTGACACTATGTTCGAGGGTTGGCCAACTCCCTCTGGTTAGATTTTAGTTAAAAAAATAATTTTTTTTAAATTAATTATTTTAATTTATAATATTTATTTAAATTAATTTCTATTTTTATTTTTAATAATTTTTATATGTTATGTCTTTATTAAGAAGCTAACTTTAAAAAACCCTTAATACTGAAGAGAGTTTATTCCCTGGAAGAGGGTTTCTGCATTACACACTTCCCAGGTTAACTTTCTACCCAAACATGAAAAAACCGGCCCTAAGTTGATGAAAAAATAATTTATAATTTTCAATGAATCTATTTGTCTTTTCGAATTTTCCTCAAACATTTATTTTACTTTATGGTCTTTCAAAGCAAGAAGAAATTCGCGTAATTTCACTAATTTCAGAGAAATTTCAATAAAAGAGAAAATTTACTCTTTGAAATTGCAATGTTGTAGAGCAGGCATTCAGTCAGGGTGTTGTAAACTTTTGCAATTTTCATTTTCAAAATTAAACTTAGACTCCATGCTGCAGAAATATTTCTCAACATTACTACTATGAGGATTTGAATGTGTTTTTTTTTGTACAGTACACAGCTTTCGTGCCTGTGAAATAAGTGGAATGTAAAGAACTGCACAAGAATTCTGATCAACTCCGTTGGAATTCTATTTTTCATTTTTAAATCTACTCGGAGATCTTGTTCAACTTATATTGTGATTTGATGTGACTCGACTAGCTTCCATAATTTCTTTCAAATACTGAAGGAGTTTGCTGTACAATCAGAAGCCTCATACTTTAGTGAGGAGGTAGTTTGATGATCTGCAGTAAAAAAGGACTTGATAACGTATATTTCTATCCTAAATTTTGCACCTATTGATAGTATTCGGGTTCTCAGAAGATGGCCAATCCCAAAGAGAACCCTGTCTCCACATCGCAATCTTGCCATAAATTTTAATCCTATGTTGTTGTGTGAGTTTATTAGATATTTTAAGCTATTGACATCTTTGAAATGGTGACCAATCCCCTCGAGATTGTAAGTGTTGGATCTCCTCGTTTTAGCAGCGTTTCACTTCAAAAATGCTCGTTTCGCAACGGCAAGCTTGGACCCCCAATTGGTCCTATATCCTCTCTCCTCATCACTAGCATCAACACGTTATCTACATCCCTGAACTTATTCTTCCACTCTAATCATTTCCCCCCTGCGAATCTTGTATAATTTGAACGACTCTCAAAAATAATGTTGAATAGGAGAGGTAGTAGATATATCACTGCCGATCCAAGGGCAATGTTTATATTAAATGTTTCTCGTCTATCAATGATGTGGATTTTCTCGGAAAACTGATATTATCATATTATCCATTGTATAAGCTCTGCCGATGAATGCTATCATAGACTTTGCTGATGTCGATAAATAAACTGATAGAATGCGATGTGTCCGCACCTCTTCTTGGCAATTATTAAGAATAAATTTATGCTAATATTAGCTTCTGCCTTCTTCTGGTTCTTTTGCTTAAAAGGGTGACCGCCCTCTGCCCTTACTGAACCAGGGGTAGATCCACGGGGCGGAGGGGAGGGGACGATCCGGACGATTTCCCCCCTCTAGCTGACTCAGCTATACATATCCTTGTTTGAGAAGTCATTCTATAAATATATAGACGATATACAAATACACGTATATTTATAATTAATAGATAGAATTTCATTTTTTTAAGTGCTCTGCTTTGACGCGTTGTCAGAATTTAGAATCTCGCACCAAAATCATTTTTATTTATTATAAAAATAAACTATAGGTAAATATATTTAAAATGGAAATAAAAAAGTAAAAGTTTTTTTATTTAATTTTAAAAGACAAAGAATGAAGTTTCATTCACCTATCATTTATTTTCTTATGCTACTTTTAACTTACTGCTAGAAAAATAGTTGAAAAAAGCTTGGGCGTAACTAGGGGGCTCTTGGGGCCTCCTCCCACAAGGCTCGTGCCAAGAAAAAGTGAGACCCATGGAAAGAAGCTATCATTTATATTTATTTAGAAAAAAATTATCTATTGAGGGAATCGTTAAAAATAATTTTTAAAAATTATTAATTTTTATTTTATCTTTTATATTTACATTTGGGGGTCGTCCACATATTACGTAACGCGTTAGGGGGGAGGGGTCTGGCCAAAACGTTAATAATTGTGACATGGGGGATCCGGGGGTTTCTCTAAGCATGACATAACAATTCCAAGTTGAATTTATAAAATATTTTGAGTTTGAAAAGATGGGATTTGAATAAAGAAAAAGTTTAAAACAAGTTTTGGTTTCGGTGGGGGTGGTGGGGTAGTTCTATGTTGTGACATATTTGTAAGAGGGTTTGTTTGTATGTGACTAACTGTGACAGGGGGGGGGGGGACTAGAATATCGCCAAAAAAGGTGTTTCGTAATATGTGGACGACCCCTTATTTATTTTTTAAATCTAGTTTTAGAATTGTTTGATTAGAAGGGTAGTTTTGAGCCAAAAACCCGCTCAGCATGCCATTTATAGAAACAGATGATATATTTGATATGCAAAATATTATTTAATATAAGAGAAAATTGAACCTTTGATAATATAATATATATATAAATAAATTGTCATTTTTCAGGGCTTTGAGGCAACTTTGTCAGATCCTAGGAAGAAATATCAAGATAAGGTCAATGCACTTTTATCGACTTGGGAACATATTACATCGGTGATAGCCACAGTATCCGAGGAATCTTCTACAGCGCACATACAATGGATCATACAGTAAATTATTCATTTTTACCTACATTGATATTAAACCTTCCTCTTAAAATATTTAATTTTATTATTATATATAGACTCTTGGAAATAGTAAAAAAAAATTCAAAGAGGATAAAAATTTTTATTAATCTTATAAGATCACAGCCACTTGCACACTGAAGAAATTTTTATTAATGTTAATACATTCATAATAATTGAAAAAAATTTCCATTCTAAAATATATGTATTTGAAATAATAAATTGCAATCTTTTAATAATTTGTTTGCCCGTAGTTTTTTGAAATTTTAAAGAAAATATAACAATTATTTTTTATTTCTTACAAAATTTTATAACAGTTGCTTTTTGAAGTTGTGGCTGTGATGCGATTATAATAGAGGAATGGAGATATCAGCCAAATTGGAATGATCCAGGTTCAATAAAACTTCCAGAATAAGACGTTTCGGCCTGAATTTATTTGACCATCTTCAGTTATTATTATATTCACTTGCACTATGTGTATAATTCCCAATAACTGAAGATGGCCAAATAAATTCAGGCCGAAACGTCTTATTCTGGGAGTTTTATTGAACCTGGATCATTCCAATTTGGCTGATATCTCCATTCCTCTATTATAAATTTTATAATTATTATTTTTATAATCGATTATTAGTTTGTTTTATCTGTCAGGCGAATTTTTTAAACCATTTCCGATACCGAGAAATCTTTATTAAAAAACAAAATTTTTACTTTTACAACAAAGCTACAAATGGAAAAAAATCGAACAATTTTCATTCAAGGCATAGGATTCCAGATTATATTACAAATCAAGTTAAATAACAACCCTAATCTACTATTTCATATTTAAAATTTATTTATTTATTTAAATTAAATCTCAACCAAAAACATCGGAGATGTAAAAAAATTATTTTTACCCAGAATCGAGGTGAAATCAAAAAAATGCGCCTCGCTTTTCCGAGTTATATAAAAGCGAGGAAATATTCATAGTTCCTTATCCATTCGAAACGATAAACATAAATAAGATTTGACCAAATTTTATACAATATTAGGATTTTTATTTTTGTTATATTGGTACAATGTAAATACATCGTTTGTTATCCATTCGCAAGAGCGGATTAAAGGGGGGGGCGAGGGCGGCGACCCCCCCCCCCCCCCCGAGAAGAAATTCACAATGTTATAAAAACTAGTAATCTAAAGAAATTATTATTTCCGGGCTTTAATTTCAATTGAATTTGTTACCAATCAATTTAAATAAATAGGAAAGGGGTCTAAATAGCCATAGATGCCCACAAAGTCCTTAAATAAAAAAAATAAAAAAAAAAATAAAATAAAAAAAAAAAAAAACCGCCCCCCCCCCCCCCGACAAAATTGCATTAATCCGCCACTGTCCATTCGAAACGATAAACATAAGATTTGACGAAATTTTACGGATTGTATCTTTTTTATGTTGGTAGCACTTATTTTTATTCACGTTAATCTATTTCTATCTTAATGGATCTATCCTAAGAAATGAAAATTACTAATATTAATAGATTTGCTCATATATGACGTCATCAGGGTGCAAAATAGTCAGAATTGTCTTTTCAAGATAGGACAAATTTAAAATTTTAATGTCCTCTCAAAAAGTCACTTTCTCCAAAATGAAATTTTATATCAAAGATATTTGGTTTTCGATATAATCTGATTTGTATTTTAAATTTCATTAAAATCGGTCCAGCCGGGAAACCTGTAGCTTTGTCTAAAAATTTGAAAATTGAAGAAAAAAAGGAAAAATAAGAGACTAACTTTTGACCTCCTGAAATTGGCAAATTCTCAAGCCTTTAGTTTAGGACTGGAATTTTTTTTTAATTTGTGCTCAAAATAATCCTTATTTATTCTAGTTTATTATAAAAAAAAATGGCTCCGATATCTTAGAAGTTTTTTTGAGATATTCACTCAGAAAGAGAAAAAGTTTCTCAAAAAAAATTTTTCACTTATCTATCTTTTATTAAGGAAGGTGAAGAAAATAAACTTTATTCAGCCCAAAATTATTTATTACCAATGTCAACGTTTCGGGGACTATACGTCACCCATCCTCAGGACCTTAAAATACAACACAACACCAAAACTTTACAAATTAAGATAAACTTAAAAAGCAAGATATAAAAGAAAAAAAAGAAAGAGGGGAAAAGTACACTTACAAAGGTCGTAAAAAGTCTTTCGTGCCTCCAGCAATACTACATGTAATAAATACAACAATTATTTTGTTTTAATAGGAAAATTAAATTCACAATAATATATTATTGAAACAGAAAACCTTGTGAATTTAATTCTCCTATTAAAGCATAATGTTTCAACTAGAGCCAACGGTTACCAGTTTGAAATTAATTATTTTGTTGTTTGAAATGATGGTTGTATTTTAGGCTTCAGCTCACCATATAGCCAAATTGTATGCAAGTTTTTGGTGAGCTGAAGCCTAAAATACAGCCATCATTTCAAACAACAAAATAATTGTTGTATTTATTACACGAGTGCTGGAGGCACGAAAGGTTTTTTACGACCTTTGTAAGTGTATTTTTCCCCTCTTCTTTTATATCTTGCTTTTTAAGTTTATCTTAATTTGTAAAGTTTTGGTGTTGTGTTGTATTTTAAGGTCCTGAGGATGGGTAACGTATAGTCCCCGAAACGTTGACATTGGTAATAAATAATTTTGGACCGAATAAAGTCTATTTTCTTCACCTTCCTGTAAATTAGACGGCCTTCCTCCATACGATTATATCTTTTATTAAGGATTTAAAATATTTCTTGATAATACAGTCTTAGGGAAAATGTAAATGCAATGGGCAATTAAATATATTGGAATATCAACTAAATAATATTAAGAATTTCTTTGCCTTTTTTTGTTTTTCCCTTGCTCGGCGACTAGTCGCTCCCGCGACTCTTAATTTTTCTCTCCCGAGAGGGGAATGCAACCTCCTTGTTGATACTCGGTCGAATTTGTTGCATGTTCAATAAAATCTTTTCCAACTAACTTCTTCAAATTGAACTGCACAAAACTTATAATTTTCTCTTCAATTCTTCGTTTAACTTTATATTATTTTCAACTTTATTATTGATAATTATTTATTGTTGATTTTAAAAACAAAAATTTAAAATTTATAAGTTGTTTGATTTTTATTTTTTTAGGCATACAATATATTTAGTTCTCCAAGGTGGATGGCCTAATTTGTCGCCAGCCATAAAGACTCATTTGAATGTTACTCTACAAAGATGTTCCCTACTATTGGGATCTCGAAAATGTGCATCTCTCTGTAGATATTTAATGAGTCTCGTTTCAGATCCATGGGGCCATAAAGTATTAAGACGGGAAGCTGTTGAAATACCCGAAGGTATTTTTTTCTATATTAATACGAAAAGACCGTAGTATATCGAAATAAAAATCTCCCTATATCTGTCACGCTCTTATAAAGTTTAAGAAGAAAGAATAACATATTTTTTTTTTATTATGTCTACTACAAAATATATAACAATTAAACAACTCATTGCTAAATACATTGTATTTGTTTTTGTATGTAAATCACCAATTTTTTGTAGGCTTTATACTCGAAAATAATTTGTCAAGTTGTTAAAAATATTTTTTTTTTTGATCAATTCACCTCTTTTGACTAATGATGTCATTTTTAATTAAACCCAAATCGTCTCTCAAATTAGGAGTTTTTTATTTCGATCCTCCTGACCGACTTCTCATTTTATACATTTCCTATTTTTCTCTATAAAGGCTGCTATTTGAATTATTAATATTATCAATTTTTTTTTTTTTTTTTTTAGTAATTGATTTTTGTAAAGCTGAAGAGGAATTTCTGACTGTACGTCTTGAAATTCTTTGTGATTCTAAGTGTGAAGATATTGCTTTACAAATATCTCAAACATGCTTCAAAGGATTATCAACAATCAAATCTCAATTAGCCGATTCTGGATTGAAATTGTTTCAATCTTTAACAGATTTTTATTTAGCACTACTATACAAAAGGAACAGAGTGGACGTGATGTTACAAGAGGTAATTGAAATTTTTTATTTTTTTAAATCTTTTTCGACATCTGAGGTCATTAAGACTCCGCCCATATTTATATAAATTAATTATTGGTTTGGCAAGATATTATTTTAACTTTTCAAACATAAATAGAGTTGTAATTGTTTTGAGGGAATTCTGTCAGTGTAGATTTTTCATTTTGACATTTGATCAGGTCTATTTCTCTAATCAAAAACGTTAACTTTTAACATCTGAAATCAACGTTAATTCAATTTAACATGTCCTTGCCTCAAATTGCTATTCTCTAAGCAAAAACTTAGTCCAAAGCGTTAACATTTAGTCAATAGTGATAAAAATTAATGTCATGACTAGGGGGTGCTTTTAATATTTTAACGCCGTATTTAATGAATAAAAATGGCGACTTTAACCTAAAATGCAAGGTTATGATTTTGAGAGCTTTGAGATAAAAGCCAACATGTTAACGTCGCTGTTAAAATTTGGTTTAGAGAATGAACTTGATTTGATATTTTCAATCTAGTAGGCCTACTACTAGATTGAAAATAACAAATCAAGTTAGTAATGCGCATGCGCGAGGGATTATCAAGTGTTGTAAAAACACGAACAGGCAGAAAACATAGCTATCTTCATATGGAACGTTACCCGGTGCTAAAAACTAAAATGTTAACGTCGCTGTTGAAACTTGGTTTAGAGAATCGGATTTTTTAACGCTGGAGTTATTACTTGACTTTTTAACAACCAATTTTTAATGTTAAATTTTAACGTCGATTTTTAGAGAATAGACCTAAACATCAGTTATATTTATGCTACTATCGAAGCAAATTATGTGTAATTTTGTTTGAAACTTTTTGTTTATGATAGCCTAAATTGAAGTTTAAGTTCTTGATTGTATAGCAGAGCACACTTTTCAGAAATGGTTTAAAAAAGGGATGTTTTACTCAAAGATGAACTCATTAAAAGAGGATCATTTAAATTTCCCAGAGATTGCAGAGAAGTTAAATGTATCCCACTCATTGGAAATCACTTGAAATGTTTTGGACTCGATATTTTAGATTAGGACCCGAAGTTCTTTGTCTGCCAAATGACATCGAACAAAATAAAAAATATAACAACATATTGTATAAAAAATGTATTTCATTTCACACTACAAACTTTCTTGCCAACCTAATAATTGTCAACTTAATTTTAATAAATTTTATCCCTCGAGACCTGAAATTTTAACCCATATATCATGAACTTCTGCCCCAAAAGAAGAATATAATCATATATTTGGTTGGTTTCACGAGGAATAAAACCAGACATCAATCGGATCACCTTTTCACTTTATTCTATGCAGACGTTTCGGAAACCATAATAGATGCCTTCATCAGTACCAATTTCTAAAGGTGTTATTTGTTATGACATTTGTTATGTTAGGAAGACCATAAGAATTTAATAGGAGAATTATGATACACAAGGTTTTTTGTTTCAATGATTTATTTATTTAACATTAACATTTTATACGTATTTCGACACCATATGTGTCATCATCGGAAGTGAATTACAAACTGAATGGACTAGAATCGCTTTATTTTTCAACTGGGTTAGTCGCAGTGGCGTGAAGGGTGGGGGTAGGGGAAAGAGAAAGGAATATTTTCCAGAAAAATCGTGTTAGGTGATGAAACAAAAGCCATAGGAACCACTTAGAGACCTCTATTCAAAATTGTCAAACAAAGGTGTTTGATGTAAAGACAATTGCTCATTCATCAGATTTTTTTGATTTGTTTTGTGGATTTCCAATGCTTCCAAGATATTCAATTTTGCTCCCTTTCTGTCCTCATGGATCAATTCGATGTTGCCTATTTCACAACTATGACCACACTCTATTAAATATTTAGCAACATTTGAGGTTTCTATTTTATTAAGTCTAAAAGCACTGAGGGGTTCCTTAACGCCTCAAGAAACTTAATTAGCACTGTTGATGGCATCCGTTAGAGTTATCTGCATTGAATAAAGGGTAAAGGTAATAATCCATATTCATTATTTATATAAAAAACGGCGGGAGTGGGGGGGGGGAACTATATATATATATATATATATATATATAAAATAATTCTTTTTCTTTTTGAATTCAATATAATTTGTTTGCTTTTCAGTTGCACTATTTAGATTTGTCGGAAGGGCTCTCAGTCATAAAAAGATGCACAGTTATTTGGTCTCAAAAGAGTCAAAGAATATGGAAAAATAGTGGAAAAATCGCTATTATGCTCACGAATTTTTTTATGACAAAAGCTATGGTCACAGAAGGAGGAGTTTTATTCTTAGATTTTCTTAAAGAATGGGCAATTGTTCAAAGCAATAATTATCAAGATCATGCTAAGCTCTCTGAGGACGTTCTGAAATTAATTCAATCTGCGCCGTCAGCCATACAAATATATGCTTTTTCAGATATTTTAGTGAAACAGGTAATTATCAAAATATTTTTTTTATTTTTATAAAATAAACCTATTTATATATTGTAGATAAATTTTGTGTTTGATAATTGAGGGTCTTATTTCCTGGGCGATATTAAAGAAAAGTTCATATTAAACAAATAAATGATACTCAACTCCAGATTTAAACTCTTTCTTGTTGAAAAATTTTAATAGTATTATGATTTTACTTCTCTTTTTACTTTTTTAAATTAATATTATTTTCATAATTGCTCCTTATCACTAGAGAGCGGAAAAAAAGTCTTTCGACTTTTGTCAATTTTGAGACTTTTCCAGATTTAAAAAAAAGCGACTTTTATGATCGACTTTTTTCAAATTTTTTAATTTAATATGCTTTTTATTTAATTTTGCATTTTCAACTATTGAAGACATTTAGTGTTTAGTTGTGTTTTGTTTTTGTTTTGTTTTATTTTTTTTTAATTTATTTATACGCCATCTGAGGCCATTTAGACTCTGTCTCTATTTATTTCAACCTTGAGCCACAGGTCCGTTTATAAATTTTACATCTTTTTTTTTTTAGTCTTTTCGGGATCATAGTCCATATAGACTTTAACGATACAAAATTATTTATGCTTTCTCTCAAAAATTCCATTTCCCTACCCCTAATCAATTTCTACACACCTTTGAGGTCCACTAAAGGCTGCGATCTCTTTCATTTGCCTTGTCAAATAATAACTTTTTAAAAAATCACCTAGGCATATATATAGATTGTGTCAAATTTTTGACAGTAAATATTACGGGCTTGACCTTTTCTTCAAACCACCCGGGAGCTTGAATGATATACTGTACATGCCAGTATATGGTATTTGTTGCTGTACGTGCAGTTGAAGTGATAAAAAAAATGAAAAAAAAAACTAGCGGTTGCTGTCCTATATATATTTATATGAGCATTTTTTTAATAAAATTCTTTTATGGTTTAAGACTCTTAATTATTAGCTTGCAAATATTAAACTCGCTTTATATGTAGTCTAGTTATAATAAATAAATTATTTAAATATATTAATATTTTTTTTTTTTTTTTTTTTTTTTTTTTAGTTTGGTGATAAACTAAAACCTCTTTGTATTGAATTGTACATAAGAGCTTTAACTACTGATATGAATGAATTGGAACAACAAAAATCAAAGAAAGACAAAGAAAAAGTTCGAGAAACTGAAATAAGGCTTGCTAATGGTTTTTTACAATTGGCAGAATTGGCAAAAGAAGTAGTAGAAATCAGTCGAGAGTGTCTATTAACAGCATTTTCTTTAAATCCAATACATTCAATTTACGATAAATTGAAAGATGTGGCTATTGCTTGTGGAAAATATTCACCTGAAAAGGAATCCAATTTAAATTTATTAGCAAAAGCTTGTGACAGGTTATCACCGCAACAAAAGATTTTTGAAAGAGATAAAGAAATCCCCATTAAATCGTCATTACAACTTCCACAAAATGAATATCTGTGTATTAGTGATGGTCATCCTTGGAATACCTTTAACCAAATAACAGGAAGCGATTCACAAAATATAATAAAAGATAATGATTCTTGTAAGCATTTTATGTCAAATAATGACTTAAATAATGGAAATAAAAATTCAAATTTGCAACCAAGTTGTAGCTCTGATAATCAGCGTTTGGTCAAAGAAAACACTGCATCAGAATCACATAGCCATGATAATTATGATGTTTATACTGCTCCCAATAAAGTATTATATGATGCCTCAAAATTGGGCATAAACGGACACCTTATCGATGATTTAGTTGTGGTTTTAATTAATCCTCGATATCATGTCTTGAGTTGGGTTTTGGATTGGAAAGAACTTAGTACATTATGTGAAAAATATATTGTTAATTCAGAAGAAATGAGAAATTTGGATAAAGAACTTAAATATTTAAACATTGATTACAATCAATATAAAGATTGGCCATCTGTTACTGATTATTTAGGCATTGAAAAAGGATACGAACAATGGGCTGAAGATACGGACGCAGATACTTCATCTTATGAATCAAAGAGGACAAGGCCAAGGAAGCTTAAAAATGAAACTGATGATTCGAATGGCTCCTGTTCATCCTACTCTCCTACTTATTTAAATAGAAGTCGCAGTCGAAGTAATGGACGTGAAGGTTTGAAAAAGAAAGAGAAGTCAGGCAAGAAATTCTTCTGGGCCACATCCTCTATTTCAGACAGCGAATCTACTCAAGATAGTTATCGAAATGAAAGTATTTGCGGAGAAGATTATAGTACTAATGAAGCTACTAATCTTGAATATAAAAATACAAATAACCCTTCAAAAAATATTCCACACTACATTTATGATATAGGATCAAAATTGCGTGATTTAAATGGTATTGAATCAACATTGCCTGATCTAAATGGAAAAATATCATTTCCAACAATACCTGATAGAGAAAGAATTCATGGAAATGAGAATGAATTTAAACAATTTTCTCTTTTAAAGCCAACGATTAAAAAAAATCCAGATAGATTAAGGAATTTACGAATGTATCGACGAGAGAGTTCTTCACCTATTAGTCAATCAAATGGCAAATTTAATAGCAATTTAAAACCTGACCAAAAATATGATTTTGCTCCACGATTAAGTACTTTAAATCTTAATCCCAAAATAGTGCTTACAAGAGCTGATGTACCTCTTCAGATAAACAAAACAAATATTTTTACACCACCTTCAAAAAAAATGGATAATGATAATTATAGATATAATACTTCGTCTACCTCTACATCTACTACTACAACTGCAACTACTACAACTACGACTACTACTACTACAACCACCACGACAATAACTTCCACTAGTAGATCTATTTCAACAAATCATAATGATATTAATAAAACGATTCATCAACAACAAAATAAAGTTAATCAAAAAAATTTGCATCAAACAGATATTTTATATACAAAATACAAACCGAGACATTTATTTCGTTTTGATAAATCGCGCGTTCATTCTAAAAATAAATTTAATAAACTAGGAATTTTAACAAAACTTGTTATTGAAAATAATATTCTTGCAAAAACAGTTCCAGGTCTTAATTCTCTTGATATGATCGTTCCTCCGAAATCTGAATCTACAGTTCAAGTTGTTCAGGTTACACAGACCCCTACAAATGAATCGGGAAATGTTGAAAATACATCAAATCAAACATTTCTATCTAATGTAAATACTCATAATAATACCCCCCTTAATCCTACAAGCAATACATCAAGTGTGTCTTCTACATCAGTTATACAGAATATCTTATCACCTGAAAGTACAAACTTGAATCTTCAATCCAATTCACTAAACACATCGGACGATAAAGGAAAATTAAATTTACAAAATGAAGTAAAATATCTTACCACTACTAGTGAAGTAAGTGAAATATTGAGAAGTACCTTGGAAGAAAATTGTAGTCAAGTTAATCATACTGACGTGCCATCAAAATGCAAAAAAAAATTTAACTATTAAAAAAAATGATCAACAACAAAGCATGAGTGGAAATAATTTGCCTGTCAAAGGTGTTGATTATGTAATAGCAAGTCTCATAAATTCTGTGAACAATGATACAGCATGTTCCGAAACTTTAACCTCTCCTAATGATTCCCAAACATTCCAATTTTTATATACTTCCGATGATGGCAAAATACACATTAAGCCAATCATATGTCCATCACTGAATAAAAATAACGAAACAAATGCTCAAAGCTCTCAACAAACTCATTCTAATACCACCGACTCTAGTCATACATCAAGAAAAGAAGATCAAACTGAAACATTAAAAGAACAAGAAGAAACTACAAAATCCAATAAATCAGTAGAAAGTTCTGTTGCTTCTTTACCTAAATTTCATCATGTTTTTGGAAAAAACATTTATAACCAAAATAATCCTGGAATCGTAGAAGAAAATATATCTGGAAAAACAAATAACTCAGAAATAAATGAAAGTGCTATAAATATGCCTGATTTAAAAGTTTCAATTGAAACAAGTAATGCAACCACAACATTACAATCTAAGGCTGTTCAAACATCTGATAATCAATTAAAATTAATTAGTTCGAAAAAAACTTCTCTTGAAGATCAACATTCGCATTCAGATTCTCATTCTGCTTCAACATCTCAAGAATCCAATTTTAATGAAATTAAAAAAAATCCGCTAAATATTCCTAGTCAGATCAATACAAAAAGTACATTGTTTGAAAATAAAAACCAAATAACACCAATTATAAATGTTAAACACTCACAGAACAGACATTTTTTATCCGTACTAGGAAATATAAATCTTACTCAAAAAAATAATTCCAACCCAACAAAGCAAATAACAACTACTACTAGTACAGCAACAATTTGTCAACATAATAATTCAAATAGCGCTCATGGTTCCTTAACAGATCAATTAACAACAAATAATTCAAGTCAATCTATTCCAAACCAAACTCTTAGTAGCCTAAATAAAGATGGAGTAATCAGAAATAGAATGAATGCATTACTTGCCGCTGCTCTCACGAGACCTGTTAATATTAATACAATAAATTCTACATCTACTTCCACTTCTCAAAATCAAGAATCAGATAGTGGAGCTAAGGAAAATTCTTCTGATGAAGAAACTCCTAAAACTCCACAAACACCAACAGTACAAAGGATCACTCTTCCAGTCATTCAAAAAAATCCTAGACAAATTGTCCGTACAAGAATTGTTACTCCTGTAATCCAACTTCAAAGTGGTCAAATAGTTTCAAGATCTCAAATGGTAACAGTACCAAATCGTAGACCTTCAAATGGGAATCAGCCACCTGTTTTAATGACTTCAACATCTTCCACAACCATTCCTTCTAGTACTTCCTCACGTCATAACGAATCCATAATACCAAGCGCTGAGCCTAATCAATTAAGTTCTACTACACTTGAACAATTAAGAGAATTTGAATCAGTTTTAGAACAAGTTACAAATACATCCCAAATGAAAGAACGCAGTGGAAATTCAACTCCTTTATCACATATACAAGCTAATCCTGTTGTAGCTGTAACTGCTACCACTAATGCTACAATCATACCACAGCAAATTATATTACCAGTTACTTCTAATTGTAATGCTGAATTTATAACATCAGTATCAAGGAGTTCTTCTTCATTTAATGAAAATTTCCCATCATCTAATAATAATACTTCTCGAGTTAGTGTTACATATGTCACTCACTCATCAACAGTACAAACTGCATCTTCACCTGTTGTGGTAGTCACAAGCTATTGCCAATCTGCTACTTCTCCTGCTTTAAGCGTTACATCTCAAAGTTCGTCCAGTCCATGTGTCACTCCAGGGCCATCAACTACAGTTTCAATTGGGAAAACACCCAAAGCTCCTCAATCGAAATCATCCAAAACAAAAACAATTAAAACCACACCTAGCACAACTGCATCTAAAGCTTCACCAATACCTAAACCTCAACAAAAACCTCAGGAGGATGAAGAAACAGCTCTAAGGATATATGCTATATTGGACGAATATGCTGAACAATTGCGAAATTCACCAGATTTAAATAATAAACCTGCACCAAGACGTCGATCAAATCCACCAACAAACCCAAACCAATCATCCAAAAGAAAAAAATCATCTCAGTCAAAAGTTAAACTATTAGGTCAATCATCAATGTCTTGTGAAATGAGCCCAGGGACAGATGATCATAGGACAATGGGCAGTGAAGATAGTTCAAGTGGAATTCTACCAATGAATTCAGTTCAAGATTCTCCAAATCCCCAAAATAGCATATCTGAAGAGCCAACCACTTCAAAATCAGAAGAAACTTCAAATTCTCTATCCATAAATGAATTATCTGAACAAAATGTAGAAAGACAACAGAGCCGGCTTATTTTTACAGATGCAAGTAGAGTTCAAGGTAGAACCGTAATTGTACAAGATTCATTGCCACAGACTGTGGAAAATGTTGCCGTTTCAGTTGCTGGAAGTGCTGTAGTAACTGGAAAGCCTGTTGTAGTAGGAAATACAACTACACTACCTTTATACTTACCTGGTTCGGTACGTCAAGTTCTTTTGCCAGTACCTCAAGGATTAACAGCTTCAGTGCAAGGTCGTCCTGTGGTCGTTTCAAAGGGTTCAAAAGTAATAAGAGTTCATCAAGTAACTGTACCAAGTAATGCTATTCAAGTAACAACTAGCACAGCTGGTGTACAAGGAACAGCTTTAGTTGTTCGACAAATGTGTGTAAATAAACCAGTTGTACCTATAACAGGTACAACTATGTCAGTGATTGGTCAACCTACAACTGTTAAACAAGTTAAATTACCCTTAGGGTCATTAACAAATCAATCATCAATGACTACATCTTCGTCTCAAAATTCTTTATTAATACCAACTTCAAGCCAAGGCAACAGTTCTCTAACTAGTGACTCCAGCGAGAAATTTAGTAAAGAATCTTTTTCCACTGTAAATTCTTCTTTAACAAATAAACTAGTCCAAAATAGTATATCAGTGCAAAATATATCCACTTCTGCTACCACAATAAATCCTGAATCCTCATCAACAGTAAATGTGACACATAATCAAATGAATAAATCAATTTCATCTGTTTATAATGAAGATTTCAATAGTGAAGATTCACCAGTTCCACAAAATTCATTAAGATTTACTGGATCGTCAAATAATACTCGCTCTCTTGAAACTGTAAATTCGCAACAAGATAAAACCTATTCTTCGAATATGGAAAATGATATGGGATCAAATTGCAAATTAAATGTAAGAAAAAATTTTTATTCTCTTATAGCATAACAATGCAAATCCATTTTATATAGCATATTTAACAAGAATATTAACCTATGAATTAAGTTTATTTATTAAAATAGTATGATCATCATTCACTACTCGTTTCCGCTATATGGAAGAGAACAGCATCTCGCTCTGTCAATTACATTATGATTATGCTTGTTTTCAGTTTCGCGATTAATTTATTTTAAAATAATACGCTACTTCCACTTCTCAATTGTGTTTTAGGATGTTAACGTGAAATTCATGTGTTACTCTGAACAATTTAAAATTTTCATTCTGAATTAATTGGCTAATTGTTAATAAAAGAATTTAATTTTCTGTTTAACTGTGGTTTATTTGGTTTTACAAATAAACCACAGTTAAACAGAAAATTAAATTCTTTTATTAATGATAATAACTGTGAAAGCCTAAACTCCAAAATTTGGCTAATTGTTTTCATTTTTGATAGAAATATTTTTAATGGTAATATATAATTATAATGATGTAATTCTATCTTTAAAAAATTGAATAAAATGGATTTCCATTGTGGAATAATATAAATTAGCTCTAGAGTAGATTTTCCATCTCTTATAACTAGAGAAGAATTTATTAATTTTTTGTATTCAATAATTGTGTCGTGGACCTTGAAAATTTCTATATACTTTTGAAAAAATTATATTTATCCGGGACTGAATAAAGAAGCATAAAATTCAAAATAAGAGCTTATTAAAAGCATATTACAAAAAAAAGCATTATAGCATTTCACCTCTAGTTATTAGACATGGGAAATAAACAAAAGGTGGAAATTAATTATTTTTTACTCTCTAAAAAGTGGAGCGCTATATAATTTTATTCATTTTTAATATCTATTTATTGATTTAAAACATTGTTTTCTAATTTACATCAGGCAGCTATAATGTAGAAAATGGATGTGTAGAATTCAATAACAGGAATGAAGAGGGAGTAGGAAGCCTCTATTATTAAATCAAACCCCTTTGTTGCAAGACGTTTCGGCCAATTTTGTTGTGTCATCTTCAGTTAGATAATAGTTTTTTAGAAAATAGAGTTGTTAATCGACTGTTCATTAGGCAGTCGACAACTCTAGTTTCTAAAAAACTATTATCTAACTGAAAATGGCACAATAAAATTGGCCGAAATGCTTGCAACAAAGGGGTTTGATTTAATAATAGAGGCTTCCTACCTGGCTCCATTCCTCTTATTCAAGCAACTATTAATATATTTGAAAATGCTTATCAGGAGATTTTGCAAGGTAGCTGCCTGCAATAGATGCAAACAATTTTAGATATTTTAATTAGAACATTTATTGGGCCCTCTTTAGATATCTTATATATATACACTGCGCGTCAATAAAAAAACGTTAACATTTTGTTTCTTTTTTAAGACCTACTTTAATCTAACTTAATGATACTGTAATTTATTAAACATATAAATATTCTATACATTTCTAAGTAAATTTTACATAAATCCTCATTTTAATAAATACAGTAGAGTCCCGGTAATCCGAACTCTTTTTTTTTTAAGAGGAATATAAATGAAAATTAGACATTAAAGGAACTTTATTTTATTAAAAAATATGAATTAAAAAAATAAGAAATAGTATAAGCATTTACAACTAACATGAACGGTTTACAACGTTATAAATAGGACTTTATTATCAAAATTACTAATTCAAGCTTACAATTCCGGTTAATCCGAACTTCCCGATAATCCGAACGACCCTCGGTCCCAATTAGTTCGGATTAACGGGACTCTACTGTAATTACAATTTAAATAAGACAAAAATGTCGATTTTCAATATTTTTTTTGGGACAAATCAACATAATTTCGATATGTTTCGTTGGATATTAATTAAAATTTTGTTTTTATAAGAATTTCCAATAAAATTTAGAAAAACTGAAATGGAAAGATTATTTTAAAATATTAAAAATTTGACGTTCGACTTTTTTGTCTTTGTTTTATTTAAATTGTAATTATTTATTAAAACAATATGGATTAGTTTTAAATTTACTTAGAAATGTTTGAAATATTACATATCAAATGTTTAATAAATTACAGTATCATTAAGATAGATTAGAACAGAAGAAACAAAGTGTTACGTTTTTATTGACTCGCAGTGTATATATTATATATAGAAATGGGAAATGTATATATATCTATAATCCATAATTTTTAATTCTTTTCATCTCTCTATTTCAAATTAACTACACATAAAGTATTTGAAACGAGTAGCAACCTACTAATATTTGATTCTCTGGAATTTGTTAAGCTATCCGAGATATTTGCTAAATAACTGTGTAATTGTGTAAAGCAAAATTGCGGTGTATTTTCTTAACCACCTAAGTGGACCATCGCACCTTATTCATTTAATTTACTATGAAATAAATTCAGATTCATATTTATTTCTTTATAAATAAAGCACAAATTTGTTTTTTAGGGTTCTTCTCTTAAAGATGATTTTTCTTCTGTACATTCTGATGCATCCAGTCATTCTAAGAACTCCACTCTGTCGCATTCTTCTGAATGTAAGTAAAAATTCTTATCTAAATATTTTCTGTCAATATTTTATTATAGAAATTATAAGCGTTTTATAATTTTTTTTTCTTCTTTACTTTATTTTTGTTTTTCATTTTTTTTTTTTTTTTATAATTATTATTATTTTTATATATTTTTTTTTTTGTCTTTTCTTTGACACATTCTACTCCGGCTCATTTTGATTGGATGCGTTTCATGTCATCGGGTACTTCGCTTGCACTTAGATTCCACTGGATTAAATGAAACTCTTGGTGAGGGTTTAGGGCTAAGATTAGATTAAAATATATAATATATATATATATATTTATTTATATATATAAATATATTAATGATCTGTATCAGATCACAATTTATTGTAAAGATGTGAATTAAAGTATTAACACAGAATAGACTATTTAGACATGACAAGTCTAAACCATGTTTAAATACTTTATTGCCTGTTGTTAATAGATAAAAATTGTAATAAATGTATAAAAAATATGTTTAATTTATAAATATTTATTATTATTACGTACAAGCCGTACATTTAATTAATAAGATATAAACATATCGCAATCTCTATGAGTCTTATAAAGGAGTGGAGCTTATATTCTGAAAATATCTATATTTTTGTTTTCTAAATAGTCGTGTGTTCGTAATTATTATTGGTTAAAACAAAACAAATGTTTGAATTTTATAAAAGACCATGTTCTGTTTTATACCTAAGGAAAAAAAAATTCATTTTATTGTATGCTGCTTATTGACATTCAGGATTCGCAATTTAATTTATTTATATTATCAGGGAGCTTTGAGATTAAACCTAGGTGTTTCAAGTGATCATGAACGATCGAATTCGATAAATTTAAATAATTTTTTTCTTGCTTGAACAGCTTTTTTACTTTTTCTATAGTAATGGATAAAACCGGAGATGTGGAGACCGATTTATGTCAATTTAGCTGAGGAAAGAGTGGGGATGAAGTGCATGCCAGCTGACCGCCAGCACAGCAGCTTATGGGCTGTTATATGCGCGCTGAGTAGGGGAGCAGCATTTTTGTGCAATTCAAACACAAATATTGTATTTTCATGCAAAAATGTATTTCTTTCATTCAGAATTTAATGCGAATAAAATATTTTTTATAAGAATCTATCTTCAGAAGAAGTTTACTCGCAGTTCCTTATGATGGGTAAGGTAAGATTTAATAAAAACAAAGTGTTTGAATGTTGGCATATAATTGCGACTGTTTTTCTGCAGATAATTTTAGAGTTTCGGAGATAAAGACTCCATCTTAACTGTAAAATTGTAAAATTATAAAAACTGTAAAATTATCTGCAGAAAAACAGTCGCAATTATATCTCAGCATTCAAACACTTTGTTTTAATTAAATCTTACCTTGCCCATAGGTTATGTGCAGTCAACAATGCTGCCACATAGAAAAATACAAGCAAGGAGGAGCTTCATGACGTGGACCAATCAAAAACTGTGACCTGAAAATTGTTTGTTTACTAGTTTCTGGCCAACCTGTGTATTTTAAAGACCTTGCTCACAAGGAGCTGCTGGCGATCAGCCGGGATGCACTTTATCCCCACTCTTGTTTCCCCTAACTTGACCTACTTCTGCCTCCACATCTGTAAATGTAAACTATGCCGACAATGCTGCTTTTTACTTTCCATATTTAAAAGGGCACCAACAAAAAATTATGGCGTAGAATCATTCGAACTTTTTAACAAGAAAGCCTTGCTATATCAGCAGTTAAATAAAAATACGGCTTAAGTGCGAAGTTAGCTGTGAAAAAATACAATTAAGTCCTTTGTTGGGAAAAACCGAAATTACTTTACGAACAAACCAATATTTTAGTAACCCACCGCTTCCCATTTTTGCACGGGATCTTTTTTCTGTAATCTCAATCTTCCGTGAGTTATATTAAATTCATAGTATATATAATATTATATTACAACCATTTTTTAATCTAAATACTTAGATAAAGAAGAAATAGTTTTTAATAACATATCCAATTGTTACCAGGTATATGCGAATAAAAAGAAAATGGACAAAAGTTAAAATCATTTTTTTTTTTTATTATAAATTTTGTTCGAACGTTTTTGTACTTAAAACATACGGGGTTATTATTGGCCCAAATGTTAATACGGATCTTAGGTTAACTGTAAACACACAATTATTTATCGACGGGTAACATTGACACATTTTCACATATTCCGACAAATTTAAATTTTGCTATGAAGCAATTATAAATTACGCCATCTTGTGTTGATAGAAAAATATCAAAATCGCTAAAACAGAGTTGGCTGGCATCAAAACGATTGCCACAACAAAAACTTGAAGTGCAAGTTTGAGAAAAAAAGATATTGTCAAAGTTTTTTTCTTCGCTGAGGACTGCACAATTTTAAAAATAACTAATTTTTATGCAGAGATTAAACAACCTCTATTTACTTAGCATCATAAAATTGTATGCATTTTTCTTAAAAACAAAAGAAGCATTGGCTTTTTCTTCGCTTAAAATATTCACAATTAAAGGAAATTTCGTTATTTTGTCGTGACTTAAGACGTGACTTAAGAAAATTTCAAAATTAAATTAAAATGTGAAGATGTCAATGTTATCTTATATAAAAAATATAAAAAATTTTGGAATAATTTTTAAAAATTGCTCTTTTGCTTTTCTTTATACAAATTAATGCACAAAAATAATAGAATTATATTTGTCATGGGGTATTTATATTTTTTCCATTTTTTTACTTTCTCTATTTTTATCCATCTAGAATAAAGACAGTGCCTATCTTAGGATGAAACGGATGATATATATATATATATATATATATAATAGTATTCATGTTTTTTATAACTTCAAAATTAATATGATTCAATAATTATTAATAAATGCATTTCTTTCAAAGACTCATGATGGCTCTACTTTTTCTTTAGGATACATAGACTGACTTATTTTTTTAGTACCTTAATATATTTACTTGTGTGTATAAAAATAAAGAATCGGGGCTATAAAAACTGATTCAAAAAACAACTTAGAGGATTTAATTTATTTGGGAAACTGTAGGTACTGTCAACTCTCGAACAATAATATAATTCCAAGGTCATTCAAAATCTCGCCCGAGGGCTCAGTCACAAAAGACTTTATATTTGTTTTTTAAGGAACTTATATAGGATAATTCCCAAATAAGCCAAACTATTTTATTAAAAATTAAATCAGAATTTAGAGGGATTATAAAGGGTCTTTTAATTAACTGAATTCCTCGAGATTCATATTTGGAGGGAGTTGAGAAAATTTAAGACATTTTAATAAATAAGGACCCCAAAGGGTTTTTCTTTATGACTGTTTTATATTTTAAGAAATAAGCTAGTCAGAAAATAGCTCGTAGCCATTTAATTTCATCATTGTATTAGAAATATTTATTTATTAATATACTATAATTGCAAAATTTAATTTGAATCTTGGAATGATAATAGATCCTTCTTTAATATTTCTCATTCCATTAAATGACTCTACACAAAATTTAAAATGTAATTTCATAATATTTATGAATATTAATAACAACATTTTTTAGCGCTTATGATAAAAAAATTTTTATAAACATGTTTGTTTGCATATTTATTTTGTCTAGCATGTTTTAATCATTAATATGAATTAAATGCTCGCTGCATTAGAATTAAATAGATATGCTTAACTTAACTATCCAAAGGACTCATATTAAATTTGTCCGATGTATGCGCATATAGTTTGTGATGTCAGGGCATGCGTATGTTATGGAAAAAATCTCTTATCATCTCATTAAAATTCTATTTTTAGTACCTGATGATGGTTTAAGACGAATGATCAAATCATTCCATTTAATTACAAAAAAAAAAAAAATGTTGTTATTAATATATAGTAATACCTCAAATAGTACAATTAATCAGACTGATTGAATAAATAACAAAAAATTTTCTAAGTAAACAAAATTTTAATTTAATGCAGGACTAATCGAAGCCATACTATGCGAGATATTGCTGTACACAGGGCCGGCTCTAGGATTTTGGCGCCCCGATGCAGAACAGTAATTGACACCTTACAACCAGGGGCGTATACAGAAATTTTTTCGGGGGGGGGGGGGGCTGAACTCAAACTCAAAATTTTTTTTTTTTAAAGAAACAAAATTTTGCCGCCCTTCAAAAATTTTTTTCAAATAGATTTCCGCCCCGCGGAAATTTTTTCCCCTTCCGTGAAAATTATTGACACGGAATTTTTTTTTTTTTTTTGCGGAACCTTAGTTTTCCGCCCCGCAGAAATTTTTTCCCCTTCCTGTGAAAATTATTTTATTATTTTACCTTTTTTTTTTTTAGAGACATTGAATTTTTGCCGGCTTCAAAATTTTTTTATTTTTTTTTTTTTTTTTTTTGCGTAAATTATGGCGCCCTTATACGGAAGCGCCCCGTCCTGTGCTTACAGAGCCGGCCCTGGCTGTACATTTTTATTGTGAAATTGATAATTTTAGCAGTTAGAGATACGACTTAGGTAAAAAATCTCCGTGCCATCATTTGTTTAACACCAATGACGGATCCAGAGAAGTTTTTCGGGGTGGGGGTAATTTGGTGTGGCTAGTCGCACCCCCCCCCCCCCCTCTCTCCTTGTATCCGCCCTTGTTTAATACAGATATTCAGATGATACTATCCACGGCACTACCATTTATCAATGCCTGCTCGGCTGACTTTTTGCGAAATTATAACATCTGTATTGAGGATCTTGTCATCATCCCACTGATATCGAAATATCTACAATAATCCTAGTCGTTCACTGAATCCGTGTTCTCTCCATTCACGGTTTGAGTGGACGACTAGCCTTAAGTGGAGATTTTTTACTGGCCCCCAACTCGTACTTCTTTAATATTTTGCGGCCATAATCATTCTGTTAAAATTGATTTTTTTTCCTCATATAATAAATATATTATTTCATTTCAACTGTTAGTTCTGAACGATAGTATTTATGGATTTTAAATCCTTTTTATTGTTTTTTAAATTTATTTTTGTATTTAATAATTAAACGAAATTTTTTATTTTATTAAATTTCCATTTTTATTTATTTTTATAATTATATATATTTTATTTTTATGTATTTTTTAAATGTTATTTAAAAAAAAAAAAAAGATTTTTCTTTCTCTTTTAGAAAGTATATATAGTAAAATTGTGAAGGTTTATATAAAAATAAAAATGATTAATGTCAAAAATTTCATTCATCTCTCTCTCTCTCTCTCCTTTCTCATTAGGTGTTATTTCGGAATTTAATATTGTTTAATTCTTTATTTCTACTGTTTTATATTTAAATTATTTTATATTTTTAAATTACAAAGATCTGCTCTTCGTTCTTGAAACATTTTTTTTTTTTTCAATTATAATTTAACCAAGCGTATTCGTATTTGCATATGCGACTGGCAGTTCGAGGGTTGTTTCATTTTAATATTGAAATAGACCTATAAATCACTTTTGAGTAAATATTCTTATTCAATTCTAAATAGTTTAGTCCTCTGAACACAGGCCCAATATTTCTGGAGAATGTATCCTTTGCTTTTAAGCTGCTTGTTGCTTTGTTTAAAAAATTTTATTCATAAGATCATCTTTCATTTACGACATTAATTTTGGAAAATAAGTTCACATTCTCTTACAGTTGTAAGATGGAAGTCAATGGTACAAACAAATATAGGTCAATCCACTAGCGGTCTCGTCCCCCCTTTTATACAGAAAAAATATACAATAGTTATCTATTAATGCTAATTTGAATCCTGAATTAAATGATTGCCTTTATTTTCTTGATTGTGCTACAGCCTGTGTTTATTAAAGCTTTTGTGGTTTGAAATATTATTATTAGGAGAATTTTTAATTATAGACCACATTTTTGTATTAAATATTTATTAAAAATATATAAATACTGTACAACGTTTCGACTGCTTGTTCTGCAGCCGTTATCAAGTACTGTGCACTTGCTCCGACTCAAGTGAACTAACTGTTAGTTCACTTGAGTGGAAGAGAACTAACTGTTAGTTCACATGAGTGGAATAGAACTAACTGTTAGTTCACATGAGTGGAAGAGAACTAACTGTAAGTTCACTTGAGTGGAAGAGAACTAACTGTTAGTTCACATGAGTGGAAGAGAACTAACTGTTAGTTCACTTGAGTCGGAGCAAGTGCACATTCTGCTTATTCTGCAGCCGTTATCAAGTGCACAGTACTTGATAAGGGCTGCAGAATAAGTAGTCGAAACGTACAGTATTTATATATTTTTAATAAATATTTAATACAGAAATGTGGTCTATAATTAAAAAGTGCTACAGCCTCTCCACCTCCCCTACCCCAGAAATTCCGGCCCACCCTTAATAAAATCCTGGGACCGCCACTGGATCGACCAGTACAGTAGTTTAAAAACACGGAAAAACTAAATCTGTTACAAAATTGTTTCTTTATAAAAAAAAATCATAATTTTAATTCGGACAACAGAAAAACATTCAAATTTGCATCAATGAAATATAATATATATATATTTCTACATCATGGAAATACTTGCACATTACTATCTATGCTTATAGGGCTTGATTTATTGATAATTAGCAGATCTCTGTTCTGTTTAATCCAGCGGTTTCCAACTGTGAAGGCACGTACTCTTGCCAGAGGAGGCGCCAAACCTTGTAATTCTGATAATTGTGGTTTTCAGTTTTTTTTTTTTCTAATAAAGTTTTTATTATTATTATTATGGAAGTTTTTAATTATAGATCAGATTTATTATTAATTATTTATTAAAAATATAAATACTGTACAATTTTTAGAGTGCTTATTCTGCAGTCGTTTTCAAGTACTGTGCACTTTGTATTAACAAACCACAAATGCTTTAATAAACAAAGTTTTTATTATTTAAAACGTGTCAGAAGAAAATGTTTTTTCCCGGGGTGATATATATATATTAGCACAAAGTTTGAAAACCGCTGGTTTAAGCAACAATGTGCGCATGTTTCATATCTTATAAAAGACTTGAAATTCTTACTCCTTTTAGCATTGGTCTTCTCCAACAAATATTAATACTAATACAACTAATATTCATTTAATTCTCTAAGGTTTTATTAAAATTTTTCTCAAGGAAAAATTACTCTGATCATGAGAAAAGGTCTTGTGGGAAAAAAAAACAAGTTGGGAATATCTCATAGTGTTTTTAGAAATGGTTTTATAAACATATATTTGACGGAGGTGTATAGCTGATAATATGTAGTTTAAAAGTTTATGAATTTCTACAATGAGCAAGAAGCTAGTAGTTTTTTATTTATATTTATTAATTAATGTGCTAGGGCCGACGTTTTGGTCGTCCATCCTCTGGTCTTATATGTGACCGAAACATAGGCCCTGGCACATTAAGGGCCGACATTTCGGTCACATATAAGACCAGAGGATGGACGACCGAAACGTCGGCCCTGGCACATTAATTAATAAATATAAATTGAAAAACTACTTGCTGCTTGCACATTGTAGAAATACAGAAACCTTTAAACATATATTAATCATCTTTAACCGTCTCATTTTTAAAATATACCTATAGCTGCCATTTTATTTAATTATATATAGATTATATTATATTTATTTATATTGTTATTGTTGTTATTTATTTTAGTTTATTAAAATTTGTATTTTATTGGTTTAAATAAGTCCAGTTCTAGACTTTAGCAAGCTCGGTAACCGCCAAATCCAAGGGTCGCAATTTGGGCTGGAAATCTCTTCAATTCAATATGTATATAGATATTCATAAGACAGAGAGGACTGTATAGATTATGATATATAAGTCAATAAAAGTTTTATATATTATTGTCTTTTTTCCCTTCAGGGGTGGATTCAAAGAGGAGGCTGTGGTGATTTTTTTATTTTCGCATTAAGGGGCGGAAATTCGCCTATTTGCTTAGGACACCAAAACTCCTAGAGGCTCGGTCCTGGGTATAAATTAAAAAAAGATCAAGTTATTTGAATGAGACAATTTTATTTTGTTCTAATGTTAATACGCAAGTATATATCATTATTAAATTTTGTATGTGTTTTAATTGCATCGCATTACTAACAAGTTAAAGATATAAATAGTTAAATTACGAATACAAACAAAAAAATTCATAATTGAGGAGAAATTTAAAATTCATTTCTGGTGTTGAATTTGATTGGATTTCCTTGTACTGATACTAAGAGAAGAAAAATATTTGTACCCATTTAGCCTCTTTGATGGCTTTGTGAGATTTTTGGCCTTGTAAATTCTAATCAATTCTTTAGGAGCCTGTTCCGTGTAGCATATGCTTAGTTTTTATACTGAATCACTTTTTGTTTATTAAACCAGGGTTTGGATTTGGTTAATTTTGAAAACCTCAGTGATAGAATTCGCAGGAAGCACTCTCCCTAGGATAAGGACAAATAAAAGATTCGAAGATGATTCCATTGGGTAATTGGAACTGCCAAATTCTCAGACCGTTGGGTGTAAGCAGGGGATACTTGTTATCAGAAGTTTCCTTCCATCAATACAATCATTCCAATCTGGGTAACTTCTGGGTCTACAGAAGATTCACACTTTGTACGCAGGTGATAAATATTTTGAAATTCTCAACTCAACTTGGAACTGGCAGCTCAATTGACGTAATTACCACTTCTGCGTGCCAAACCAACCGATGACTTGAGTTAGTGTCAAAAATGAGGACGGAACTAATATATTAGACTGATTGTCCTACCTGTTATTCTATACCTGAAAATTAAGACATGTGTCGTGGAGTAGTGACGCCATTGGATAGCAAAGGGCTTTAGTTTCCTCAGGGCCGTGCCGTCCTATGATACATGGAGGGGACGACAAGCAGGAAAATTTAATTACAATTTGAACCATTTTCTATTAATATATTGCTCCGTTATTGCGATATTCTGATTTATCGCTCGCCTCTGTCTAAGCTCTTTCGGTAGCCTTTGGTTTAGGTTTTTGCTCCAGGTACATCGTCGGAAAGACTTCGCGAATTATTATTTTTTGTAATATACTGCGCCGCTGCTTTTAAAATTATCACAAAAGACATTTGCATGTTTGACGTATTGATAGTTATGCTTTAAGTCTACAATTAATTACATTATTTGATTTTCATTCTAGTTTGTCTCGTTTAAATCAGCAAATTAGATATATATATATATATATATATATGGCTGCCACTTTAGACCTCACATTCCTAATTAAATCATTAGCTAAAGTTAAAATTAGAAGGGCAAAACTGTAATAGATATCCTTATTTTATAAAAATAGTATTTATACATTTTGTGTAGTTTTTTTTTTTTTTTATAAATCACCATTGAAGATAAAGAAAAAACATTTCAGGGGTGGCAGGCATTTCGAACACTTGCACTATAATCCAGCACGGCCCTGGATTTCTTCTTTGGGGGAGCTAGTAACTTTACTGAAAAATTGCTGTTGGATCTGTACTTAAATTTTAATAATGATTATGTCTTTTTTTAAGAACTTATATCTAAAACATTGTTTTTTTTATATTATTTTCGCTTTCACAGTCGTTGTTATTAAAGAAAAATTCTTGATTTTGGGTAAACTATGGTATTTGAAGATACAACGTTTCAGGCACTCAATCTGTGACATTCTTCAGGTATAAATTTAGATAAAATAACAAAGCTAATTGATTGTAAATGACCGTAAGGAAGATCAATTTTTTTTTAAGGACCGTCAGCCAAAAATCATGGAATATTGGATGGGAGTTGCATACCATCTGTTAATTGTACTGACGATTCCATCTCAATGGGATCGAAATATTTACAAATAAACGGATAATAAGGAAAGTTATTTTTTTGGCCGACGGTCCTTAGAAAAAATTGACAAAAACAAAGAGTCTTCAAAATGTAGTAAGACGCTTTCTGAATTTATACCTGAAGAAGGCAACAGAATGAGTGGCCGAAACATTGTATCTTATATATATATAAAAAAAAACAGTTTACAGAAAAAAATGTTTGCTATTCTTATCTCATGAGATATAAATTCGAATCCTGTATGGACATATTTAGTTAGCCCATATTTTATGAGATTTATATTATTTAATAAATATTGAGAGAGCATGGTTAATTAAATATAAACATTATTTTTCATTGTAATTTTAATTAAAAAGATCTATATAAAAGATCACAAATGTAAGTGCTTGTAATTTTTGTGTAATTAAATTCATGTACATTTAGAAATTGTTTTAATAATTTGTATTAATTAATAATAATAATAATAATAATGATTAATCGAAAAAATACTAATAATAATATTTCAAGTTTCAATGAGGGTCCATTTCCTGTTTTTAGTACATTTTAAGAAAATATTTTTATTAGAACGAGCTTAGTTCAATCAGAGGATATAATTTAGTCAGTATAAAAAATAATTTTTTTTTACATTATTATCAATCTAATGTAATCTATATAATTCTATATTTATATAATATTATATTATTATATTGTATAAAACACAGTCTGTCCGTTTGTAACGCAGGGACTTGGTAACTTTTCATGCAGCCCCCTGCACTGGTGGTTTAAGGGGGAGTAGGAGTGGCCGTCTAAACGTACTTTAAAAAAAACTTTTTTTTTAATTTTTCACTGCAGAAAGTTATAATTTTTTAAATTACTTATTAAAAAATTATGGAAATTTATTTAAAAATTAACTGCCAAATAGTTCAGCACTGTTGCAAAAGATGGCAGACTAGTCTAACAGCCGGTATTATCAGTAATGAATAGAAACGGCAGGAGGAACATACAAATTAGGATAAAAAGGAAGTTACTTCCGGAAGAACATACAAATTAGGATAAAAAGGAAGTTACTTCCGGAGGAACATACAAATTAGGATAAAAAGGAAGTTACTTCCGGAAGTCAGGTGTTGTTGACATCAGTAAGAAAAATAGATATTTTCTTTTTGCAGGATCTTTAATGGCTTGATCTTACTGATGTCAACAACACCTGACTTCCGGAAGTAACTTCCTTTTTATCCTAATTTGGTATTATCAGTACCTCTATTAGCCTATATCAGGCCTGTATTTATATATTTTTATGCTTTTTTAAATGAGACATAATATATAATAACATTTAAAAAGTATTCATTGTTAAAAAATCAATCAAATCCATTAGATTATTAGCTACCATTCTGACATCTCTTGGCAAATTTTCGTAATATGTGTTCTTTTTTGCCTTACTTTTTAAGACACATAACGCCATCTTATCGGCAAAAACATGCGTAACAGCTTCACTCCTACTCCACCTTATTTATACCATGCAAAATTGCAACAAAAATAATTTCATAATCAAATAAAATAATTAAAAAAACAAAAAATTGAGCAAAGTCACTTAAATTTTTTAAACAAGCTCCCCTTTTGGCTAGGTCCCTGGTTTTCGCGCCTCCGTGGAACCGATGGAATGAGAACAAATTAATTTGATCTGTTATTAAAAAAATTAATTTATATTTAAAAAAAAAAATTTCAAGAAAAAAGTATAGGATTACCATAAGTAGATGCTAATATAATTTCAAAATTTTATTTAGTGCTTTTGCCCGTATTTATAAAGGTACTCAGTATTGTATTGGAAGTTTATAATCAGGGCCGTGCCTAATTATGGTTTAAAATTTAGTCAAAAATTAGCTAGAGGCCCTGTTTATATAAGTACTTTTTAGCAGTAGTTCTGTAAGTGCTTTTTTAGTGGTGTAAGTTATATTTTCTTAAAGAAATTTTTCATAGTAGGCTATCTTTGTCATCAGAAGGCTTTAGTAACTGGCGCTTACTAATATCAACAACGTAGAAAAAATTCCACTACATACTAGAAATAATTGAAAGTACTAAATTCCAATTTACAATACTTTTTGTACTATACAGTATTTAATTTACAGAAGGTCATATAATTTTAATTAAAAATTTATTTTAAATATAAAAAACTTTACGTAAATTGTATAAATTTTGCAACGCCCAGGAAAAAGATTTAAAGAATTTATTTATTTACTAGTACTAAAATTCTATGATTTTTAATCGAAATTTTTATTAATTAGATAAATATACAAATATTTTTTCTCATTTCTTGTACATAACTATAGGTAAGAAAAAGTAATTCATTAAAATCTAGAACTACAGTATAATTTTTAATAATCTACTATTTAATATTATCATACAAATATTACCAAAGATTTTATTGTGATTTTAGAACTAAGTACTGTTTACAATCATTATTGTTCATAGGTGTAGAAAAGTCAGTTGTGGGGGCGAATCTCATCAACACTCCCCCCTCCCCCTCCCCAAAAAAAAAATAATAATAATAATAAATAAGAGATCAAATTCAAAGCATTTGAATATTTTATTAAAATGGATATATACATTTATTTATTTCACTTGGAATAGTATAAAATGTAAAAAACAAAAATCAATTTATACATTATTTATATAAAGAGAAATTATTTATGAAATTTTCAAAAAAATTATTATGAAGATGAAACAGTCGCCGCCATACTTTCTACGCCTATTAGTCCATGAAAAAGAAGTTAAAAAATGCCATGAAATTGAAAAAAATTGCTGAACAGATGAAAATTAGCATATTTATTCCTTTAGGGCCGGTTGGTTCACTTCTAGTCAACTAGCAAACTTGTCCGAAGGATAGCAAATCATCGATATAGTAAACACACTCTTAACCTTTGAGTTGAAAAAAATGTTTTTTCAAGTATAATTAGCTATCTGAGGTATAAGGAAAGTTTTTGAAGTTAGCAACTTAATAAAGGCATCATTTATAAAATTATTAAAAATTGAAATTAATTAAAATATCGGGATAGCTAATTAATTAGAAGTGAAGCAATCGACCCGTAGACATGGTAAACAACATTCTAACAAATCACTGTGGTGGGTGAGTTAAATAGAAAGGGGAGGGGTTAATTTTTTTTTTTTTTTTTTTTTTCTTCAAAAGACTCTGAAACTATTTTAAAAATTACCATTACAGTAAAAAAAGTAAATAAAATTGATTAAAAAAAGTAAATAAAATTGATTAAAAAAAGTAAATAAATTGATTAAAAAAAGTAAATAAAATTGATCTCATCAGTTTCTTTCTTATTAATAATTAATAATTTCCAAGATACAGGGAAAAGGGAGTAAAAATGATTTCCATAATGAGTCCAGGATCCAGGGCAGCCTCAAAGAATGGGAATGGGGGCGTCTTAAAAACCCACATCAATTGACCTGGAATATGACTTTAATTAGGCAATAATTATCCTTAATTCAATTTACTATTTTCAATTCCTCCCCTCCACCCTTTATCTCTCAAACTATTGAAGTGACTAGCAAAATAAGAGAAAGTAAAAATTGATGTGACCAATTTTGTAGGAAATTTTTCAAGTATAGCTTTTAAGCTATGCTATAGTTAAGGCTGGTTGCTTCCCTTTTAATTAACTAACTATCTGACTTTCGAGTCTTTTCAGTTCTTGTTAAGCTAATCATATGAGCTCCGATCGAAGTTAACTAGCTGAGGCTCAAAGTTCGGCTTAACTAAAGGGTGAAATTAGAAATACAAGCCTTGTTTATTGATTTTTTTTATAAATTTTTAATTTAAATTAATTAGCTTTAATTATTATTTTTAATAATTTTTATAAATGATGACTTTATTACGTTGCTAACTTCACAAAACTTCCCTTATACCTCAGGTAACTCGAAGGTTAAACCTGTTTTTGTTTATTATATCGATGATTTGCTCTCTGTTGGGTAAGTTTGCTAGTTGACTAGAAGTGAAGCAACTGGCACTTAGAGAGTTGTTGATAAAAATGTAAAAAATAATCTTTACCCCCCCCCCCCCCCCTCCGCGTTTAGCTCAGCTATGGTATGTTCTTTTCCATAGCTAAAGGAACAATTCTGCTAATTTTCAACTCTTGGGGAATTTTTTCCATTGAAAATTTTATTTTTCCTGGACTATATATTATTGTTAGTTGTTGGGAACAGTATAAAAATAAGTGTTTTTTGAATTTGTAAAAAATATGAATAAAAAATCGTGTGCAAATATATTTTTATAAAACACTTTTTCTAAATATCCTTTGTTCAATATTAAGTAGAAAATATTATAGATATATTTAAATGAAACGGCTTCCAAAGTAAAAATTATTAGGAAAATTTTATTTTTGTTATTATATAATTTTTTTTTATATACAGGAATCCCTTGATTAATGCGGTTAATAAATCCAATTGCAATAGGCTACATCGCATATATCAAAATCCAACTAAGGCCCGTTTCACACTAGACACTCGGTATCTCGGCCACGGAACTTCCGCCACTGGAATCTCGTACGGCTACCCAGCTCACACTTTCCTCTCCTTCTGTGGTACTTCATAGTTTTTTTTTTTAGATACAATCGAACATCCCCCCCCCTACTCCAACTCAGTTAGTTCCCTTTTTTTTTTACTTTTTTTTATTCATTTAATGAATTTAAAAAATTAGCCAAATAAATAAAGTTTTTTTTTATGGCCCGGGCCCCACTTGTAACCATCACTGCTCTATTATTTTAGAGGAATGTTTCTCAACTGCCGCTCCTTGGAAAAAATTTTACCGGTCCATGGATAAATATCGTCAAGTTAGAAGAGGATCAAAACAGTCTGAACAATCTTTCTTAACGGGCTTATTACTTATATTTAACAATAGCTTAAAAATTTTTTGAAAGAATTTACTGATTTGACTATCCACAATGTGGATCAAAAATTTAAAAAAAAAAATCATATCTAATTATTCGAAGATGGAATTTTATTGTAAGCATGATCTATGTTTTTTTTTTATTTTTTTCTGAAAGAAAAGAAAAAACCGAGAAATACTATTTTTATTTTCTAAATAAGAAACTAAAAATTATTTCATTTTCAACGTTTTAGTTTTTAACTAACAATATTTTTTAATTTGATGCAGGTCACAAGTTGATGGACTTTTCATCTTCTTCGAAGAACCTGCTTCTTTCACCTACTTCTACAGGTATAAATAAGTCAAATCTAGTTAATTCAAGCAAGAAATCTTTTGTATTTCTTTCTAATAAAGGTGAATTAAAATTTAATACTGATAAAGAGATTATAGAAAATGATGCTAAACCACATTTAAGTGAAACGTCTTCAAATGTTTCCAAAGTTCAATGGCGTTTTAATGCGGATCTCAAGACCTATAAAAACATTAATCAAAGTACTAATGAAACAACTTCAACACTTCATTTGGAAGATGCGGAAATTGAAATAGATGATTCTTCACTAGAAGATTTAGAAGATCGCAAACTAAATTCTTTTTCAACTATTAGAAATATAAAAGAAAAACCTTCAGATCGGTTTAACTTATTTCAATCAAAAATTTCAAAAGCTGAAAGAGGACAACATTTATTGATACAGAAAAGTCTTTCTGAAGAATGTGAAGATCTAGGTGTAGATGAGCCAAGCACAAGCGATCTTTTTCCTGAAGCTGACATATTACTGGATATTAATTCTTCCCCTTCATTTGAACAGAATATTGAAACGAATTCTCAATCAGCTGATAATTACTCGAAATTTAAATCTACTATGGATGATTCATCAAATACTGAAGATAAAGATAATCTCAAAAGTGATAATTCATTTAAGACAACAAATTCTCCAGAAGAAGAAATTTCACTTGAGACAGAAAATAGCATATCTCAAAAGAAATCGAACAAATTAGGAAATCAGGCAAACAATTTCGAAAATAAATTAAGAAAAAATCAATTAGAATCTGATCTTAAAAATCTTATAATTTTTAAAAACAATAAAGAAAAAAATAAACCAGAAAGACAATTATCACCGTCGAATTCCTTGGAAGATCAAAATTCACGGAATAATTACGATAATATATTTGATAAAGAAAATTCAAATTCTAATTCTAAAATTGAAGAAAAAACAGATGAATCTACTCAAATATCTTCTTCATCCGAATTAAATTGGAAAGATGATCAAGAAGAAGATTCTTTTAAAAGAAGCAGATCTCCTTTGGAATTAAATGAAAATTCAAGAAAAATAATAAAATATAATGAATGTGAAAGAAAAAAGTCTGATACATCAAATGAAAAAAAGTCTTTTAGCGATAAAACTTTTTATGGTAAACGAATGGCTGAAACGAGTACTTCAGAAGAATTAACGAAAAAAATAAAAACATCATTAAGAAATATTTTTCAGAATTCCATCGAGACCAGATCATCGCCTACGTTTAAAAGCGAAAAATTTGCTTCACCTCCAGGTGAAAATTCAAATATTTCTTATGAAGTAGAATTAGAAAAAGATTATAAAGAAGCCATTCAATTTGTAGCCAGATTACGTTCAAAAAGTCTTGAGCCTCCTGATTCAAATAAAAAAAAAACTTTAATAAAGAAAAGTCGTTCAAGACAAAGTAGCTGCAACGATACTAATGATACTCTTATTCTTAAAGAAGGTTCTATTATAACCACTTTGAAAAATGAATTACTCAAAAATGAAGATATATCCCCAAATCCAAATTCTACGAAACAGATTTTGGATCATTTTGACTTCGAAATATCTTCAGAAGAAAGTCGGCCTTCTTCTCCATATAGTTCAAATAGAAAACCAATAAAAAATTCTAATGAATCACACCTAAAATATTTATTTGACGATGCTTTAAGTTTTCCATGTGAAGATGAAAAAAATGAACCAGAAAAATGGGAACTTAATGAAAATGAAAACTGCCAAAAGATAATAAACAAAAATGAATATAATGATAATAATTTAATTGTAAATAAAAGTGGAAAACAAAAAGATGATCAAAATTCTGGACAATGTAAAACTTCTTCAGATAAAATGTACTATAATAAAAGTTTAAAAAATACAAATTCCCAAAAATTAATTGATTTAAAAAACAAATCCCAAAAAAATACAATGAAATTTATCACCTCAAATGATCATCTTAAAAATATAAATGAGAAAAAAAAACATGAATCGGAATTTTCAAATTTAAAAACTGATAACAATTTAAACACAAAGAGAAGATTTAAAAATGATTTATTAGAAAAACTATCACAAAATGAATCTAATTCAAAATCAACTTCAAAATGTGATTTAGAATCGAACTCTAAAACAAATATCAAAGAAGAAAATACGTCAGAAGATACAAAAAACGACGAGTCAAATGATATCTTATATGAAGATTCTTCGCCTAAATCTGATGTCGTTTTTCAAAAAAACGAACAATCCAACTCTTCGCTTTCATGCAGAAAAATTTTAGAAAAACCTGAACTTTTTTATAGGAATACTTCCTCATTTACAAATTCAAATTCAGGAGAAACATCTAACGAAGACAAAAATTTCATCATCAAAATAAATCAACAAGATCATTTATCTAAAGAACGAAATCGAAAAGAATGTCCTTTAACAAATCAATGTTCTTTTTCTAAACAATGTACAAGAATAAAGAACACTTCAAAGAATTCTTCTCAGGACGGTATGCTGATTTCATTTCCAACTGAAACTTGTGTTAAGATAGAATTATCTTCTTCCAACGTAGAAAATTCGCTGAAATTATCTTCACCCAAAGACAAAAGAAATTGTCGATTAAGTATTCCAAGTCAGACCCTCCAACAAATTGAATGTCCACTTTCATCTGGAAATAATGAAGAAAGTAATTCTGAAAATAATAACGATGGCATGTGTAATAATATATTAAGTGGAATTAAAAGATATAAACGTCATCAAGGTGATGCTGTGTTACCTCTAGTAGAGCCCGTCCAATCAAAATTTATGTATACATATGGCAAACAAAGAAATACCCTGAGGAATAGAAAATTGGAAGAAACAAGTGAAAATGTTGGCAGTGATCAAAAAATGGAAACGGAAAATATAAATTTACCAAATAATAATGCTTATGATTCTGAAAATTCCTCTAATTCATATGAAATGACCGATCTTGAAGGTTTTACAAACTCACCCGAATTAGATAGTCATTTTTCAGAAAGTGAATATATTAAAAAACACTCTGAATATTTGTGTGCTAATGATAATGATGATAAGAAACAATGTCATTCGAAAATTTGTGAAAAATCATTAAATGATCAATATCTAAATAATTCCAATGATAGTAAGAATAGAAGACCATCGCTACGAGATTTTATTAGGAAAGGATGCCCTTGCTGTAGTGGCGGATCGCCAGAACGTCCAAAAAAGAAATATTTAAAGTTTGACAAAACAAAAAAAGATTCACATATAAAGACAACACACAAAGTAATAAAAAAAAGATAAAATGTCTAATATGTCTAAAATATTTATGAATATCTTGGATATAATAATTTTAATAAAAAAAAAAAATGAAGATTTATCGCCAGTGAAAAAAAAAACATCTTGGCTAAATTTCAATGCTTCCATATATTCTTATATTTGCATAAGAAAAACTTTTTATTTTTTATTAAACTAATTGCTAACACAATGTATTTTACAAAAATCTCCCATCTTGTATCATTCTGATGTTTACATATAATATCATTTATTATCACTTATTCTAGTTATAGAATTGATCTCATACTATATAAGAAAATCGATCGATATTCATATTTCGATATCAATCAACAAACATGTAATTTATGTACAAACCCTAATTCCTAGTTTTTAAATAGTTCGTGAATTAATTGTAAATATTAGTAAATAATGCTATTAGAACAAAAATATTGTGTTATTATTTTTCATTATATTAAAATGCTGTAAGAAAATCTTTTTTTCTAAAACGAAATTTTATACTTTTTTTCAAATGTTAGTAATGATAAATATTTCTCGAGTTAAAATGAAAAAAGTAATTGTATTAATTTATTCATATATTCTAGTCCATACTAAAACTAGATATTTATTCTAAATAAAATATTATTCATTTTACTGAAAAATGAGTTTTCTATTTATTAATGTTGAAAAAACGTTTTTAACATTCCATTTATTATTTATTTTATTTATTTTTTTTATCATAAGAGATGTATAATTTTCAAATTTAGTCATGGATGCATAACTTCAAAAAAAAAAAAAAAGAAAACGCCAACCAAAAGGTATTTGTTTTTTGACTTAATAAAGAATAAAACCTAAATAAACGTCGTAAGAACTGATAAGAATTTTATATTATAAACACATTCAAAATAATTTTAATTAAAATTATAAATTGCATTAGGGATGGAAAAGGCGTTCGAAAAGTCGATTTTCGATTTTGGAATCGACTTGATATTTTTCGATTCTCGGAATCGATTAATCGAAATTCAACTTTTCGACTTTCAAGTCGACTTTTTAAAAACTCGATATCTCGTGCTTAGGAGATACTCAGTAAATATTTTTCCAGAAATTGCACCTAACATTAAAATGAAATATGAAAGTCTAAGTATTGTAAGAAAAATCGAAGTCGACCATTGAGAATCGATTCTAATCGACTTGAAAGAGTTTCAACTCGATTCTAAAAAGTCGATTATTTTGAATAAAAGATCGATTTTTGACTAAACTAAAGTCAGAGTCGACTTTTCCATCCCTAAATTGACTTAAAAATTCTTTATAATAAAAGAGAATTTTAAGGGCAACTTCTAGTCAACTAGTATACTTATCCGACAGATAGTAAATCATCGATATAATAAACAAGAACATGCTTAACCTTCGAGTTAAAAAAATGAGTTTTTTCATATATAAAATTGTCTATCTGAGGTATAAGGAAAATTTTGTGAAGTTAGCAACTTAATAAAGGAATCATTTATAAAAATTATTAATTATTTAACAAAAATTTTCCAAAAAAATAAATAAACAAGGCTTGTGTTTCTAATTACCCCTTCATTGAGCCGTATATCTAACTTTGGGTCTCAGCTAACTAACTACGATCCGGGTTCTTATTTAATCATATGATTAGCTTAACTAGATGTGAAAAGACTCGAAAGTCAGAGTCAACTAGCTTATCCGAGGGATAACTACGAGTGGAACTCTTCTGGCGTAGCTGCCTTGTTGTTTTCCTGTTGGTTCCCCTTCCCTGAAGAAGAGGAACGATATGAAAACCTTCCTTTGAGTCTCTAAATGAATTTCATATATCATAAATTTCAAAAAAATCTCTTGAGTAGCTATCGAAAAGTTATTAGTAGTGAGCTAGTAATTCGAATCCCTGCTAAGTAGGCAAACAATATATCTTTTTTGGAAAAATATTGCATAACTACAAGGCGCTCTTGATTGGTGCTGCCTCTCGTGTCAATTTTGTTAATTATCTCCACGGCTTCAAGTTCCTATCGAGTGGGAGGGAAAATGAAAAAGTTTTCTTCCCTCACGCCCTGACACAGAAGCTGAATTATCGAACCTTATAAAGCCTAGTACACACCTAGCGACAATGCTGCGAGACAAAATTGCAGGTCCACACCTAGAGACTCATTTGCAGCACAGAAATCAGCGAGAGATGTCTCAACAAATTGTGTGCTCTAAATTTATGCTTAAACAAATCTCCCCCCCCCCCTTCCCCGAAAAAACTCTACATACGCACCTGCTTGTCAGAGGCAAAAAAAATATACTCATTCCTCACATGAGTTTCAAATAATAAGAAATAACTGTGGCGTGTGACGTCCAGAACAATCATGTTGAGCGACTTTTGTCTCGCCACACGGAAAAAATATTGCGCGACATTCCTGAGACTTGTCGCGAGACACGTGTTGATGGCTTGCAGTATCTTTTCGTGTCAATCAAATTTTACACGAAGCAATTTATAGCTTTGAGAATACAGGATGAATAAAGAAGAGCAGCTAGTATTTGTTTCATTTATTTAAGGCCCATTAAGCTTAATGGGCCCTAAATAAATGAAACAAATACTAGCTGCTCTTCTTTATTCATCCTGTTTTCTCAATAAATTTATCCAGCTAAATGAATGAGAAATAAAATGCTGGAGGTACTTTCAGGCCAAATTTTAATACCACTATACAGCCAAGCCAGGTATTAAAATTTGGCCTGAAAGTACCTCCAGCATTTTTATTTCTCATTCATCTGTAAGCGCCAGGCTTTCCCAATCATCATTTATCCAGCTATAAATCTACCTTTCTCAACAATTTATAGCTGTGATGTTATATTATTAATAAGAGGGAGAAGAAATGAGAGATGCAGCTAAGGTTTTTTCTTTCTTTTATTTATTCCATTCACACAGTTGACGTTTCGGTTCCGTGAAATTTTAATTCCATTAGTATAATAGGCGTGAGAAAATAATTTTGTGGTATTTTATAACAGATCATAATTTAACTTCAGTCCATATTCCTGTTTACTCTGAGCTACGAATGCTTCCACATCAGAAAAGTGTAATTCAAACAATTTTCACAAAAAATTGCACTGATATACTTTTAAAAGACATCATCAAGAATAGTTGATTTATGAATTTTAATTAAAATCGTTGGAGCCAATTTTGAGAAAATCGCAAAAAACTGAAAAAGTATATCAGTAAAGTACTAGCACTTTTTGAATGATTTTGTTCAAAAGCTTATTTTCACCCCTTGGGTGGAATGCCTAACTCAAATATAAAATTTCAACCTCCTAGCTCTTTTCGTTCGTGAGATATTGTGTTCAATTTGTAGGACCCACTCTTTTGGACTCAGGAGATTACAAACGTGTATATCCATCAAAATCTCGACATCGAATTTTGGACATGAAACCAATACTTTCTCTCTATATATTCCATATATAGGTAAAAGAAATTAAAATAAATATAGAAAAGGGTTTGTACAAAAAATAGGTTTTAGTTGAAAATATTTATTTTTTGGGTATCATTTTTTTAATAAATATACATCATATATATTAAAAAAATGTTAATTAATAACAAAATGAGTTTTCTATCTCTATTACATAGTTATTTAGATAAGATGTTAAAAAAGACATAATTCATTTATATCAGACCAACATGTTGTTGAATGTATGATAAATATGAAATTCTCAATTTGAATATTTTACTTCCCCTAACCAGGCCTTTCCTTAAACATATAAAGGCCCTTTATTTTATTCCATTGGAGTTTCATCAAGGGTTAGGTCATCAAGCATCTCATCAAGAGTTATTCGAGATAAAGTAGGATCGTGGTCTTCATCGTCCTGGTCTACAGCAGTATTCCCAATTTTCTTCACATCTTTATAAATATTTATATGAGTTCTTAAAAGTTTATCTTCTTCTATATCGTCCATAAACTCCATAAAATCCCTAAAAAAAAATCATATTTATAGAATAATTCTTCAAGTTTATATTTTTCATTCGAACTCACCTTTCTTCAGGTTTGTTTTCTTCATTTAAATGCTTCAATTTCCATATTCTTTTGTTTTTCGAATATTTATAGACTTTTTTGAGAATTACTATTGAAGGTATATCAATATCTTTCACTTTTTCAAAATTATCATCATTTATGTTGTTATTTAACAAGTTATAACTAAAATAAAGGAGAATTTTTTGAAATTATTATTTCATTTGAATATTAAGGCTCTTCAGGAGGCAAGCTGTTCGCATGTTTTTGCCGTTAAGATGGCGTTAGGGGTCTTAAAAAGTGAGCCGAAAAACCCAATTTAAGAAAATATTGCGAAAATTTGTCAACAGATGGCAGGATGGTAGACTATATTTAATCTCATGTAATTGTTTAATTTTCGTTGATCTTTTAATAATGAATAGTTTATAAATATTATTATATATTATATATCATTTATAACAGTATAAAAATATTCTTCCCAGCATCCCTATGCTGTTCAGATCACGACTAACAGAACAAAACAATTTCATTCTTCCTTTGTCCCCATGACCTCCCGTGATTGGAACAAGCTCCCTGCGTCTATCTTCCCCAAAACCTACAATCTTCAGACTTTCAAGTCTAACCTCAACAGGCATCTTCTCAGTTCCCGCAGTTGAGTTTCCCCTTTATGCTTCTCCTTTTGTTTTTATTTTCTTCCTGGCTGCATGTGACTATTGGTCATTATAGGTCTTCGGACCTTATGCACCCATTCCAAAAAAAAAAAAAAAAAAATATAAATATAGGCATATAAGTGATCTAATAATGCTGTTAGACTAGTCAGCCATCTTTTGCAAGAGTGCTCAACTATTTGGCCGTTAATTTTTAAATAAATAATATTTTTTACTTTGGTCCCATTTCATTTAATTATTATAGATTGTATATTAATGATTTTTACATTTTTAGATTTAAATTTTCAAAATTGAACGTTTTTTGCATTTTCTATAAATATAAAAAAAGATATTTTTTAATTAATTGTAATTAAAAAAAAGCAATCTATTATGAAAAATGCTCACGAATTTAAATCATTAAAAAAAATCGCATAAAAAAATGCCTCAGTAGCGTGGGACTAAAGATTCAACGTGCTCTCCTGAAGCCCCTTAATATATATTTAGAGTTTACTCTTTGCCTTGGAGAGACAAGACTTTAAAATTTATACTGAATTCCAATTAATTTAAATAAATATAAACACGAAATATCGTTAAATTTCTATCACTCAAAATTTGCTGGGCAAGTATTTATTGTATTGTTTAGTTCATCCAAGAGCCTAGGCAACATGTTGTCTTTCCAGACGCTTTTAGTAGGTAGCGCAATTTGAACATTATTTAAATCAAATATTAAATAATAACTGTTAACTAATTAAATAAATAAGTGAATGAAAGGATTATTTCTCATTTCTGTGGAAAAATAATAAATTATTCAAAATGTAGATTAATTATTACCATAAGACATTATCTCCAGGGTTTAGCAAATGGCCAATATGTGTTCTTGTGTGAATTTCATTCTCATCAGTTCCAAGTGATGAAGATTTAACAAGCCAAACATCCGCAACAACATGCTAAAATAAAAATTGTTATGATTTCAATTGCCTAATATTGAGTAGAATGTTAAATGATTCTGTGATATGTGGAGGAGGGAGGAATTTTGATTTAGAAAAATGCATATATACTGTATATATATATATATATATATTGCTGAAATTTGATAAATTCTAATTCAACAAAACAATTACTCTGGGTTATATAAAATTAATATTTTAAAGTTTTATTGAAATTAAAATTAAATTGAACACTTTATGTACATTTTCGGCATTGCTGCCTTCCTCATAAGTTAATACAGAAATGTACTTAGTGTTCAATTTAATTTTAATTTCAATAAAACACTAAAATGATAATTTGGTTTTAATTTTAATAAACCCTTGAAACATATAACCTAGAGCAGCGGTTCCCAACCCGTGGGCCGCGGCCCAGTTGTGGGCCGTGAGCTGATTGGAACTGGGCCGCGGACGTCTAAGATAAAAATTATATAAAATTATATATATACACTGGGGCTCAGCGTTTTTTTTACGGAAAAGTGGGCCGCACATCAAAAAAGGTTGGGAACCACTGACCTAGAGCAATCCTTTTGTTGAATTAGAATTTATCAAAATTCCACAATATAAATATATATATTTATAATACATAAAGAATTATATACATCATGTGTTGGTCCATCAAGTAATTATAAAAAAAACATATACCCAAGTACGGTATTTATTAATTTAAATAAGGTAAGTACCGCCGGGAGTCGCACCACGGATCTGTCGATTTATAGTCAACATGCCCTACTTCTGGACCGCACTCGCTTATTTGCGGTACTGTGGTCCAGAGTAGTTGAGTTTAAATCAACAGTGCGTGGTGTGACTCCCGGCGGTACTTACCTTTTTCGCTTATTTAAATTAATAAATACTTGGTTATATGTTTTTTATATTTATAATGTTTCAACTAGTGCCCAGGGTAAATAGTTTAAATCTAATTAGAAAAATAAACAAAATAATTTTTGGCCGACAAACAAATAAATATATTAACAAATTTGTTAAATATATCTATATCTTGTCAAATCCGAATCGAGGTATTCATAGAATATCTTATACAAATATATATAGATCTCAAAAATTATTTAATTATTAAACAAAATAAATTTAAAATGCCAACTAATGAACATTGCAAACAAAATAACCCCAAAAGAAAGATATCACTATAGAGATTGTAGAATATATTTTTATTACTTTATTAGAAAGAGGTCCTTGTCCAGGATTTTTTTTCTTCTCAATGATTTTTTCAACATTCATCACCGTATAATCCCCAAGTTCTACCGGGTTGCAGATTGCATTAAATGGATGTCTCCAAAACATGGTGCTTGATACTTCTGCAACTAAAAATTTTAACATTATTATATGTTATTTTATATAATAGAAAAAACTAATGACAGAATAATACATACTTTGAGAAGTTTTTGGATCAATTAATTGAACTCCACTAGAGACTCGATTAACCAAACATAAAGGACTTATTCCACCTAATTGTTGAGTAAGAACTTTAGGAAGGCATACAAGACTTCCTTTGGACAGAGGTACAACTTCAATGCTAAAATAGATATTAATAAAAATTAAAAAGGAATAAAATAAAATATTTATAATATATATATATATATATATATATATATATATATATATATATATATAGATTCAGCATAAAAAACTGGTTCAGGGAAAAATACGTTTTGGATTTCCAGTTTTCTTTTACCTGAAAGTGTATTTGTAGTTATATATGTTGCTGTGTATATCATGAGATATTAATTTTTTAGAATGTTGATAACGTATTGGTAAAACTGAATTAACGAAATCCACAAATTTGCGTGCGTTCGATTCGTTAGCGAAGAAAAAGTCCAAACCACCTGAAAAAAAAACAATTTTTTTAAATTAATAATATTATTATTGAACAAAAAAATAAAATTAGCTTATTTCGCACTTGTCTTCAAAACGGTTTGAAAGTGTTATGTGCATGCGCGCACTTTTTTTTGTATCTTCGATTGCGCATCCGCAAAATGATTACAAACAGTTTTGACGTTAGCGACGCTTCAAAAATAACGTAACATTTTTTTTTCTTCTTAAAAAGACCTCTTCTAATCTACCTTAATGATACTCTAATTTAAAAAACATTTATTATTGATTATCTTAAGTAAATTTAACACAAGTACTTTAAATCATAAAGGATTAAATAATTTAGGATTTATTTTTGGATCTATATTAATTTTTTTAGTCTTATTTCTGGAAGATTAGGGATATTTATACTAAACTAAAATGTCTCATTTTTTATAGAATGTTAATCAATTTAACACAATTTAAATAAAATAAAGAAAAATGTGTTGATTTTCAATTTGAGGGACAAATAAACTTAATCACGATATGTTTTGTTGGATATTAATTAAAAAAATTTGTTTTTATAAAATTTTCTAATAATAAAAATAGTCAGAGGAAAACTGAAATGGAGAAATTATTTTAAAATTTTAGAAATTTGGCTTTAAAAATTTTTCCATATTTTTGTCTTTGTTTTATTTAAATTTTAATTATTTAAAATAATATGAATTTGTGTTAAATTTACTTAGAAATGTATATTTAAATGTTTAATAAATTACAGTATCATTAAGATTGATTAGAGCAGGTCTTTTTAAGAAGAAACATTTTGACGCGCAGTGAATTTGCTAAAATAAATATAATAATCTTTAAAATAATTTAGTTTACCATGCATAGGTTTAATCTCTAAAGCCAATTCGTGAGCCCGATGCTTTAAAATTATTTGTTCTAAAAAATATATTGTTTTTTTATTTTCAGCTTTTTGTCTCACTTGCACCTGAAAGAAAAAATCACATTATATATTTTCAAAAGGCTGAAAAATTTAAATATAAATATTACAAGAGCTTTCCAAAAAATTTGCGCTTCATGTCGATGACAATCTTCGCACATCTGATTTGCAACTGTATATTCTACTACAAAGATTTGTTGAAGTTTTGCACCTCCTTGGATTTCGGCTTGAACTGTTAATTTCACCTAGAAAAATTTTTTATTTTAAATAAAGGTGAATATGATAAAAAGAGTAAAAATTATTTAAATATGAAAAAATTTAACAAAACCAGAAATGTAAATTCTGTTGGCACAGTATATATATTTATTTATATATACATGATTAAATAGGAATTGTGTGGCATCTACAAAATGAAGGTTCCACCTTCCACTAGAGACGATGCATTAAATTACGGTGAGAAATACTTTAGAAAAGAAATATATAATTTTAATCTTGCGTATATATATATGCTATAATAATACTATAAATATAAAGGATCTAACTGCAACACTCAATTGCTAAATGTATTTTCTTCTTTATCCCTGGTCTCCATGGAGTTCAATTTCAATTAAATAGGTATTAAAAAAAAAGAATAAAATTAAATATAGTTGCGAAACTCACATGCAAAAAGTTACATTTTTCAGTTTCATCCCCCCCTCTTTTATATTTATTTTTTTTTTACATTTATTTATGATTGATTTTAATTTTGAATTAGTTTTTTGTTGTTTACTAAAAATTTTAAAAAGTCTAGAATATTTTTTTGCAGTTACACTCATAACTTGTATATAGTAATTAAAGAGAGTAAAATAATAATATTCATATCGTGTGGGAATATGGAGAAATTTATCGCACAAGAAATATGAATATTTACATTGAAATAATTTGTATTTTTTAAATTATTATATAGCCTAAATTTAAATAGACATACTTTTAATCTTTTGGAATGTGGCTCCGTCCAAATAAAGTTAGCATCCACGAGATGTATGCGATTAAGCCCTTTAAGTTTTTGAAGGCAAATGCTTAAAAGTTCCTTGGATTCAAGGGAGGCGTGTAACCACTCATTTGGTGGTTGTAAATATCTGAAATAAACAATATTTATTAAGTGATGAAGAACAACAATATTTATTATTTTATTATTACAATTAGCCGAGAGGGTAAAGCGTGATCTGATAAGTTGAAAACTTCAACTCTCGGTTAATTGTCAACTTAAAATACTCCCATGAAAGTTACTTCTCGGAGTCACTTTCTGACACTAATTTGAAGAGAAAGATACCGCTTTCTTCCACTCAGAGCTTGAAATAAACGTTTTAAGATCCTCTGTGATTAAAAAGACACTAAAAATAGTTTCTGTGTGTGAGAAAAATTTTTCAAAAACTAAAACCTTAAATATTCTTGATGAAGTTCTCCATTTTTTCGTTATTTTGTGTGAAATTATTGTAATAACGAATTTTGCTTAAAAATTACACAGAGGAATAGTCAACAAAAAAAATGATCTTTTTTTGTTATCCTATGTTATTTAGTCCTTAGACTATCGATTTCGGCACGAAGTACCGTCATCAGGTCCGCTAAAAATGTGAAAAATAGTTATATTTGTGATATATTTACAATTACATATGGCATATAATTTAAACATATAGGTTTATATATATACATTTATAAACTTATATACAAAAAAATTATGTTTCGAATTTAAAGAATTTTTTATGTAGTGTAAATTTATTAAAAAATTCTTTAAATTCGAAACACAATTTTGTATATAAGTTTATAAATGTATATATATAAACTTATATGTTAAAATTATATTCCATATGTAATTGTAAATATATCACAAATGTAACTATTTTTACAATTAAATATTTATTAATTCATATACCCGAAAAAATAAAGGTGTGCCGCCGGGAGTCGAACCACGGATCCTCCGATTTGTACTCAAAGTGCCCTACCACTGGACCACAGCACGGCATTCGGGTATATGAAGTTCATTTATGAACTCAGTTGGAAAGCAAATTTAGTCATCAGAAGAAATGGACCCAAGTTCGGCGCCACAAATTTCTTCCTCGACCAGGTACAGTATTACTTTTTATCGTTCCCATAATCTCAAACCTTTAAATATCTAAGCTTATATTAACTTAAGAAAATTAAAATTAGAACTAGAATTTCTTATCAATTTGCTCAACGGTGAGGAGTAAGTGAAAAGTAAGATTTATTTTTTGTCCGAAAATTTTAAAAAATACTTCAAAAAGTAAAAACATAATTGAAAGTGATGAAGATAAGGGGCAGCCTGGTGAATATTAGTGAGAAGAATGAATAAATAAAATCCGGAGATGATTTTCAGGCCAATTTATTTGGTTTAAATCCTTCCGCTATGGGTCAATGTTTCGGAGCCAAAACGAATCCTTCTTCAGGACCATGCGGTGTCAAGAAAACAAATAGCCCTCAATTTTGTCATAAAAAGATGTGGTTAATCACGCTAGTACACATGTAGTGAAAGGCAAGAAGCCAAACGAAGAAGGTCCTGAAGAAGGAGTCGTTTTGGCTCCGAAACGTTGACCCATAGCGGAAGGAATTAATCCAAATAATTGAAAGCTAATTTACTCAATTAAAATAAAATGAATAATTTGTTTTCAAGTTGAATACCTTTCACAATTTTTACAAAAATGTAAAGTGGCTTGTTTTGGAATTCCTTCAGTTATATCAATGTTGGTCCTAATACATGAAACGCACATGTTGTTGGGATTTGGTTCAATTTCAGCCCCACATTGACAGCATAATCTAAAAAAGTCAAAATATGATTATTATATTGAAATATTGTGAAAAAATATGCAATAGGAATACATACATGTGTCCTATCGTTTGTGAAGAGGTTTCCATCATTGGATTTATTTATTAATTAATTAGTTGATAAAATCAAAAGATTAATTAAAAATGATTAAATGTTGGTGTTTTTAACAGAGATTTAGTAAATGGTATCTATATGAAGGTGCACGTGTGTTAATTATAATTGTTAATTTTTGGTTTTTTGGTTATAATCATTTATTTCAATGAGTTTATTCCATGGATGAGAATCTTAGACCTAAAACTCAAGCATTAAAATGGAACAAATTCGACTTTCCTAAACTAACGATAGGCGTGAAAAATGTGGCTGTTTCAAATTTTCAAAGTGTCACATATGTAACAACCAGAGTTGGGTTTTATACACGATTTTGCAGTTTTATACAAAAATTGCGGATAAAACTTGTATAAAACGTATAAAATGTATTAAACATATAAAATGTATAAAACTTGGATGCGAATGCGCAAATTCGAAGAGAAAGGAAGTTCAAATAAAATTTCATTTTTCAATTATTAACATTTTGATTATATTATTCACTAAACAAAAAGCAAACAACATCGTCAATGCTTTAGAACATTATAAAATATGAAAAGCTTTTAAGCTTAAAGGAAGTTCAAATAAAATCTCATTTTTCAATTTTTAACATTTTGATTATATTATTCACCAAATAAAAAGCAAACAACATCGTCAATGCTTTAGAACATTATAAAATATGAAAAGCTTTTAAGCTGTTTTTTCAGGGGGAGGGGGTTGGTTTTTTACAGTTTTATACCTTTTATACATCGGCCTAGTTTTATCCGCGATAGTTTTATACATGTATAAAACTGTGTATTATACTCGGCGGGATAAAACTTGCCTTGGTTGTTACCAGAGTTGGCAAGTTTTATCCCGCCGAGTATAATACACAGTTTTATACATGTATAAAACTATTGCGGATAAAATTAGGCCGATGTATAAAAGGTATAAAACTGTAAAAAACCAACCCCCTCCCCCTGAAAAAACAGCTTAAAAGTTTTTCATATTTTATAATGTTCTAAAGCATTGACGATGTTGTTTGCTTTTTGTTTAGTGAATAATATAATCAAAATGTTAATAATTGAAAAATGAAATTTTATTTGAACTTCCTTTCTCTTCGAATTTGCGCATTCGCATCCAAGTTTTATACATTTTATATGTTTAATACATTTTATACGTTTTATACAAGTTTTATCCGCAATTTTTGTATAAAACTGCAAAATCGTGTATAAAACCCAACTCTGGTAACAACCTAATCTTAGCTGAATTGTACCTGAAGAAGGTTACAGAATGAGTAGCCGAAACGTTGAAATTTTACAAATAAACCACAGTTATAGAACACAAATTGCTTTTATCATATCTAAATATTTAAATGTTGTAAATCATTTTTTAAATTAATAAAATTAATTATATTTGTTTTTATTTGCATTATAATAATTTTATTTAATTATTTCACTAGGAATAATGATTCGAGATGCTCGATTGCTTTGACTTTGACTCCATTGAAAACGCAAGCGAATGCCTCGTCTCTTTATCTCATCCATGACTTTGCCAACCAAACCGGCTACTCACATGTCATCAGTCTAACTTATTTATATTTCATCTTAATTATTTCCATTTTTAAAGGTCAGTAATGCATTTAAATATTTATTTAATTGGTTCAGGATTATTATTTTCAATAAATTAAATAATTCAAAATATTATAAACTCGTGTTTCAACAGGATAACCTTTCTTTGCCAGTCAAATTTTATTTTTTCATTTTTTTTATTTAATATTTTATTTCTTTTAATCATTTAATATTTATTTTAAAATTAATTCGGTATGCAAATTATATAAATCAAATAGATTATTCGTTTTATTAACTCATTCACTTTGACATATAATTTTTTTTTCTTTAATTTTTAATTAATTATGTGTTTTGTTTTAAATTATTTTTCTTATTTCGTTTATCCCTAGTTTGTAAAATTATTATTTAATGAACTTTTTAACATTATAATTCCTATAAAGCTTCAACTTTTGAGGTAAGGTCAGTTGAAGGGAAAAAACATTTAATAATCAAACTATTTCTAACTCATTATATATTCAGCCACTCCTCCTGAAATGAATTATTAATTATTAAAATTAACCAATACAAATAATTTAATTACATGCTTAGAAGTATTATTATAAATCATTTTTGGATTTTTTTTTATTTTTAAGATAGTATTTTAATCACTCATTATTTCAAATCTTTATATAATTATTCATGTTAAAAATCTTTATTAAATGATTTATTTTTTCACTTTAGGTGGTTCAAAAGACTGCTCTTCAACTCATATTTTTGGAGTTCTGAGAGAACATTATGTCACTCAAATATATATATATATATATATATATATATGGGTGATTCTACGCTATTTGGATTTTTTGTGTCCAGAAACCAAATATACTCTGTTCAATTTAATATTCATGATTTCCTTAGTTGACATTATTTTCGTATCTGTAATGATAAAGGCCAGAAGATATTTTAATTTTTTTGAGTTTTATTAGCACCAGAAGAAATATGTTACCTGAAGAAAGACACTATTGGCAGAATTGTGAAAATTAAGCTAGGAAAGTGACATACAATTAACTATTTATAATGAAAGCTGAATTAATATTAAAAAAACATACATATTATAGCTATAAGATATTAAGGAAACAAAATTTCGTCCCTACCCGTGGGAGGGTATTTTCCCTGACAGAGTTTTTTTTTATTCCATTTTTTGGCATCGAAGGCCATTTAGACCCCGTATCTATTTATTTCAATTGGATTGATAGCTAAATCCAATTGAAATAAATTTTTGTCGCATTAGACGGGATGCGAACCCTTGAATGTGCCTGAATAATGACAGCCAAACTAATGACAAAACCACACATTACGTTAAAAAAAAACAATACGCGTCTTTCTTGCCAAAGTTTCGACGTAATTCATGACATTTACATACAATAAACATTGCATTGTACATATGTAGAGTTACGTAACGATAAAATATAAAGAGATTTATTTACCAGAATAAATACTGCATCGACTGGCCCAAACACACTTTATGACAATCCAACAATAACTAAAGCTATATTATTTGAATTATGCTCAACGCCGTTAGCTTGCCTCTTACTTCAGACTGTATTACGCCTGTTATTCATGGTCATTGTTATCCTTTGGCAGTTTTTATGATAAATTTTTATCTTTTAATTTTTCCAGAATAGATGACATCATTTTTAGGTCACGTGAAAACAAGTATTTTTTTTTATAATAACAAATACTTTTAAAATGTATTTTCATTAATTATGTTTTGGGGTTTACTTATGTTTATAATTATGGTAAAAAATATTATGTCAAGTTAATAAATAAATGAATGTCGAACAAAACTAGTAAAAAAACTAGAAATGGGACACCCAGAATACTGACATTTATGACTATTTTCAACTATTAATCCCTAAAATGAAACAGTTATCGTGAATTGACTAAATGGCTCCAATAAAACACGATATTCTTTATTATTTAAGAATACAGTATCAATGATATAATTATTTTAACATATATTTTTTCCACTGACCAATAAAATTCAAATAGCGTAGAATCACCCATATATATATATATATATATATATATATATATCATAGAATTTTATTCTTCAAATGGATAGAAATGAAACATGAAATAAGGTAAGCCTCAATAATTTTTGATTAACAGATATAACAAAATCAAAACACTAATTTTTTATTTTAAATTAATTCCTGGGACTAATCTTTTAATATTAAATTTATTTATTTTTTTTTAGATGTAATTTAGACCAAAAGACATCCCTTTCATTTAGAGTTTGTAGAGCACACTATCATATATATATATATATATTTCATGAAATTTTCAAAGAGAGATAAAAAACTTCAGCTGTTTTAAGCCAGAATGTTTCAAAGAAGATGGAGAGCGATTAAATATCATTAAACAAGGTAATCCTTAATAATTTAAAACAATAATTTGATTAACAGACATAAAAAAAAATGAAAAAGCGATTATTTAACTTAGCTGATAATCATATTTTCTTTTTACTTTTTATTTCAGAATTCATATTGTTTATCAATAAACTCATTATTATTAAATTTATCAATTCCTTCGAAGATTCTTCTGGTCAATGATCCAAGTTTTAACTCATCGTCATCTCACTTTGCCATTTGGTCAGTTTATTTATTGTCATCACTCTATTTTTCTAATAATATCAATAATTAGTAACTATCATGGCTTTATAGAAAGACGGCCCTAGAGTCAAGGAATGATCAAATTTGGATTCTATTTTTATTTATTTCTTTATTTAAAAGTATTTACAAACTTCAAGTATACTGGAGCTAAAGAGAAAACTAAAATTCAAGCCAAATTTTATATGTCTTGACTCTTGATATTTTAAATTCAAAAACAAAATTTTTAATTTCTTTATTCTATTAATTTTATTTGAAAATTCTTCTTAAATTTCCTTTACTATAATAATAAAAGGATATTTAAGGTTGAATAGTAAAACATTTTATTTAACTTTTTTATTAATTATTAATAATTTTAAATGACATTAACGAGTTGAAATGATTCTTTTTTTTAATTCTATGCAGTAGGATATATATAAATAATTTTAATTCTCATTATTTGATGATTATATAGAGATTATATATTTTTTCTTTTATTTTAGAATTCCTTCCAAGATTCTTCTTACCTTTGATCCAACTTAATTCTCTATCTCCGTAAAGCTGGGGAGTAAAAATGCGCTATTGTTTTCAATCGCATTCTGCGCTACTTTGATCAAGATGGATCGACCAGTTGGAATCATTCACAGGCAGTTCGCTTCGGGTTTCTACTGCGAGGATGTTGAATGAATTGAAGAGGAATGGCGTCTGACCAATGCAAGAACGATCTTTCCAATGACCATGACACGTCAACTTGACGCTTACGACTACGAGAAGCGAAGAAGTCAAGGTGAGCAATTCTTGCTATTCTAATCTGGGGAGTTTATATCATGTTTAGCCATTTCTAATCAAATAATTACAGAGGATCAAGCTCCCCTGAGCGTTTTCTTAAATGATTATTTTTTATAAAAGAAAATTAAAATGTTTATTGGATTTCTTTTCTACGTTTGACTACAAAAGATTCCATTAAAAACTTATCATACTTTTTTTAAAAACAATGAAATAATCACATAGAAAACGCATGCGGGTGCTTTGGTCCGTATATAATTGTGACCGTCCACATGAAAAGGTACCAACCAAATCTTCATCGGGATCAAAATTGAGTTCTTATGCTTTCTGTACAGAACACATCCTGCTGAGCAAGCCGGTATTTTTAGAATTTTTTTTTATCATTTTTTTGTTTGGAAGATATGAATTTTTAAAATATTGGTCATGAAAAACCGAGTTTAGAGAAAAAAGAGTTTAAAGTTTGTTTGGTCCCTTTCTCTTATCTCACCTTTGTCTTGTTTTTTTCAATTTTTTTATATAAAATACATCAATTCTGATGAATCGAATATTTCATCATATAAGATGACGAACTAGAGAATCGGAATCAGTAATAAAAAAAAAAATAGATTTTTTTGAACTTTTTCACTAAAACTTCTCTCCTGAAAATTTAGCCCAGTGAAGATTTGGTACCTTTTCATGCGGACGGTCACAATTTTAATTGACATTAACGATTTAAAATGATAAAATTTTTTATTTCTATGAACTATATATAAATAATTTTAATTCTCTTATTTGATAATTTTATAGAGATTATATGAGATAACAAATTTGAGAGATAAGTTCGTGTTTGATTGGGCAAAAATTGAGCCCCTTGAAGTCGAACCAGGACCTCCACACTTTCGTCGTTGGCGGACTACCTTTATCCTAGGTCGCGGGCCCAATAAGCGCAAACTTTCGCAACCGCCTATTATACTAATGAGATTAAAATTTCATTATCATAAGATCTTTTTCGTGTCAATGAAATTTTAATTTCATTAGTATAATAGGCGGATGCAAGAGTTTGTTTATTGGGCTCGCGACCTAGGATAATGGTAGTCCGCCCGCCGCGAAATTGTGGAGGTCCTGGTTCGACTCCAAATCAAACAAGAACTTATCTCGCAAATTTGTTATCTTAAACGATATATTGACTGGCTTATTTACATTCTATTTGAGCGCTGTTTTTAAAAAAATTCCATCTCTTTTCAAACAAAGCTCTATTTAGTTAATATAGAGAATATATTTTTCTTTTTTCTTTTATTTCAGAATTCCATCGAAGATTCTTCTTTTTGTTGATCCAAGTGAGCTTAGCGTCATCCTACTTTGTCTTTTGGTGAGATTATTTATTTTTAATATTTTAATATTATTTATTTTCATTACTCTATTTTTAAAACAATATTGATAATTAGTAGGGTCCGACCGAAACAAGATTTTCAGCCGAAACCGAAACCGAAACTTGTATTTCCTATAAAAAAACTTATATTTTTTTTTTTTTTTGAAATTTTTTTCCCCTCCGTGAAAATCATTTTACCTTTTTTTTAGGGAGACAAAATTTTTTCTCCTTCAAGTGCGAATCATTTGACCTTTTTTTATTTAAGACTCAAGTTTCGGCTACTTTTTGGCCGAAACCGAATATTCGGTCGGTTCTTAATAATTAGCAACTATCATGGCGCCCTCGGGCTTGGTGTACGGGTGCTAGCCTCCTATACCAAAAGTCGCGGGTTCGGACCCCAGGCAGCCCGATGATTTTATTTAAGCCATTTGGATACCAAATGGCTTAAATAAAAATGCCTGGACCCCCAATATGTATATTAATTAATAACGCATATCGTCAAAGTCTTATAATATAAGACTATATTATAGCCTGAGTTGCCGAAAAGACTGTGTGTGAGTGTGAGTGAGATAAAAGTGTGAGAAATTAAAATTCAAGCCAAATTTTTTTTATTTGTTGACTTTTGAAATATTAAATATTACGAGAAAACTTATCTTCGCATATATATTCATAGGGGTAGGAGGAAATTTTTGATAGGGGGGGGGGTTCAAGAAAATTTTTTCATACATTTGAAAAGTTTAAGATATTTTTGGGTATATATAAATCATTTTGGTTGTTTTTTTTTTTATAGCTAGAGTAAATTATTATATTTTACTTTCTCTTACCCTATATATAATATATAGGGCTTAAATATCTAGTAAAATTATTTAGTATATTTGAGGTTTCACTAACAAGTTATAAATGAAAGAATTCAAAAATTTTTCTTTCATTTATAACTTAGTGAAACCTCACATACACTAAATAATTTTACTTATAAATATGTTTCACGTAAAACCTACACCACTTTCCCTCCAAACTATAAATATCTAATCATGGCTTGGGTCCTATGGAGGAGTTTGAACCCCCCAAACTCCCCCCCCCCCCATGGCTACACCTATGTATATATATATATATATGCGAAGATAAGTTTTCTCGGGTTGTGTCGCGTGTGATGTTGAGATTTACTCGACGTTTCGGCTCTCCTTTTGGAGCCATTTTCAAGAGTATGGAATTAGGGGGGAATTGTTGGGGTGGTTTGTTTACGGGGTCGCAGTCTTGCTGGTCCCCAGGTCAATTTGGATGCGTCAGAGGCTTGGTTTGGTCTCTGAGAGCAGGAGGAAGGTTGAGTGCGTGTAATTGCGTTTGTGTTCGGTTTAGGTTGACTACGGGGCCTCAGTCTGCCTCCCCAAGTCGATGTGTTATTGGTTTGGTTAGTGGATGTGTTAGGAGATTGGGTTTGTTTCTGAGATTTGGATTGGGTGTGTGTATGTGTGATCGTGTCTGTGTTTGGTTTAGGTTGACTTTGGGGCCTCAATCTGCCTACTCCCCCAGTCGATGTATTGCCGGATGTTTCCGAGGCTTGTGTTTGTCTTTGAGATGTGTTGGGTTGTGTGGTGGCGGTTTGCGTACATACACACACCCAATCCAAATCTCAGAAACAAACCCAATCTCCTAACACATCCACTAACCAAACCAATAACACATCGACTTGGGGAGGCAGACTGAGGCCCCGTAGTCAACCCAAACCGAACACAAACGCAATTACACACACTCAACCTTCCTCCTGCTCTCAGAGACCAAACCAAGCCTCTGAGGCATCCAAATTGACCTGGGGACCAACAAGACTGCGACCCCGTAAACAAACCACCCCAACAATTAGACCCTAATTCTATACTCTTGAAAATGGCTCCAAAAGGAGAGCCGAAACGTCGAGTAAATCTAACATCACACGCGACACAACCCGAGAAAACTTATCTTCGCATACATCCGGTCGCGGAAACCTTCCAGAACATATATATATATATATATATATATGGGGCATTCCACGCCAACTCGACCACTTTTGAACCCGACCATCATTTTTGATTGGGCTGAAACTTTGTCATCTTTTTGTACCCTATTGAAAACGTGTCTGAGAATTTTTTCAGATTTTTCGACCCAGCCAAAAAAAATTTATAGCATTTTCAAAAAACATCGATTTTTTTTTTAAATAACCGTAAAACTGTCAAAAATTAACTTATCGCGACGTTTTTTTTTTTTTTTTTTCAAATTTTTGTCTTTAAATGTACTTTTCAGAAAAAAATATGACAAAATTTTACAGATTCATCTTGAACGTTTTTTTGACATTTTCGGAAAAAAACAAAAATTTCGGGATGAATGACACTTTTTTTTTAATTTTTTTTTTTTATAAAAAACTTTGATTTTTTCTACAAATGCTCTGAAAATTTCAGAGTGGGATTATTTCGCGTTCTATTTTTTTTTTATTTTTGAAAAAAAAAAAAATTTTTTTCTCCGCTTATTTATCATGATGGTGCTCTTAAATTCTTCCAGGATTGACTGAGATTCTAGAAAATTGAAGAAAAATAATAATAATAATAGTTAGGAGTGATGAAAATCGAGAAAATTCCATTTATCCTGAAAAAAATAGAAATTAGTTGTGTATTCAACTACTGAAGTATTTGAAGCGTCAAGTAAAAGCTTAGAAACATGGGCGTAACTAGGGGGGTGCCAGGGGGGCCTGGCCCTCCCCAGAAAGTTCCTTGCCCCATGAAAAATTGAGAAAATATGGGGCTTTCCAGGCCCACCGGAAGATGGCTGGTCCCATGGCCCCCCTTTAATTTTTCTTGGGGCAAGGAGCTCTCTGGGGAGGGCCAGGCCCCCCGGCACCCCCCTAGCTACGCCCATGTCTCTAAGCTTTTACTTGACGCTTCAAATACTTCAGTAGTTGAATACACAACTAATTTCTAATTTTTTCAGGATAAATGGAATTTTCTCGATTTTCATCACCCCTAACTATTATTATTATTATTTTTCTTCAATTTTCTAGAATCTCAGTCAATCCTGGAAGAATTTAAGAGCACCATCATGATAAATAAGCGGAGAAAAAAAATTTTTTTTTTTTTCAAAAATAAAAAAAAAATAGAACGCGAAATAATCCCACTCTGAAATTTTCAGAGCATTTGTAGAAAAAATCAAAGTTTTTTATAAAAAAAAAAATTAAAAAAAAAGTGTCATTCATCCCGAAATTTTTGTTTTTTTCCGAAAATGTCAAAAAAAAAACGTTCAAGATGAATCTGTAAAATTTTGTCATATTTTTTTCTGAAAAGTACATTTAAAGACAAAAATTTGAAAAAAAAAAAAAACGTCGCGATAAGTTAATTTTTGACAGTTTTACGATTATTTAAAAAAAAAAATCGATGTTTTTTGAAAATGCTATAAATTTTTTTTGGCTGGGTCGAAAAATCTGAAAAAATTCTCAGACACGTTTTCAATAGGGTACAAAAAGATGACAAAGTTTCAGCCCAATCAAAAATGATGGTCGGGTTCAAAAGTGGTCGAGTTGGCGTGGAATGCCCCATATATATATATATATATATATCTAATTAATTGAGAAGAGGGAAGGAATTTTGGGTTGAACGAATGCCACCGAATTCTCTTCTCTTTATTTTATTCCAATTCAAATTCAATACACTTAATGAATTTTTACAATTGTTTTTGCAAAGATAGATTTTTTTTTTTAAACACTCACACTCTTTTCGGCAACTCAGGCCATATAAGACTTTTGACGATAACCGTTATTATGAATATATATATCGACGCTCTCAGTAGAAAAGTGCTTAACTCCATTCGAAAATCATTTTTTTGTATTTTCTTTTGAAAAATATCATTCTTCTTATGCCCTGAACTGGGTAAGAGCGTAATTCAAATTTTTCAGTTCGAAAAGTTGCCGCACGAAAAGTGTTTAACAATGGCAAATTACACGGGAATTAAATGTTTTTTTGGCTCTCCTGAAAAATAAACAAAAATCGAGTAAGGCACTTTGCTAATTAGAACGTAGATATATATATATATATATATATATATTGGGATCCAGGCATTCTTATTTAAGCCATTTGGTATCCAAATAGCTTAAATAAAATCATCGGACTACCTGGGGTCCGAACCCTCGACCCTTGGTATACAAGGCGGGCGCGCTACCAACTACACCAAGCCCGAGGGCAAGAAAGATCTTAACAATTTGAACATTAGTCCCGTGTAATTTTTATTCTCTTTTTTGTTTGAAATCTAAATTACTTGGCTAACACAAATTTAATTATTTTTCTTTTTATTTTCAGAACTCCTTCGACGATGCATCTCGTCGTCAAGCCAGATGACCTCAACGTCTTCTCGGTTTGTGTTTCTGCGGTTTGCCATTTGGTGAGTTTATTATTCACTTTATTTTTTCATTAATTTTAATTATTGGTAATTTACTGAACTAAATTAGTAGCTCTCTTGTCATTATAGCAAAGATCGTCCAAGAGTCAATTAATGATAAAATTTGGACTTCAAACATTCAAAGTTGGATGTCAAATTTTTTATTTCTTGGCTCTTGTTATCAAAAGATTTCTTCATTATTTCTATACTAATCACATAATATAATCACATCATATAATTTTATATAAATTTTCTCGGGGGGGGGGGTAATCTGGTGTTACTGGTCGCACAGCTCACAATTCTTTCTTAATTTCGGTAATTTAAAGGCGCATTCTGTACTTGTTTGCCAGAATATAAATTCAAATCAAAATTTAATTTTAAAAATTTTACATTAAAAATAATTTTTTTTTTTCAAAAAACAAGTATTTTTTTTAAATCTCGGGGGGGGGTAATTACCCCTCTTTGCCCCCTCCTATTTCCGCCCTTGGTTAGGCACCCACTGAAGTGTGAAAATAAGCTTTTGAACAAAATCGGCCAAAAAGTACTAGTACTTTACTGATGTACTTTTTCAGTTTTTTTCGATTTTCTCAAAATTCGCTCTAACGATTTTGATTAAAATTCAAAAATCAATTATTTTTTAGATGCTCTTTAAAATGTATATTCTCATTTTGCTCTTGAAATCTTATGATCTTGTAGAAAAGATCAGGGCCGCAGCAAGGAAAACTTGCGCCCAGGGCCAAGATCATAATTTGCGCCCCCCCCCCCCAAAAAAAAAAATTATAGAATTTTTTTATTCTATGCTTTAAGAGAAAACATTTTTATTTTTAAATCATTAATTTTTTTCTTATATAAAAATAATTACAAAATTATTTGCCATCCCATAACTTTGCCCTAAAGCTGATTGGAGAGGGGGCACCCAGGGGCATTCACCCACCCTCGACCCCTGTAGCGCCTTCATAGTATCGAAAAAATGAAAATAATTATAACAAACTATATCATAGGCGTAGCCAGAAATTTTTGATGAGGGGGTTCAGGAGATTTCTCCCCCCCCCCCACCCCCCGACTAAAGGGTCAGTATATGGCGCCTAATGAAATATATGACTACCCCCCTCCGGACCGGCTCGGGCCCACCCTTCCCTAATTAGGTGCCACAATTTTTCATTCAACTCGTTTCAATCAATCAAAAAAGCCTTTTACTTCTTTTGTTTAGACTCATCTCAGATCTCTTTAAGGAAAAAAAAAACAAAAAATTTAATTATATAATAATTTTTATTATTTTTCATTTGAGAGATTTAATCAATTTTAATCGGCTTTAATTTTTTTATAAAGCAAGACAAAAATCAATTCTTTTCAATGGGAAAATTCTGAATTTTCTTGATTTTTTTTTTAAGCTAGAGAATATATTTTACTTTCTCTTACCATAAAATTGAAATATATTAATAACTGTTATATAGAGAGAAAGTATTTTGTATTATAGAGCTTGAATATCTAGTCACGGCTTGGGTCCAATGGGAGGGGGAGGGTTTGAACCCCCAAATCCCCCCCCCCCCCCCCCGTGGCTACGCCTATGAACTATATAATATACATAGGCGCCGGAACTGGGGGGGAAGGGTACATTGCCCCCCCCCCCTGGCATCCTACAGGGGGGGGCAGAGGGGGGCAAAATTTCTTCTTTTATTTCATTTATTTTTAAAAATGATATATTTTTACTTTTTAAAAATAAAATCTTCTAAATTGAAAAAATTAAAGGAGTAAGAAATTCATTTTTTTCAAATTTTTTCCAAAAATTTTTGATAAAATCACTGGCAAATTTTTTAAAATTTTAATTTTATTAAAATTGTGATTTTATTTAAAATTTTTAAAGTTTTATAGTGGATTTGTTTTTTACTTTCTCGTACCCTATATATGAAATATATAGAGAGAGAAAGTATTGGTTTCATGTCAAAAATTCGATGTCGAGATTTTGATGGATCTTCACGTTTTGAGGTCCCCTGAATCCAAAAAAGTGGTTTTCGCGACATGGTCTGTCTGTCTGTCTGTGTGTGTGTGTGTGTGTGTGTGTGTGTGTGTGTGTGTGTGCTGTGTGTGTTCAATTTTAAGCATGAAGGAATTGAGCTAGGAGGCTGAAATTTTATATTTAAGTTAAACACCCCCCGGGACCGACAAAATAAGCTTTTAATCAAAATCGGCCAAAAAGTACTAGTACTTTACTGATGTACTTTTTCAGTTTTTTTCGATTTTCTCAAAATTCGCTCTAACGATTTTGATTAAAATTCAAAAATCAATTATTTTTTAGATGCTCTTTCAAATGTATATTCTCGTTTTGCCCTCAAAATTGTTTGAAGCACACTTTACTCTTGTGCTTCATAGGAAAGATAGGAGAAATAAATGGTTGCCATGGTAACCGAATTTAAATCTTTTTCTTTTTATTAGATTAAAAATCAATTATTATTTAAACGCCCATTTTTTTTTTCGGAGAAAACATATCTCTCTCTCTCACAAAACTATCTTCTCTCTTTGTACGCGTTTTAAATTTTTCTACCTTATCTTCGCATTTGACCAATGTTAATTTCCTATAGGGATTTGTATGTTAATTTCGATTCAAAAGGGGGTCCCCTTTGGAACTTTTTTACGCATTTAAAATTTTTTTTTCCAATTCTTATGAAATTTTGTATTTATTTACGAATCTATATTGTGTATAAAATGTCCAAATATGAGATTAAAATTTTGAAAAATAACCATAGTTTATTTGAAGCAGTCAACATTTAAAATGCAAGTTTGAAACTAAGGTGCTATGGAAAACTAAATATATCTCGACACAAAAAATCTGGTGTGACCAGCACAGTGCGCAACTTTCTCTTACCGAAGGGTAAGAGAAAGTTGTGTGCTGTGCGCCAGTCACACCAGATTTTGTTTTATACTATTTGAACATATTAAATTATTTTATTTTCTAAAAAAAAAATTTTTGCCCCCCCCTGTTCCCGACAGTACGGAACATTTGAATTCAGATGTAAAATTTATAAGTGTGGGAAAAATATTTATATTTTGTTACCATGGCAACCATTTCTCCTATCTTCCCTATGAAATACAAGAGTAAAGTGGTCTTCAGAAGATTTCAATCGCAAAATGAGAATATACATTTTAAAGAGCATCTAAAAAATAATTGATTTTTGAATTTAAAAAAAAATCGTTGGAACGAATTTTGAGAAAATCGAAAAAAACTGAAAAAGTACATCAGTAAAGTACTAGTACTCTTTGGCCAATTTTGATTAAAAGCTTATTTTTCCGGTCCCGGGGGTGTTTAACTTAAATATAAAATTTCAACCTCATAGCTCAATTCCTTCATGCTTAAAATTGAACACACACACACACACACACACACACACACACACACACACCCACCCACCCACAGACAGACCATGTCGCGAAAACCAGTTTTTTGGATTCAGGGGACCTCAAAACGTGAAGATCCATCAAAATCTCGACATCGAATTTTTGACATGAATCCAATACTTTCTCTCTATATATATATATTACATATATACATAGGTAAGAGAAAGTAAAATCGTGTATTTACGATATTCTGAAGTTCTTTAACTAAGTAGCGTGCCTACCTCCTATACCAAACGTCGCGGGTTCGGACCCAGGCAGTCCGATGATTTTATTTAAGCCATTTGGATACCAGATGGCTTAAATAGAAATGCCTGACCCCACAATAGATATATTCTCTACAAAGGTTATCGTCAAAGTCTTATATGGCCTAAGTTGCCGAAAAGAAGCCTATGGTTTTAACCATCTACATATTATTAAGGGGTAGGGTCTTAAAAAAATTTAGAAAATTCAAAAATAGAACCACTTTAAAGCTAATTTTCCATTAAAATGTATTTTTCTCTATATCTCTAAAACTGTGCCTTTATATATTTATGCTCCCGGGTTGCAGCGCCCTTTGGCCAACCGCGCCCCCCCCCCTCTCCCAGGCATCGGGTTGGGGGTTATTTACGCGAATGCCCGGAATTAATTTAAAAGAATTTCGTAATCTCCTATTTATGCATGTTAGTGGCGGCTTCTCACTTTTAAGTAATGTTAATAAATTCAAAAAAAAAAAAAAAAATATTTGTCAATTTAGAATTCCAAAAATTTAAAATTTTTTATACTGATATATTTTCATTGTTTTAAAAAAAATTTAACAAATAAATTTTATTCAAATCTTATTGATTCAATAAATAACACATCTCTACTTTCAGCCAAAATACCGACCCCCAAATTAGGGCGCCCCTAAACCAATTCCAACGCCCCCCTAGAGCGGGCGCTTTTGCCATAACAAAAAAGAAAAATATTTCATATTGTTTTTTAGATAAGTTTGTTATTTTTTTGTCTTAATTACAATCATTATTATGAATAATACTTTTTTTTTTTTTTTTTTTTTGTAAAAATTTGAACGTTGTCAGCGCCCCTTTCTTTATTGCGCCCGGGGCCGTCGCCCCCTCGGCCCCCCCCCCCCTTGCTGCGGCCCTGAATAAGCCAATACGAATAGATTACACTAGTCGGCAAGAAAAAAAGCCCCGACATAATTCCTTCAGATTCTTAAGTAAAATGACCTCCTGAATTCAAATATGAACTCCCTTTTTCCTCACCACGAACCGTTTTCAGGGGATAGCCCACCCAGTTTCGTTATTTTAGGGCAATGAAAAGGAATAATTTAACCTTGATATTAAAACATGAACATTTGGATCCAAGGAGATCCAAGGATGGGGAGATTTTGTCCCTTAAATCGTAAAAAAATGAAGAAAAAAATGAGTTTTTTTTAAAGTTGGAAGTTAGGCCTAAAAGAAAAGTGAATTATTTTTCCCTCAATCAAACATTATATAAATTATAATATTAAGAAAATTTGTAGACTAAGAAAATAACTTGGGGGGGGGGGGGGGGGGGGGGGTATAAGACTCAATGAGCGAATAAAGAAATAACCTTAGCTGCAATTCTCGTTTTTACCCTCTTATTAATATAACATCTCGGCTATAAATTATCCATGTGATTTAATTATTAATTGACAAGGGATGAAGAACTGAGGGGTTTATTAGATTGATCAAGATTTTTTTTTTAATTCTCTGTGTTTTATTATACAATGAAATTTTTGAATTAAATGAAAAAGAATTTTATATAATTTACTTGATTAAATGGCTAATTTTAAAACCCACTCCCACAGAAAAAAAACTACCCTTATTACTATCAATAGATTACATAACCAACAAAGAGAAATTTTTTTTTAGATTATAGATAAAGAAATTATTTTATAGTTAAAAAAATTATTTTTTAATAATAAATTACCTATTCATTTCGATCGATCAAAATTAAATTAAAAAAAAAAATTTAAATTTTTTCCGTCAATCAAACATTATATAAAGTACAAGTTTAAGAAAGCAACCCTCCTATTCAATTCTATAGGCCTAATATAGAAGGCAGATAATGTTTTTAAATATAATTAGAAATATTTTTCTATGTTAGAATCTCCCCAGAGAGAATCAGAATTTATAAGAACTGTTGGGAGCCGAATCAAAAAAGAGAGAGAGGGAGATTGTTATAAATTTAAATGATATTCAAATATTATAAAATGAGCGGTTGTAATACTCGAAGTATTAAAATAGAAACAATCCCAGGAAAATAAATTATTATTTGTGATATGAAATTATAAAATGAAAAAATTTGATTGTCAGAACTCACCAATTGCTCGAAGTGCGCTGAGATGGGGATGGTTGACCGAGAAGGTGGATGATGAAGGGAGAAGTCGACCTCTAGCAATAGACACTCCTGTAAAAAATAAAAATTATTTTTTCTTATTAAGTATGATTCGTGTTTGTTTGTAGAAAAAAATAAAAAATGATAAAAAATTTTCATTAGAATGGAAAACGTACACACCCTACCACCCACCCTCTGTTAACATTATTAAAAATAATAATAGTTTTAAAACGAAATGTTAATCACAGTTATTATTTTTATCATTGACGAGAGATAAAAGTTTAAGAATTTATTTTTTCAATTATTAGCTAAATTCTCTGCAATAGGGGTGGAGGGTGAGGAGGGAGAGAAAGTAATCAATTTCCTTAAATGTAAAAATTTTACAAAAAAAAAATAATTTTGTATTAGTATTTTAAATTTCATTTTTAAATAAAAATATTATTTTATTTATCAGAAGGGGTGATTGATTATACACCCCTTGAGTACACGACTTCATTATAGAGTTACATCTAAAAAATTGGATAATTTTATAAACCCTAATTAAGAGATTTTAAAAGAGAGAAAAAAAATTGAAAATAGAAATTTAATTCGTTATCAAAATGAGATATGCAAATATTTATTACCTTAATAAAAAGATGACCAGACGGGGAGTAAATGAGTTTGGGGGATGAACGTCTTAATCGCCCGAATATATAATAACACTATATAAGAGTAACTAAACACACACGAGAGAGAGAGAGAGAGAGCAAGGGGTCCACGTAATGACTCGTGTCTCGTCTCGAATGCAACTGACAGACAGGCTGCAGGTAGGCAGGCTTAGATAATCGCATTGTTCTCTGAGCGCCCAAATAATAAAATTATCTATTGATAAAAATTCTATTTACTTGCAAACTAACGGGGTTTTAATCAGCTGGGAATGAATTCGAAATTAAATAACTATTAAAAGACTTACTTAATTAATTCAGCCCTAAAACTCACCACTAATTACCATGGTAAATCAAATATTTCTAAGCGTTCTTTTTTGTATTTATTTATTTATTTATTTATTAGGGATATATTCGAAAATAATTTTTTTTTATCGCTTTTTAAACGAAATTGATCTTTTTGTATACCCTATGTTGCAAATTTAAGGCGTTTGTGGACCCCTATAAGTTGCCCAATTGAATTGAAATTTTGCACACCCCTTTTATTTGTTTATTGGAACAGGATTAGCGGCTGGGGGCACCAAATTTTAAAATTTCAGAAAACCATACCTATAGCCAAGAACTAACTACCCTTTGGAGCATACAAGTATTACGTAACGCAATTTTTGAAGATTTTTGACCCCCTCCCTCCCCCCCATGTAACGCGCCTTAATATTTTTCTGGACCCCCCCTAGACGTTACTGTAACGCTCAAGTGGCCATTTTTATCTAAATGTCACAATTATGTTGCGCAAAGTAGCGGAAAGTCGCTAAAATCAAGTTACGTAACGCGTTGTTCAAACCCCCCCCTCCTCTCCTTGTAACGCATAGTAACGTTGTACGAGACCCCCCAAATTGCGTTACGTAATACTTGTACGCTTCCCTTATCACCCACTGGATTCAGGATAATTTTATAAATGTAAGAAAAAAAAAATGTTAACCCTTTATGAAAATGAAATATGCAAACTATAAATACCTTATAATTGGAGTGAGATGAGGGGTGTGTGTCCTTTTATTGTCACTAATAGAATCGCAATGGAAGAGAAGATTTTTGTACAGAGATGAATCAACTAAAGACTTGCTTTGCTTTGCCTCCTTTCTTGTACTACTGGTTGCTCACAATTAAAAATAATTTCCAATTGCGTATGTGCTGTTTATTTTATAATAATGATGAATAATGATGACGAACATGGATGTTTTTTTTCTTCTGAAACAAAGAAATATTTAGCTATTATTTTTTATCCTATTCAATCAATAAATATTCAATAAAGATTATTTTATTAAATCATTGTTTTATTTATCTCTTAATCCTTTCAAAAATATTATTTTTAATCCTAATCCTAGTATTGGAATATTTATATTTGCGTAATAATTATTTGACTCATCTTATGAAAGTGTTATTTGGGCGATAAAAGAAAATAAAATAAAAAATTCGTATTTATGTAATAGAAATCATATAAATTAATTTTACTAAGAAATAAAAATCTGGTGTGATTGGTCGCACAGCACACAACCCTTGGTATGATAAAGTTGTGAACTGTGCTAATTACACCAGATTTTTTGTGACGATATACAGTATTTAGTTTCCGCCGATATATTAGAATTCAAGATGTTAAATTTATAAACATTTATATTTTGTTAGCATGGCAACCATTTCTCTCATCTTCCCTATGAAGTGGAGGATTAGAGAGTGTGCTTTTAAAGCAATTTTGAGAGCAAAATGAGAATATACAATTAAAGTGTTAAACATTCAGAAATAAATTAATAAGTAGGAGAAGGAAACCAGCGCCTCTTTTTCCACCATACACACTATTTATTTGCAAATATTTCTGCTATTTCTCCTGGTTTCCTTCTCCTACTTATTAATTTCAACTTCCAGCCCAAACTATCAACGAATCAGAAATAAAATTAGAAAGAGAGGCAATGTTCTATAGCTTCAAATGATAATCACATACAAATCAAATATTGTATCAGGAAATGATGGGGGAGAAACAGTGGCGGATTAATGCAATTTTGTCGGGGGGGGGGGGCGGTTTTTTTTTTTTTTTTTTTTTTATTTAAGGACTTTGTGGGTATCTATGGCCATTTAGACCCTTTTCCTATTTATTTAAATTGATTGGTAACAAATTCAATTGAAATTAAAGCCCGGAAATCATAATTTCTTTAGATTACTAGTTTTTATAACATTGTGAATTTCTTCTCAGCGAGGGGGGCGATCGCCCCCCTCGCCCCCCCCCCCTTTAATCCGCCCCTGCCCCGGAACCTCCCTAGTTACGCCCATGCTGGTAGTTCAATCAGGATATAAGGAAAGGAGAAGAAAAACAGCAGCAAGTCGTATTTCATTATTTTAATTTCCATCATGTTGACGTTTCGATTCCGCCTGGGCCATCCTCAGAATGGGCTGGGGGAAACGTCAACATGATGGGAATTAAAATAATGAAATACGACTAGCTGCTGTTTTTCTTATCCTTTTCTTCTATCCTGACTTTACTTATATCTACTAAGCCTCAACAAATTTATTTTTTCAATCATTAATTGAATAATAAACCTTTTTCTTACTGTATGTATAATGAGTTCAAAAAATATAGATGATGAGACCAGTAAATTTTTACTCAATCACTGATATCTGACACAGAAAAAAAAAATACTTTTCTAGGGATATTTTCTTGATACAATATAACCTTGTCTCAAGAAATGGTAAATTGTTGAAATTAATTTTATTTAGCTCAATTAATAATAAAAAAATTTAGTTTTGGCTGTCTTCTGCACAGCCGGTCGCTTTTTAACGTGATAATGTCTTTTGCTTGACTTCAAACTATTTTTAATTTCTTTTACCTAAATAGAGAGAATGTATTTTTTTATGGGCGACTTTTGCTTAAAAAATGATGTTTTTTGAAAAAAATAATTGATTTTAGAGTTTATTAATCGCGATTTTTTGACGTGACAACATCTTACAAATCATGAGTGTATAGTTGCCGGGTAGGGAGGCATTCAAGGAAAAGTTTAGCGGGTTGAATAACTCCTCTGTCTTAAGAGGTATAATCATGATGAATATATGGATAGAAAGAATGATTTTTTCATCTAAAGATTTCACCATTTATGGGATGTCAATTTGTGCAGAAAATAGAATAAATAAAAAATCCCCCGTAATTAACTCCAAAATCAATTCTTTTGGCGAAAAACCTCATTTTTTAGGCAAAAAAATATCGAAAAATTGTCCTTTTTGCGCCTGCATAGCTACTTGACCATAAAAGCTAACATTAAATTTAAATATAGTTTTATGAAGATTGGTTCAATGCCTCCGGGCTATAAAAGTTTCGCCACACTTGTCCTATAGAAAAAAGTAAAAAAAAACTTTTCTCTATATAAATTTATTTCAATATAGGTAAAAGAAATTAAAAATAGTTTGAAAAGACGTTGTCACATTAAAAAGATACCGGCCTTGTAGAAGTCACAGCCAACACCAAATTTTTTGTGTCGACATATATTTAGTTTGTGGCATACGGTAAATTAGAGAGATGTAAAATTTATAAATATGAGAAGCCCACGGGGCGTGGTGTAGAGGTTAGCGTGCTAACCTCATATACCAAACGTCGCGGGTTCGGACCCCAGGCAGTCCGATGATTTTATTTAAGCCATCTGGATACCAGATGGCTTAAATAAAATGCCTGGACCCTAATATATATAAATTCATAAATAACGGTTATCGTAAATGTCTTATATGGCCTGAGCTGCCGAAAAGACAGTGTGAATGTGTGTGTGAGTGTGAGTGTGAATGAGAAAAAAGTGTGAATGTTTTTTTATAAAAAAAAAAAAAATATGAGAAAATATTTATATTTTGTTACCATGGTAACCATTTCTCCTATCTTTCCTACGAAGTACAAGAGTAAAGTGGGCTTAAGAAGATTTCAATGGTAAAATGAGAATATACATATTAGAGAGCATCTAAAAAATAATTGATTTTTGAATTTTAATCAAAATCGTTGTAGCGAATTTTGAGAAAACCGAAAAAAAATTGAAAAAGTGCATCAACAAGGTACTAGAACTTTTTGGCCGACTTTGTTCAAAAGCTTCGTGTCACGTGTCAGGGGTGTGCCTAACTTAAATAAAAATTTCAAGCTCCTATCCCTTTCGTTCTTGAGATATTTTGTTCACAGACACACACAGACAGACAAAAACAGCCAGTAACACAGACAGACAGACCATGTAGCGAAAATCACTTTCTCAAAACGTGTATATCAATCAAAATATCGACATCGAATTTTTGACATGAATCCAATACTTCCTCTCTATATATAAACATAAATAGGTAAGAGAAAGTGTTTTTTTTTTTTTTTTAAGAAATTTAATGATTAATAATTTGTTTGGACAATACTACAATTTTTAGTGTCGGGAAAGTAGACTCATAGCAAAACAATTTAAAAACTAATTTGACATAGCTTTAGAAGGCGCGATAATATAGAAATTTAATAGAAAATTATTTTTTTCTCAGTGTTAGATATAATTGATTGAGTAAAAAGTTATAATAAATTTCCCTGATACTTTTCAAAATTCCCTGATATTTCCCGATCCCATTAAATTCCCTGATAATCAGTGGCGTAGCGAGCTTAACTCGCGCCCGGGGCACGATACCTTTTAGCGCCCCCCCCCCCCACTCAAAAACCATATAATATTATATGTAAAATATACTCGCAAATTAATAAATAAATAAAGTCATAGGCTCAAGCTAGGCTTTAAATTTGAGACAAAATTATCCAGTAATTTTTTGTTTTGCGGACCATATGGCGCCCCTTTGTGAGCATCTGGGGGTTCGCGGCAAGCTCAAACTATGGTTGGAGAATTACTTGTCAGACCGGCATTTTCGTGTTAAAGTTGGAGGGGAATATTCTACAGATAGGTTGGTGACCAGTGGAGTCCCCCAAGGATCAATACTCGGCCCACGAATGTACATCCTATATGCAGGTGACTTGGCCTCGTTCATAAAGTGTAAGAAATCATTCTATGCCGATGACACCAAAATATATGGCAATCCGCTGACTCAACATGATTTTATTCAAAATGACCTTAATTCGATAGTTCAGTGGTGCAGCGACTGGCTTCTTCCTTTAAATACAGACAAATGTGTAGTCCTACATATGGGAAAAACTAATCCATGTCTTCAATATCACCTGGACAACTGCCCCCTCAACAAAGTGTCATCACACATCGATCTGGGAGTGACCATTACCTCAGATCTCAGTTGGTCTGAGCATATTCTTACAACATGCAAGAGAGCCAACTCCATGTTGTATCTCCTCCGTAGGACTTTCGTTCACGTTTCATTTAAGACCTCAATTCAGCTGTACAAAACGTACGTTCGCCCACTCTTAGAGTACGCGGGTCCTGTGTGGTGTCCGGTGCTAGTGCGCGATCAGTCACTGCTCGAAAGTGTTCAACGTCGAGCTACGCGGGTCACATTTGGTCTCAATCGACCAACCTACCAAGACAGATTAAAAATGGCCAATTTGCTTAGTTTCCATGAGCGTCGTCTTCGGGGTGACTTAATCATAAGCTTCCGTATATTGAACTTCAATTATGCAAACATTTCGTCCTTATACTCACTAAACTTCGATGACCGTCTCCGTGGTCATAAATATAAGCTCAAGAAAGAAAAATTCAAAACGAAGCATAGACAATATTACATCACCAACAGAATCTTTGAAACTTGGAACAATTTATCAAGTGATATTATAGACTCAACATCAATCAACATATTTAAAAATAAACTAGATTTAATTATGCATCATAATCTAACTTAATAAAATCACATTGTTTCATAATAAGTGTTCACAACTTGTAAATTTTAGGCTTAATAGAACTGTAAAGTTCTCAGCCTTTTTTGTATTTAATAATAATAATAATAATAATAATAATAATAAATCGACTAGGACCCCTCAAAATGCTTTCTCACAACCAGGGCCGCAGAGGGAGGATACAGGGGGGCTATATCCCATGGGCCCGGGCCCTTTGCTCTCCAATCTTATAATTCTAATAAAAAATAAATTTCATGGTTAAAATTTCAATTAAAAAAAATTATTTTCTTGAAATTTTTTTGCTGAGGGCGGCCCGAGCTCTTTAAATTCAAATCTTAACCCCCAGACCACCCGGAAGTCGTCTGTCCAGATCTGGCCTCAATAAATAATCGTAACCCTATGTTTAGGGAATTTTGACAAATTTTCAGATAATTTGTTTATTTAAATAAACATTATAAGCTATAATAACTAACTGTTTCAAAAGTTGTATCAAAAAATGTGTAAAAAATTGTTGGCATGAAGGCCACAATAGCCTTTTACAAACTAGAAAAAAAAAACTTTTACGTTGGGGGTGGGGGCCCGATTTATTATAGAGCCCCGTGGCTCGTCAAGTCTGCCTGCGGCCCTGCTCACAACCTTGGAAGTGCAGCCACCAAAAATAATATTTATTTGTTTATAAAAAAATAATAATAATAATAAGCCACTTGTTCAAGTAAAATACGAATAGATTACACTAGACGGCAAGAAAAAAAGACCCGACATAATTGCTTCAAAATGACCTCCTGAATTCAAATATGACCTCCGTTTTCCCGCACCACGTACCGTTTTCAGGGGATAGCCCCCTACTTATTTCCACCCATTTTCGTTAATTTTAGGGCCATGAATTAAATTTGGTGGGCATATTTCTTTTGAAAGTCTAGAGAGGTGTCAAAAACATGAATATTTGGATCCAAGGAAGGGATGTGGGGGAGGATTATGTCCATTATAACGCAAAAAAATAAACAAAAAAAAAATTGGAAGTTAAAAAGAAAGTTGAATTATTTTTTCCTCAATCAAAACATTATATAAATTATATTAATAAAATTTGTAGAAGAAGCAATTTAAAAAAAATCACACTTATTACTATAAGACAGACGAGGGATAACTTAGAACGTTCCAAGAGAGAATTCAAATTGATATTTTATTAAAGTAAAAGGTTTTGGAAAAAAAAGCAACCCACACGTTCAAAAAAAGCCGAATCAAAAAAGAGAAAGATGTAGACTTATAGATAAATGATAATCAAATATTATAAAATGAGGGGGTTGTTATACAATAAAATAGAGAGAATCCCAGGAAAATAAAATTTTTATTTGTGATATGAAATTATAAAATGAAAAAATTTGATTGTCAGAACTCACCTAATGCAGAGAGAAGGCTCGAAGTGCGCTGGGATGGGGATGCTTCAGCGAGAAGGACGATCTTGAAGGGAGAAGACGACCTCTAGCAATAGACAACCCTGTAAAAATTAAAAATTATTATTTTTTCTTATTAAATATGATTCGTGCGATTGTGTGTAGAAAGAGAGAGTTTACAAAAAAATAAAAAAATGATAATATTATTTTAATTAGATTGGAAAATGTTCACACGTTACCACCCTCTGTTAACATTATTAAAAATAATAATAATAGTTTTAAAACGAAATGTTAATCACCGTTATTATTTATATCAAGAGATAAAAGTTTTTGAATTTATATTTTCAATTATTAGCTAAATTCTCAGCAATAGGGGTGGGGGATGAGGAGGGAGAGAAAGTAATCAATTTCCTTAAATGTAAAAATTTTACAAATAATATAATTTTGTATTAGTATTTTAAATTTTATTTTTATATAAAAATACTATTATATTTATCAGAAGGGGTGATTTACAGCCCTTCTGATAAACTCACCCTTCCCCTTGGGTACACGAATTCATTATATCTAAAAAATTGGATAATTTTATATACCCTAAGTAATATATTTTAAGACAGGAAAAAAAAATCAAAATGAGATATGCAAATATTTATTACCTTAATAAAATGATGACCAGACGGGGTGTAAATGAGTTTGGGGAATGAACGTCTTATTTGCACATATAACAACACAATATTAAATAAACTAAACACACGAGAGAGAGAGAGAGAGAGAGAGAGAGAGAGAGAGAGAGAGAGAGAGAGAGCTCCACGTAATCACTCGTGTCTCGTCTCGAATTCAACTGACAGACAGGCTGCAGGCAGAGGCATTGAGAAATCGCATTACTCTCTGAGCGCCCAAAAAATAAAATTCTCAAATAAATTCCCTATTTATAAAAATTCTATTTACTTGCAAACTAACGGGGTTTTAATCAGTTGGGAATAAATTCGAAATTAAATAACTATTGAAAGACTCTCTTCATTTATCCACCCTTAAAACTTACCCTCTTTTAAAAAAAATACTTGCTATGGTTATTTTTAGTATTTATTTATTTATTAGGGATAAATTCGAACTTAATTAATTTTTAAAAGACTTACTTAATTAATCCACCCCTAAATCAATTAGAGATTGGAAGAACCGTTCTAATGTACAGGGGTAGTGTGAACTGTGCTTGTTACGCCTTATCACCCTCTGATTTCATCATTAAAAAAAGGATAATTTTATAAATATATGTTAAGAAAGAAAATACAAAAATAAAATGTTAACCCTTCTATGAAAATGAAATATGCAAATTATAAATACCTTTTAATTGGAGTGAGATGAGGGGTGTGTGGCTCCTTCCTCGAGATGTATTCAACTAAAAGACTTGCTTTTAAAAATAATTTCCAATTGCGTGTGTGCTGTTTATTTTATAATAATGATGAATAATGATGACGAACATGGATGTTTTTTTCTAAGGTCTCTTTTCTGAAATAAAGTAATATTTTGTTATTAATTTTTATCCTATTAAATATTCAATAAAGATTATTTTATTAAATCATTGTTTTATTTATCCCTTAATCCTTTCACATATATCTTTTTAATTCTAATCCTAATATTGGAATATTTATATTTGCAGAATAATTATTTGACTCATCTTATCAAAGTGTTATTTGGGCTAGTGGTATTATAAATTTAAAAAAATAAAAAAATAAAAAATTCAATTTTATATAATTTAATTTGAATAAGAAATAAAAAATCTGGTGTGACTGGTCGCACAACACACAACTTTCTCTTACCTTCGGTAAGAGAAAGTTTTGAACCATAGGCGCAACCAGGGGGCTTACCCCCCAGGGCCCCAGGAGAGGAAAAATTTCCGTGGGCGGCACAGGGGAAAAAAATTTGTTTCCGCGGGCCGCAAAAATTTAGTGCCTCTAAAAAAAAAGGTAAAATATTTTTACCGGCGGGAAAAATTTTTGGTTCCACAAAAGAGGGAATGTTCCGCTGTGGTAAAAAAATTTCCCCCCTGTGCTTGTTACTTTAGTTTCCGCCGATATATTAGATAAACATTTATATTTATTTATTTATATTTTGTTACCATGACATCCTATCTTTCCTATGAAATCAAGGGCGGATCCGCCCCCGGGTGTGGCGTAGTAGGTAGAGTGCCTACCTCCTATACCAAACGTCGCGGGTTCGGACCCAGGCAGTCCGATGATTTTATTTAAGCCATTTGGATACCAGATGGCTTAAATAGAAATGCCTGAACCCACAATAGATATAGATATAATACAACGGTTATCGTCTAAAGTCTTAAATGGCCTGAGTTGCCGAAAAGACTGTGTGAATGTGAGTGTGAATGAGAAAAAAAGTGTGAATGTTTAAAAAAAAAAATCACTTTAAAAAAAAAAAGGGCGGATCCAGAGGTGTTTCTGGGGGGGGGGGGGGGGTAATTTGGTGTGACTGGTCGCACAATACACATTTTTTTCTTAATTTCAGTAATTTAAAGGCGCATTCTGTGCTTATTTGCCAGTATATAAATACAAATCAAATTTTTAAGTATTAATTTTTAAAATTTTACATTAAAAGCAAATTTTTTTTCGAAAAAAAAGTATTTTTTTCAAATCTCGGAGGGGGTAATTACCCCCTATACCCCCCCCCTTGTATCCGCCCGTGTATGAAATGCAGGAGTAAAGTGTGCTTTAAACAATTTTCAGAGCAAAATGAGAATATTCAATAAAAAGAAAAAAAAATAAGTCCTCAATCACATCCCTTCTTAAAAGATTTTTGAATTTTAATAAAAATCGTTGGAACCAATTTTGAGAAAATCGAAAAAAAAAAAAAAAAGTGAAAAAGTACATCAGTAAAGTACTGATGAGTGCTTTTTGGCCGATTTTGATCGAAAGCTTATTTTCACGTTCTAGGTGGGTGTCT